>JAZKJV010002179.1:0-560114 GCA_037367405.1 Ottelia alismoides | reverse complement strand
TTGGACGTGTTGGATACTTAGTTAGGATGCATTACACTCCACCAAATGCCTACGGAGGTCACCAACCTTAAGGCATTAAGGCATTCCTCACATTTTAGAGTCATAGTGTGAGGTCACACTCAAACCTAGATCATAGACTATACACTAGGCTTAATAATTTTATAAAGACAAAGATTAAAATAGGAGACACACCATCTAAAATACCAAGATCCATCGATATGAATTATAAATAAAAATAAGGTGATAGCGTAATTATGAATCATATAATCAATATAGAAATAAATGTTAAATATGGGTAAATGGGGTAGGATGAGTAAGTCAAGAGATTTGCATACAGAACAAACTTGAAAACCAGTTTCTATGAAAGTTGCACGTTAAATCTAATTGTCAAACCCTATCTACTTGCTTTCTTTTGGACCCACTAAATTACCGGTTTTTTTATTAATTGGATTGTGCTCAACTTTTGTTGATATTCTTTTCTCCCTAATGCATGGATTGCAGAATAAGTACATGCATCGTAGTATTCCGACAGTTGAACCTGAACTTCCACAGTTACGCTAGACAGGTATTCGTGTTATAGTTTTTGTTCAGGATATTATAAATGCTTTTCTTTCTCTTATGTTACAATTTGGATACATGTACATAATGCAGTTCTTTTGTTACATGTAATTTTTTATGAAAATTAATGCAATATAAATTGGTGACACATTGATGGTTATGTAGCTTATTAATTAAATGTGAATGTCATTTGAAATGCAAAAAATTTCCCCTAAATTTCAGTAACATAATACGATCTCTAGCGAACATGATACTACAAATGTTGTGTAAATGGATATCACGAATCTACGAGCGTTACAATGAACCAGTAGCACCACATGGTCGATAAGATGTGTCAAACTGATCAATCACACAAAACAAAATTGGAGATCCTTTGACAGAGACCATGGTCTCTCTTCGAAATAAATGATCAATCACATTAAAAAAGTGATGAATGATATAAAGGGGTCTGATCGACCATGATATGTCCCAATCTGTGATCAACTAAAAAGGTACGATCACAATTCTGGTTAACCTAAGAATCCCAAAGCATAACAAATTGATGTATAAACCAAATTAATCTATCAACATGTTGAACACAAAATCAAATGTTAATAGATCAGACAAACTATGGCAAAAAATCAAACAGGAACCAATAACACACACAATCAATCAGATGTGTCAGATTGATGGATCACATAAAACAAAGCTGGGAGATCCTTTGAAAAAGACCATGGTCTCTCTTCGAAATAAATGATCCATCACATTAAAAAAGTGATCCATGATACAAAGGGTCTGATCGGTCACGATATCTCCCAATCTGTGATCAACTAAAAAGCTATGATAAACTAAAAAGGTATAAGCACAATTCTGGATAAACTAAGGATCCCGAAGCACACCAAATTGATGAATAAACCAAAATTAATCTAAGGTGTCAATAATGAGCTACCTAGAGAACTTCAAATCCACCATAAAATATTCACTGTCAATTAACACTCAGAGTTTCTTCAAATGACTTAACACTCAGAGTTTCTTGCTGATCAGCTATGACAGTGAAGAAAAAACTCTGTAGATCCCTCCCATTTTAATATCATGCTGAAACTTGAAGGTGGATAAAAGTAAAAATGGAGAACCTCTCTCTCTGCATTTTATAATTTATAGTGCATAAGTGAAACTAAAAAATGGGTTGTGGAGTTATAAATCTGAATTAGAAATGTTGACCACCATCTACCAGTGCATGTCATATAGGTTTTGATTCAATGAACCTGCTGGCTTTAACAATTAGAAATTAAAAGAAATATTACAGCTGCAGGAGAAATGTCGAAGTTCTAACGTGGATTATCCTGCACTAACATTTAGCAAAACTGCATTCCGTCTTCTTCTTAATAGTAATCAGTAATTCGTTACGGTTTTTAAGCAAAGTAATTCATCACTTCAACATATGGTACCTGAATTTGACCCGTTTGAAAATGTTGTCTGCATCTTGAAGCTTGACAAACGTAACATATACACCAGGAGCAAACTGCTCAGTACATTGCTCTTCTCCTATTAGAGTAGCAAAATGGATTATAGATAATTTCTACATTCTAATAGAGTAGATTCTGAAGTTTATAGAGAAAATCATGAGTATCGTTTAGCTTACCGCCGCCTATTACTTCTTTTGAAGAAGGTGCATCAGCTCCAGAATCATTCATACGTACAGTGGAGATATGTTTGTTAGAAGGACTAGATTTCTAAATTCCCAGATCTCAGTGAAGAAGAGAGGTGTGATATGTAGCTATCATGAGCTTTTAACCATGACTCTCCTCTTGTGCGCAAACCTACTAAGTTGTCACTATCTTCAGATGACAATCCATCTACAACATCTTTAATCTGAAAAAAAACACAACAATCCTAGGGTGACAACAAAATATGTCAATATTACCTTTTAAAATGGAAGTCCAACAGAAAATAAAATTTACCTTTTAAAATGGAAGTCCAACAGAAAATAAAATTCACTTTATGATCAATTTAGCTTATATTTTTGCCTCCTAAAGAGATTAACGTAGTAGGTAGAAATTTCACAAAAGGACCAGCCGGGTAGAATAGTATAACAGCCAAGGCCTTTTTCTGCTTCAAGTGGAGTCGGCTACATGTATTTTTTGCTTCCGAACATATCTAATTTGGGACATACCCTGGCTTGGATTAAAAAAAATATTTTCTGCTTAAAGTCTCCTTGTAACATTTATATGGTCTTCGCAGTCCCTCTTAAAGGACTATTGTTCCAACTTCTCACACCTTTGGACCGGAGCACTAAATGTCTTTCTTTGTGTTTTTTTCTGAAGGTTAAGGAGGGTGGAGTCTCAAGGTGAGACCCACCACAAGGTAATATCAACATATCTATGTATGTGTGTTTACAGCAGACTAATCCATGAAGAATACAAAACCCTTACAGACTCGAGAACACTACAACAATAACAACAAGATCAAAGCCTTTTCCCACATTAAGTAGGGATGCTCGAGAACACTATCACAGCAAAAAGTGTATTTACAAGGCACCTTCATCAAGATTCTCTTATTTTATCTTCTATAGATGCCACACCAACCTTTAATCTAATACTATGTCAAATCCATTTTTTACGTGGCCAGATATCCATCAGAGCATCTTCATCTCAGCTATGAACCTTCTCCTCGCATGTATATCTTCTCCTCGCATGTATATACTTAATTTCCCAACACTTCTATCATAAAGCATTACTGCAACTTTATCGCATGTTCCTATGAACTTCAAAGGTGTCTTGTTATCGCAAAAAAACTTACGGCTCCTCTCCACTTCATACATTATGTGTTTGATTCTATGAGTGATATCTCCAATTCTCCCATCCCTCCAAAGATTGAACCTAAGTATTTAAAAGAATCCTTCTTTGGAATGAAATCTATCCCAAGCTTTACCGACGTCATGTAACTTAATAATGAATTTACATTCCATATACTATTCAACTAAGTCAAATACCCTTATCCTTCAAGATCTCGAGATTCATGTTGACAACATCTCTTGTCTTGTCCATTAAAACAATCTCATGTGCAAAGAACGTGTCAAGGAACCTCTCCTTGTGGGATGTTTTATTAATTTTGTCCATAACTAAGATACAAAGATTAAATCTCAGGCTAGTTGCAAATCGATCCTAATAACAAAATTATGTCTTCCCAGTTGGAGTCTGTTAGAAACTAGAGAACGCGGAAGCGGAATGATATACAGATCATAAGAACATAAAGATACACATGAAAGAACAAAAAGACTTTTACGTGGAACCCTACTCCCTAAGGAGCGGGATGAAACCATGCAAAGGACTGATCTATGCATTGCACTTTCTCATCTAAATACAAGGGGTGTGGGGGACTATATAGAGCCCCCATTGAGTCTCTGCATCTCCAAGCTGCTAGATGTGGTAGATGGGGTAAATGAATCCAGCAGAGATCTATTTACCCAGCTATAATATAAGTGACACAAAATATAATACTCCAACACTCGCCCTCAAGCTAGAGCATGCAATGCTCAGCTTGAACAAACAGAAAGAAAATCTCCACTCATGCTACAAGACACTACAGACAATATCAACTCAAAGTGCACAATTGTCGGTTGCTGTCGAGGACGTTGCTTCTCATGTCGTGTAGGTGAGGAGGACGAACGGGTTGTAGTGTGCGTAACTGAATCTCCTCGTCGGAGAGTATGTGCTCTGTACTGTGCTTGTCATAGTCACTGCAACTGAAATGAATCTCCTCGTTGGAGTACTCTGTCCCGCCACAACATGTGGACAACTGCTCCATCTCTGAAAAGGGTCGAATTGAAAAAGGCCGCGGAAGTGCAATCCTCGTCGGAATCCATTATCGCTGGAGAATGGAGTCTGAAAAGTCTCCTCATTGGAGAACTAGGTCTCTCCCATCTGGCACAGAGAATGGTACTCGACTATTGAGTCCTTATGATACCACATGAAAATCTTTGCCCACATGACATAGGGAATGGTCCTCTACTCTGGAGTCCATATGGCTCACATGAAAACTCTTACCGATAAAACAAGAAAAGATGGGGACCACAACAAAAGATGGCAAACGCATGCTCATCTGAAAAGACCGCATACATGTGCGTGTCTGAAACAGAAGACTCAGAACCAATAGTCGAGTTAAACCTGTGCATCAAATTGTGGACTCGGAATCTGAACGTCGAGTCTGAAACTGTGCATGGAGAATCTTCATCTGCAAAACTGTACGTCTGAACAACTGGCTGATTTAGAATATCACATATGAATCTGTAACAGACCTGTGACTGTACACAATAAACCTCCTTTCTACCATACTGGTCGAAATGACAACCGTCGACCAAGTTGGGAGAAGACAATAAAATGGGGATACAGGCATTAAAACAATAAGTTGAACTCGCAATTTTTCCCTCAGCTTTTTTCTCAAATTTTTCTTCTTACTCTCTTTAATAGCCACCGCACTCATTTTTTTTAAACGTTCTTTTTTTTAATCCATATCCCTTTAAAAAAAGATGCCAACATTCCCTTTTTTTGAAATCAATAAAAGCCGTTCAATCAATTGTTTCTGGTTTTTCTCTGCATTTTTTAAATTTTTTCATCTTTTACATACGGTTTTTTAATTGTACACACTTTTTTCTTGAAACAAATGCCTCCTCCTCCTTCTCTCTCTCTCTCTCTTAGGCATGGCCCATTGTGGGACTAAACTTCACCCCTCCTCTTTTTTTTAATAAAACACAACCACACATGGCCCAAAGACTCAGCCTTCACCTTTTTAAAAAAATAAGCATGGGCCTCTGCAGGATTCTTTTATAAAGAAGGTCATCGGACATGCCCCTTTTTCTCAAACGCAACTAGTGTTCCCAATTGGGAACCCTACTTTGATCATTGTCGCCTCGTTGGAAAGGGAAGAGCCGCGCATGCTGCCTGGCGCTTGGAGAGAAGCTGCCTCATCGATTCGTCGCCAGCGCCGCGGGGGGGCGGGGGGGATCGGGGCAGCGATGGCAAGATGAAGGTTGCGACAATGGACTAGATGGAGATCCATCACCTACGAGGGCGATATGGAGGGGAGGGCTGGGCTGGGGCCGCACGAGGGAGGGGCACCGCGGTTGGAGTGTCTCCACCGATCACCTTTGAGCCCGGGAAGAGGGGCCCGGTCGAGGATACTTTGAAGGAGGAGCAATCGGTCTTCCAGGAGGCGATCGCGGAGTATGTGCCTGCAGAGGCTCTGCCTGGAGCCATGTGCGCCGGGAGTTGCCAGGGGGGATGGGGATAGCGCCTGGATCGGGATCCCCGCTTGGGCTTCGTGGCGGAGATGCCTTGGAGGAAATCAGAGGACTCTCGCACACGGAGATGCATCGCCTAGGATGCACGCGAAGATCAGTGCATGATGCGCTATTGCTGCGAGTTTGGTGCAGCATCGATTGGGGGTGCAAGCGTCGCCCGGGAATGAGTCTCGCATAGGAGGGAAGAAGCACACGCTGGAGCTGTCTGTTGGGGCTTGCCTAGGGCTCGAGGGGAGACGAATCGATGCGCTTGCTTGCGGCAGCCAGTCTAGGATCTGGAGACTGCGGCGATGTTGAGCCACAATACAGGTATCGCTGCTTGTGTTGTCGGTGTGCTAGGGCATGATTACCAACCTCCATGTTACTGAACAGAATTTAGGGTTTCAACATAAACCCTAGAAGAACTTGGACAGAACTTGCAAAAAAATAATCATCATCTTCAAGAACAACTTGATAATCGAATCTCGAAAATAAAAAAATTCAAGAACAACTCCTCGAGAATCGAACCCGCTCTAATACCATGTTAGAAAATAGAGAATGCAGAAATGAAATGATAAACAAAGCATAGGAACATAAAGATAAACATGAAAGAACAGAAAGATTTTTACGTGAAATCCTGCTCCTTAAAGAGTTGGATGAAACCATGGGAGAATGCTTCAAAGGGTTGATCTCAAAGGTTAATCTATGCATCGCACTTTCTCATCTGAATACAAGGGGTATGGGGGTCTATATATAGCCCCCATTGAGTCTCCACATCTCCAAACTAGTAGATGTGGGACTAAACTCTAGATGGGGTAAATGGATCCTGGAAGATCCATTTACCCATCTATAATATAAGTGGCGCACAATATAGTACTGTTAGATTAATTATCTTGTTATGTCTTTCCTATGTAATTTTTATTTCTCAGAGTACTTATCTTGTAATTAACCCAAGTCTATTCTCCTATATAAGAGAGCCCATGGGTAGGAATAATCCATCGACTTCTTTTCTCCTATCATGGTATCGGAGCAACGGTCCTAGACCGGGGTCTCGATATCCCACCTAAAACCCTAACCCTAAGCCCTCCACCCCCCTCCCCCTGCCACGCGCCTCCAGCGGCTCATCGCACCATCTCCAGCTGGTCGAGCGTCGCTACACGCGGGTCCGTACACCTCCGCGCGGCCCCAGCGTCGCTGCAGGCGACCCCCGCGGCCCTAGGCGGCCCGTAGCGCCGCTCCAGGCAGCACCTTGTGTCGCACCAGGCGACACCTTGCCGCACCAGGCGGCACCTCACCGCTCCAGGCAGCCCTAGAACCTCCTCCAGGCGGTTCCCAGCCCATTTTTTGCGGCACAATGCCGCCGCCAGTGCCGCCAGCAGCATCTTGATGGTCCCCCAGGCAGCCCTAGCCGTTCTTTCGTGCTACTACCTCTCAACCGCGCGACACATACCACAAAAGACGTTGTCTTGGACACCGTGAACGAGGAGCAACGCTCAAACAAGGAGTAGGGATGGTTGTATGAGTCTACACATACAACCTACCCCTCATATGATATTGTAGACCGCATATTGTGGTTATCTCAGTCGGTCTGCGGCTCTTCATCAATCATGTCAGACAACAAGGGTGATGTGTTTACATCCTCGGGTGCCTTCAAAGGCCCGGCTCCTATAGTTAAGATGGATGGGACCAATTATGAACTATGGTCTATGCAGTTCCGCACCCTGATGTAGTGCCATAACAAGGAGCACATTCTGACAGACTCCGAGCCGAAAGACAAGACTGGAGCAAATGCGACGTGGAAGCAAGACGATGCCTATGCTCGTATATGGCTCTCTGGGACGCTGATTACGAAGATTGCAAATGATATTGTGAATCAACCCACAGCAAAGGCTATGTGGGATATACTAGCCGCTACATATGGGCAGTCCAAAAATGAGAGCAAGATTCTCCAGTTACAATTCGACATCTTCTCTACGAAGCAGAATGGGAAGCCATTACATGCCCATTTCTCTCATCTACGGGGCATGTTTGAGAGACTGCATAGCTTTATGCCGATCACTGCCAGCACGGAACAACAGCAGGCATACAGAAATGCTACGATTACTGGCGTTTTTTTGTCCTCTCTAGATCCTGAGTACAATGCAGCCCGTACTCAACTTCTGGTTGGTGAGACTATTCCACCAATGGAAGAAGTATATAAGAGACTGAGTAGGATTACTACTACATCGACATCCGCCGCCCAGCTTACCCCATCCGCTATGGCTGCCACTCATGGCCGACGAGGAGCGTCACATTTTCGGGGTCAGGGACCTTGTGGTAGAGGGGGAGGCAGGAACCGCTGCCCCTGCACTCATTGTCATCGTCCAGGCTACTCTGAGGAGACATGCTTTCACAAGCATGGATTTCCAGCCTCTGCACGTGTTACTGAGCATACTGACGCTAACGTTGCACCTCTTCCAAATGCTCGCTTTGATGATCTTGTCTTCAGACTCCGTGAGATGATCATTACACCCTCGTCTTCGTCTTCAGGTCCTACATATGCTACAGTTTTGGCCATAGCATCCTCTAGCTCATCAAGTACTCGTTATGTACTTACAAGTACTACTTGCTCGGACCTAACAGATTGGATTATGGATTCCGGGGCCTCCCATCATATGTGCGCCTACAGGATGCAGTTTTCTACCTACAGAGCACTTGCACCAAGCCGCTCTGTTGTCATTGCCAATGGGGTCCGACTACCCATTGTTGGTCAGGGGGAGATCACTCTGACACCTTCTTTGCGTCTCTAGAATGTCTTACACGCACCTAACTTTCAGATGAACTTGTTATCGATTAGCCAACTAATTAAAGATCTACATTGTCGTGCCATCTTTGACCCCTCTACTTTTGTTTTCAGGATATACTGACTGGCAAATGATTGGAAGTGGTTGTGAGCAGAGAGGCTTGTATAAGCTTGTTATACCATCATGTGTTGGTGCTGCCACTATTCCATTAGGATCCATTTCTTTGGCATCTCCGCTTTGGCCATCTACTTCTATAGAAGATGTGCCATGTCTTGCCGCAGATATCTACCCGTACCGCATTGGATTGTGAAGCCTGTCAGCTTGGGAAACATCATCGGTCTTCGTTTCCTGTTCGTCCGAGTCGTCATAGTAGTCGATCTTTTGAACTATTTCATTTTGATATATGGGGTCCGAGTCGTGTCCCTGATCTACAAGGACATCGTTATTATATGGTTGTTGTGGATGATTTTCCAGATTATCATGGGTTTTCTTGTTGAAACAAAAGTCTGAAGCTGGTAGTATTATTCGAAAATTCATTCTTGAGATTAATAATACCTTCTCTACCACTGTCAAACAAATTCGCATGGACAATGCTTTGGAGTTTTCCACATTACATTTGTCTGATTTTCTCACTTCCCAAGGCATTGTTCATCAAACATCGTGTAGTTACACTTTGCAACAAAATGGAGTGGTTGAACGCAAGCATCGCGACCTCCTTGATGTCACTCGGACGTTGTTGATCCATAGTCGTGCCCCTCATTCGTTTTGGGGGAATGTTGTCCTCACTGCATGTTACTTGGTAAATCGTATGTCATCTACTGTTCTTGGAGAAAAGGTTCCCTTCTTGATTGCGTTTCCCGAGAAGGACCTATTCTCCCTTACACCTCGGGTCTTTGAGTCTGTGGCATTCATGCATAATTGTACACTTGGTCGTGATAAGCTCTCTCCAAGAGCTATCAAATGTGTGTCTGTTGGGTACTCACGTACTCAAAAAGGGTATAGATGTTATGATCCAGTGAGTAGAAGATATTATGTGAGTGCTGATGTAACATTCTTTGAATCTATCATGTACTTCTCTCCTACAGGTGACAGGTTATCTGATAACAATGTAGACGATATTGTTGTCCCTCCACCTCCATCTTTCACAACAGATGAACCTGACCAAACTTTACCTCCACCATGACCACCATCTTCTCCACAACCACCACCACCTGAACCACGATTTTTACCCATTGTTTACACTCGCGGGTCTTCTATTAGCTCCTCTGCTCAACAGCCACCCATATCATCCAGCACGCCAAAGGTATGTCATGATAACATTATCACTGCTGATGGCACTGGAGTTTTACAGGATGACTCGGCTGTAGAGGACAATGAGGTGGCCGATTTGGATGTTCCTATTGCATTAAGGAAGCCACGACGTCAATGTGCCAAATACCCTATTGCGGCTCATGTTCCTTGGATCTGTCAGATGAGTACAAGAAGTTCATTGTTGGTCTTTCGGTGGTTAAGATACCACGAACATATACGGAGGCTTTACAGGACACCCAGTGGCGTCAAGCCATAGAAGAAGAAATGGCGGCCTTGACTTCTCGTGGGACATGGACTATTGTTCCGCCTCCAAGTGATGCTTTGATTGTCGGCTGCAAGTGGATATTCTCAAAATTAAGCAAAATGCAGATGGGAGTGTGGATCGCTAGCTGCAAGTGGATATTCTCCATTAAGCAAAATGCAGATGGGAGTGTGGATCGCTACAAAGAACGTTGGGTGGCCCGAGGTTTTACCAAGACATACGGGGTGGATTATCAGGACATGTTTTCTCCAGTGGCGAGACACTCGACGCTTCAGATATTACTTGCAACTGCCACCTCACGGGATTGGCCATTATTCTAGCTAGATGTGAAGAATGCATTTCTATATGGAGATCTCCAAGAAGAAGTATACATGCAGCAGCCACCCGGGTTTGCTGCTGAGGGGGGAGTCTTAGAAGGTATGCAGGTTACATAAGGCCATTTATGGCCTAAAGCAGAGTCCTAGAGCTTGGTACCAAAAGCTGTCAGAATTAATTGAGCAACAAGGATTTAAAAGGTCCACTGTGGACCACTCACTATTTGTTCAGAAGACACATAGAGGTATAGTTGTTATTCTTTTCTATGTAGATGACATTATTGAGACAAGAGAAGATGCTCAAGGCATTCAGATAGCCAAGAAGTTCCTAGGTATAGAGTTTGTGACTAAGGATCTTGGCACTCTTCGCTACTTCCTGGGGTTAGAGTTTGCCAAGAGTCATCGTGGTCTAGTGATGACCCAAAGAAAGTTTGTCATGGATCTTCTTTCTGAGACAGGTATGACAGGATGCAAACCAGCTACGACTCCTATGGATCCAAGTATGAAATTGCATGATGACGATACTGAAGAAGTTGATAGCAGGAGGTACAGAGAACTTGTTGGGAAGCTTCTATATGTTACCATCACCAGGCCAGATATTATGTTTGCAGTAAGCAAGGTCAGTCAGTTCATGGAGCGACCCAGAAAGGCTCATATGGATGCCATATATATGATCTTGAGATATCTGAAGAACTCACATGATTCAGGACTCCTATTCAGCAGGAATACGTCCTTAGAGGTAACAGCTTGTGCAGATGCTAACTATGCAGGATGTCCCACGGACAGGAAGTCCACTATGCAATTTTTGTTGGGCACTCACTTGTCGCATGGAAAAGCAAGAAGCAGACTGTAGTTGCCAGATCAAGTGCAGAATCTGAATACAGAGCCACGACCCAAGGTAGTGCAGAGATGATATGGGTCAGATCGGTGTTGACTGATCTTTCCATAGAAGTTTCTCTTCCTATGCAACTACTATGAGATAATCAAACCGCATTATTCATTGCAAATAATCATGCTTTCCATGAACGAACAAAGCACATTGAGGTGGACTGCCATTACACTCGAGACCTGATATAGAAGGGACTCATATCTACATCTCATGTGTCCATAGGAGATCAGACAGCAGATATCTTCACCAAGGCTCTAGTCCGAAGTCCTTTTCAGAAGTGTTGGTCCAAGCCGAGCATGATAGATATATATGCTCCAGCTTGAGGGGGAGTGTTAGGTTAATTATTTTGTTATATCTTTCCTATGTAATTTCTATTTCTCAGAGTACTTATCTTGTAATTAACCCAGGGCTATTCTCCTATATAAGAGAGCCCATGGGTACGAATATTCCACCGACTTCTTTTCTCCTATCAAATATTCTAACAGAGTCCTCACACAAATTACTACTTGGTCACATATATCCTATTATTATGTTGATATACAAATGGGAATCGCTTTTTCCTCTGGAATACTCGCATGTACTATTAGTGCAGTATCAGAAGCATTCTCCAAAGCAATAAAGATCCTTCTTGTTCTAAATTCTTGAAAACAGTGTGGCCATAGTTGTAGATTCCCTAAGGACGAAACCAACATGATTCTCTAATAATGTTCAAGCTTTTCATCATTTTTTAATTTCATCTCCCATAACATCGATTTAGAATATCTTTAGTTTGCACAATTTTTGTTAGAAAATAACATAGCTCTGATACCATGTTAGAAAATAGGAATATGGAAGCGATTTGATAAACAGAGCATGAAGAACAGAAAAAATAAACTTGAAACACAGAGATTTTTACGTGGAACCCTATTCCCTGAGGAGCGGGATGAAACCACAGAAGAACGTCTCAAAGGGTTGATCTATGCATTTCTTTTCTCATCCGAATACAATGGGTGTTGGAGTCAATATATAGCCCCTATTGAGTCTCCACATCCCCACAGACAGCAGATGTGGGACTAAACTCAAGATGGGGTAAATGGATCCTGGAGAGATCCATTTACCCATCTCTTACATAAGTAACACATACAACTTATACTCCAACACTCCCCCTCAATCTGGAGCATGCAATGCTCAGCTTGGACAAACAGTAAGAAAACTCAACTCACGCTACAAGACACTACATACAATATCAACTCAACACGCATAATTATCGTTGTTGTCGAGGACGTTGCTTCTTATGCCGTGCAGGAGAGGAGAACGAACTAGCTGGAGTGTGAGTCAGTTGAATCTCCTCATCAGAAAGCATGTGCTATGTAATGCGCCTGTCAGAGTCACTACAACTGAAAATGAGTCTCCACACGGAGAACTCTGGCCCCCAACAACATGTGGACAACTGCTTCATTTCTGAAAGGGACAAACTGAAAAGCTATGGAGTGCAATCCTCGTCGAAGTCCATGGTCACTGGAAAATGAAGTCTGAAGAAATCTCCTCGTCGAAGAACTGGGTCTCTCCCATCTGGCACGGAGAATGGTACTCTACTCTAGAGTCCCTATGAAACCACATGAAAATCCTTGCCCACATGGCATAGGGAATGGTCCTCTACTCTAGAGTCCCTATGGCTCACATGAAAACTCTAGACGAAACATAAAAGATGGAGACCACGACAAATGATGGCAAACATGTGTACATCTGAAAGAAGATCGCATATGTGTGTGTCTGGAACCGAAGACTCGAAATCTCTGACCGTCGAGTATGAATAATCAACTATAGAGTCTGAACATCCGGCTAGTTTGGAATCTGACATCTGAATCTAGAACAAACATGTGACTCTACACAATACTCCCCCATTCTCCCATATTGGTCGAAATGAATACATCGACCAGTTAGGAGAAGACAAGATAATAGGGAGAATAAAAACCAATGAGCCATTTTTTCGACTTTTCTTGCAATTTTTTTCTCAGCTATTTTCATTTTTTTAATAGTCATCACCCACTTTTTTTGATGAGTCATTCCCCTTTTTATGCTTTTCTTTTTTTATCGTACATTTTTTATGCACCAAATGCCTCCTCTAAAAAATCACTTTGCCCTTTCTCTCTTTTTTTTAAACAAGCCTTTCCTTTTTTCCTGACTTCTCTCCTGTTTTTATAAGTCGTGCAACCATTTTTTTACGGCTTTCTCAAACTGTGTACGGTTATTTCTATGTATGCGCCTTTTTCTCTCTCCCTTTTTTTTATTTATGGCCCAGCAACCGAATTGAGCTTGAAAAAAATTAATGAAGAATGCCCTGGGCTCCCTCTTTACTTAGGGTTACCATGATGGGAACCCCACTCTGGAAAAGATCGACGCCCCCGAAGGGCTGGAAGATGTCATTGGAGGATCGCCATCGTAAGGAGAGCGGCCGCCATCGCTGGAGTGCACCGCACGCGATGGGAGAACATAGGGAATGAGTTTCGTCTCTTTGTATGGGATGGAGCTCAAAGAATGGGAGCACGGATCAGGGTCGGGGCCTGGAGACGTACGCATAGGGCGAATCCTAGAAGGTCGGGGCATGTGCGCTCCGCCTGGAACTTCGTGCATGAGAGGGCAAGGTTGGGCTCGTACAGTGCCCTGACATCGCAAGAGAGTTGAAACCGTGGGCTTGGTGGAGAGAGATTTGGCCGCCTGGAGGGTAGAGCCGCCTGAGGGCCCTGTTTGAGATCACGGAGATAGCGTCGCATGCGTATATGTGGTGGTCTGTCATGGATTTGGGGACTTAAGGTTGTGCCATGAGCGTGCGTGATCGGGAAGCATCGTGCCTGGAGAGAAGGAGCCCTGGAAGATGATTCGCGCAAGAGGAAGTCGTCTGGCGATGATGTACGGCCTGATGTCGCCTGGAGATTGATGGCGATGGGTCCGCGTCACCTGCGCGATGCGAGATTTTGCTACTAGATCTTGGATTAGGTTTCATGAAAAGAAACCCTAGAACTTCTTAAACAAACTTCAGAAAATTAACAATCCATAATAATCAAACTTAAAGAACAGAATAAACTAGCAGAAATGAAGATCATGAGATCAACATAAAACCTTCAAAATAATCAAGAACAACCCGCTCTGATACCATGTTAGAAAATAGGAATACGGAAGCGATTTGATAAACAGAGCATGAAGAACAGAAAAAATAAACTTGGAACACAGATTTTTACATGGAACCCTATTCCCTGAGGAGCGGGATGAAATCACAGAAGAACGTCTCAAAGGGTTGATCTATGCATTTCTTTTCTCATATGAATACAATGGGTGTGGGAGTCTATATATAGGCCCTACTGAGTCTCCACATCCCCACAGACAACAGATGTGGGACTAAACTCAGGATGGGGTAAATGGATCCTAGAGAGATCCATTAACCCATCTCTTACATAAGTAGCGCATACAACTTATACTCCAACACTCCCCCTCAATATAGAGCATGCAATGCTCAGCTTGGACAAACAATAAGAAAACTCAACTCACGCTACAAGACACTACATACAATATCAACTCAATACGCATAATTATCGTTGTTGTCGAGGACGTTGCTTCTCATGCCATGCAAGAGAGGAGAACGAACAGGCTAGAGTTTGAGTTAGTCGAATCTCCTCGTCAGAAAGCATGTGCTATGTACTGCGCCTGTCAAAGTCACTGCACCTGAAAATGAGTCTCCACACGGAGAACTCTGGCCCCCATCAACATGTGGACAACTGCTTCATCTCTGAAAGGGACAAACTGAAAAGTTGTGGAGTGCAATCCTCGTCGAAGTCCATGGTCACTGTAGAATGAAGTCTGAAGAAATCTCCTCGTCGGAGAACTGGGTCTCTCCCATCTGGCATGGAGAATGGTACTCTACTCTGGAGTCCCTATGAAACAACAGGAAAATCCTTGCCCACATGGCATACGGAATGATCCTCTACTCTAGAGTCTCTATGGCTCACATGAAAACTCTGGACGAAACATAAAAGATGGAGACCATTGTTGGACATGCGAGCCCACGGCGAGCCATTATGCAATAAATGTTATTGCGAATATCATTCCCTGATCTGAAATGAAGAATGAATAATTTGCATAATAGGTCCCTTAGTACAATTAGGGTTATATACCATGGCCATCTTAATAATCATACACTTGTTGATTCAACTATTGAATCATAGAGACCGGTGCTTGGATGAATATCTAAAGGGTTAGATTGAGGACTCATCAAGCACTGTCAAATGATTGTTATGAAATGATCTCCAGCCTGAGTAGGAGATGGCAATCCTTTCTCATTTAGGATGATATCTGACCAACCTCTTGATGCAGGTCCTCTGCATAGGAATAGAGATTCGAAGGTGTCAGATTAGTTAGGTCAAAAAGTTGACATAACGAGATCGAGATAACCAAAGTCCTATATCGTATGCTGTCACGATACAAGCACGCATCCTTTGACCGGAGACAGATGTGTTACTATATGTCTAAGTATGTACATTTGGCAGACCAATAGGATGATGACCTAACCAAGGTCTATACACCGGCGTGCAGATGTGCATATAAGGGCATATGAGTAATACGATCTCTCAAAGGGATCATGCATGTTCATTTATTGAACCGGAAGGCATGAGCTCACTTATGAGATATTGGGAAGAATCAAATTCCGTGCGTAAGGTCGTCTCGCTTTGGAAGCTTGACTGAATTTGTAGATTTGATATATACTTTTATAAAGTACATGATCAAGACGTAGGTGCGATATACACTTTTGGAAAGTATATGATCGATACCAACTCCCAATGATCGAATGAGAAACTTACTGATAGAACCCTGAAGTAGATAGTATAAAGTTGATCTAATACTTCGGGTTTATTCGGAGTTTTCCAGTATACAGGATGTACAGGAATTGGGAATACCTGAGAGTGATGTGATCATAAACGATTGTATAACCATGATGCTTCCATTCCTAGGGAGTGATGAAACGGGTCTGGATTTTAGTGACTCCTCTCAGTAGAGAAGTAATCTGATCTTGGTCCAAATGTTGGACATTGATCTGAATATGATTCAGATGCAATGAGAAGATTAGATTTACGATCTTGATTTAATCAAGCATCTATGGGAGGCCTGCGATCTGGATTTGAGATACGATCTCAATATCCAAGTCACTATACGTGGAACAATACAATCGCTCGTCCTTATCTCCAAGTATTCGCGGAGAAAACGCATTATCCTTGAAAGAGTTCAGGATAATTTCATTGTTGATATAAGTATCCGAGCATTAAGAAAATAGATAACTAAATGTGATTTAATTATCATGAGTAATATGAATTCGATTCATATTATAAAGAGAGTTATCTTAGATAATTAAATGAGATTTGATTATCAAAGATGTGAATAATGTGAATGCGATTCATATTATTTGGGCACACGAGAATAGAGATCCAAGATGATGAAATGTGATTTAATTATCATGGATATGAATAGTATGGATAGCAATATCCATATTAGTCATATATATTATAATTGTGATTTATAATATATTAGAGAGAGCTATTTGTAATTTACATTTGTTAATTAAATGTTGATGTGAATTGGATTCACATTGGACAATTAATTGAAAATGTAGTTCACATTTTATTTTGGGTTGTGAATATGATTCACAATTTTCCAATGGTAAGATTGCAATATTCACAAAATAATTATCAATTATTTTTGTAGAATAATTTACAACAAGTGTTGTTGTAAATCTTGGAGATTTCCATGGAATAATGTAATCTCATGAGATCTCATGAGATTGCATGAGATTGCCACCAAATCCAATATTATGGAAGGAGGCAATCTTCATTGCATAATCTCCATGCTTGATTGATTTAATTTGGGATTGATTTATATTGATTTATCAACATAGATTTAATCTAAATTAAATTAATTGTTGTTGGTTTTTACCAACACAAATCTTAGCCATTAAAAGAAACACAAATCAATGAGAGCCATTGGATTTGTGTTGCCCGTGGATGGAGATCCATGGATCCCAGAATATTATAAAAGGAGAGGCACCCCATTGCTCTTCTTTACACATAAGAGAACATAAGTCTCTCTCTCTTTCTCTCTACACATCAGCCCTCTGTCTTCCTCTCCCATGGCCATCCACCATGGATGCCCTAGAGGGAGTCTCCATCGCCGCAGCGTCGTCGTTATGTTGCCCGAGCGTTTGCTCGTAGATCTTCGTCTCCTTCGGTGCGCCTCGCTCGTGAAGAAGATGTCGGATCTCATGTGTCGATATCAGGAGATCCGCCACTTGGATCATCAACATGGATTGCGAGAAGCACGGGATTCATTCTCGCGCTCGCAAACATCTATTCCGTCGAATCGGACTTGAGACAGGAGGTCTCTTCGTTTAGAGACTCGATCGCAACCACACTTCAAGAGGTAATCCTATTACTTGTTTGTGGTTTAGACGAAACAATCCGAGAAGTTTTCTTGGATCATGTGGTTCTGTCACAAGAAAAATTTTTTAATTTCCGCTGCATAGAACAACTAGTGCGACTAGTCGTTCTTCGTCATATTCGATACGATGCTCACGCTTCCGTGATGCGCTTGAGGATCTAACCATATCCTTCAAGTGGTATCAGAGCCTTAGGTCGAAAGGTTTTGGATACGATCCATTAACCGAGGATGACTTGGGTTCGTTGGGGTTTGCGAAAGTTTTCTTGCATTTCATTTTCGCATTTCTGTTTTGAGATTATTTTCGGCACTGTTTAAATTGTTTAAACACGAAAATAATAATTGAATTTTATTCCCCATTAAATAAGGAAATTGTGGGATCTGAGTTTACGTGATTTCGATTCTGTTTGCTCAAGTTATGCTCTTTTTAGTGAACATGTATCCACAATTTCAGGGATTGCGAATCTTAACGTAATTAAGATGTTAATTGCGGATTTGAAACACCTTGAAATGCGTGCAAATCAATTAGGTTCTGTTGTAAATCAAATTAGCAAACTTTAGTAACTTTGCTTATTTTGGATTTAATTTGATTGAGATATGGTATTTTTAGTGAGGATCACTGCTGGAAATACTTTCCTAATCAAGAACCTAGTGCTTGTCATTTAATCAATTGGTGAAATTAAATTGTTTAATTTCCTGAAATAATTATACATAAATATTTGTGAAATATTTGATGATAATTATTTCTTTAAATGACATAACCTTAACCAATATTTGATCAGATGTGATTTAGATCACTAATTGGTTACATGATCTACATTCCAACAAACATATTGCTTGAATAGGATTTGAGATTTGTTTAGCAAATCTCATTATAATGTTAATAAAAAATGTTTTTATTATTATTATATGGTATAATTTCGATTGAAGAACCGATGATCATCTCAAAGTACATAATGATCTATCTGGCATTATCCTTTCCTGAGGTGGATATGGTGTCTAGTCGGAGAGCATTAGGGTAGCAGGTTGCAACGTATGTGGTCCGTCCCACTCTCGTCGGTACTGGCCATGACAGCGGATAGGGACTCGATAATGCCGGAGAAATCAATGTGTATTTTTCTAATTATTAAAATTCAGAATAATACGTATTTGAGATAATACCCTAATTCAAGTAACAATAAAAATATTTGTTGGACATTAATTGGATCATTAATTTAATATGATTAGATTAACTGGAATCAAATTAAAATTAAAGCACTCTATTATGAATAGAGATGTCATTTCCCTTGGAAAAACTAATCGTAATGAATATGATTCATAATGATTAATTAGAATTTGAACGTGATATAGAGGATTACATAAGTGACATACATGGTCTCCCGTCAAGGCGGAGGGTTCCGTCGCCAGGGATTGTATGTAGGAGACGCATGTCCGAAGTGACAGCTCCTGTATGCAAGCGCATCTGCAACGGGCTCTTCGCTTCTCAAAAGAGTAAGGACGTATGCGCAGTGACCCCAATATCAGGTCCTCATATTATTGGGGTGATATTGGATTGCATATAGCGAGTTGTATTCCTGTTGACGGTTGGTTCAATTAATGACGTGTCACCATTACCTTAGGGGTGGTGGGCCCGGGTGTTAAAGACCGAATTAGGAGATGCAAGTTGAACTTGCAAGGCGGAATGTGTTCCCGCTTCTTTTTATCCGAGTTGTAGGTTCTCATATTATTGGGATGTAACAAAGATAAGGAAGGAGATCCCAGATCTTGCTTGAGATATAATGGTAAGTATATCTCTTACATTGAAAGTAATTAAGGGAATGAACTTTCAATGTTGACAAAGCAAGACAACTTTGATATAAAAATTCCTAAATCAAAGTAAAATATGTTTATATATAAATATATACACTTATGCAAATTTCTTATTTCAGATAATCCTTCATTAAAACCCACTCAATGATATACTCAATAATAATCAATAAAATATCATGGATTGGACTCATGGTCCAGATATTGTACTTGCAATTGGACACATAATGTATGTGGTTGCAATGTGCAAGTTTCCTAATAATAATGAGGAATGACAATTAAATAGATAATAGGACTACAACCCTAGGGTTTGTATGTCTCTGTAGTCTTGATCATTCATCGGATGTACTTTGGAAGTGACATGGCGATGATGATCATAATTGCCAATTGATCTTTATAAAAATTTAAGAAGATATTCTGGCATACATATGTGCTCTTGACATTTATCATGAATGACATGGTTCTCAGCATCATGCAGAATGGTGGCTCCATAAGAGATGTTGTATTCAAAATGTTTGAATACCTACCTGAACCAATGTTTCAAGAGTTTAGATGGATGTAGATACGATGAGTGTCATCGTTCTACTGTCTATACTCTAGTCATTCATGAACCTTCATAATATTCATATTGTATGAATTTAAGGAAGCATATATAAATGTTGAAATGCTCTTACATTAAATTCTTTTGAATTCAACGCAAGAGATCCTTAGTCTTAAGCAATGGTTGTTTATAGATGAAGGGAGCGCAGTGGAAGCATGGGTCGGACCCATGTGAGAAGGAAAGTCAAAAAGTTGACTGTACTTCTGTGACTTCCATATGACATCCAAAGAGTTGGATGAATGCCAATACTGCAATGAGTCGATGTATTATCTAGGATCCGTAGTGAAGGACTCAGATAGAGCATCAAAATAATCTATATATAATCATTGACTTTGACTTTCTTATTTGATAAGATAAAGTCTAATAATTGTATCTCAATCTTCTAACAACACTTGCTATAGGTTGCATATGTTTTAGAAGACTGGAAAATTTGATCTTAAGGTTTATAGTTATCCACATGGATATTGATGCAGTTGTTGCAACAATCTCTGTTGGATTGATAGACTTGTTCATTTCAGTGGGAGAGCCCTTAGTCTTAGAGAATGTCTCTATGACCTAGATATAAGAATACACTCATTGTTTGTTTCTAATGGAAATAAACATGAATTCTGAAATAGAACTATCATAAAGAGTTATGATGGATATATTTCAGATAGTAATCTAACATCTAGTGGACTCCACAAAATTATAAAATTAATGAATGGTTCATTAAGATTTCTAATATTGAAATAAAACCTTCTAAGATCAATAGGAGGATGAAGATCATTTGACAATGATCAAGCATCAAGCCTTGGACATTTGTCTATTGATTTGATCAATAGACTAGTAAGAGATGAAACTTTAGAATGTCTACAATTTCAAAAACTTACATACTTATGAATATTGTATTCAAAATAAAATGTCCAATACACCCTTCCTTGGGAATGGTGTAAGATGTCAAGGTATTCAATAACTCATGCATATTGATGTATGTGAATCATCTATATCAAAATAAACATTATGGATATGTGATATCAATTGATGATTATTTGTGATATGATATTTCTTCTCTTCACTTAGAAACCTTTGAAATGTTCAAAGATTTCACAAGTTTGGTTTAGAACCAAAGTTTGAAGGAAGATTAAATGAATTTGATCTAATCTAGGTAGTCAGTACCTATTAAATGAATTCATGGAATACCTTATAGAGATATGAATATTATTTTTTATCTCACTCCTCCTGATAAACCTAAACTCAATACAGTTGTAGGGAGATACAATTGGATCATGTATGACATGATTTGATCAATAATGAATTTTAGCATAATTTCCTCTTAGTATCCAGGTATATATGTAGTAGAGACTATAATATATCCTTAATATATTTCCATGCATGCAAGCTGGAATCTAGCACTTGAGAGTGCCGCTTCATTAGGAAAATAAAGGATGGTATTGGATACCTACTTTATGACCTTGAGATTCTTAAAAGATCTCATCTCTAAGAATATGATTCTTAAAGGATGACTCTCTTGAGAATCAAGAAGAAAATGAAGTGTAGGAACTCATTTAATCTTGAGAAGATAATGAGGCTCTAGAAATAGGGAACTAAAAGGGCAATTAAAGATGAAACACTAATACTTCTTCAAATGAGTTTGAGGATGTATTCCATGTGTCAGTTAAGTCTGACAATGATCGGACTTCATGTGATGAAGGATCTGAGGATCATAACATGGAAAGATGGATGTTAGCAATAAATTCTAAAGTAGACTTCATATACAAGTGTTGTATATGGACCCTCGAGGATCCACCTATATGGGTAAGACCCATAAAGGTGTAAATGGATCTTCAAGAGATGTAAGTCAAGATTGCATTCCTCTATGAATACCTCTCTGAGGATATTCACATGAAGTAGCCCCAGGGCTTCATGGTTGAGGAAAGCAAGATGTGCAAGCTAAAGAATCCATCTATGGACTCAAATAAGCTTCTTAAAGTTTGACCATAAGATTTGATGAAATTATAAATGTTATGATTTCAGATAGAATCTGGATGAGCCATGTGAAGCTTAGTGGGAGTGCCTTTGTGTTCATCATGCTAAATGTAAATGATATCCTAATCATTTAAAATGATGTAAGGATAATAATAAGAGTTTTCTAATCTGGTTGTTCCATAACTTGAGATATGATCTCAAGGATACCTCTTGGATCTTTGTTCTGAAGGTGTTCAGAAGCAAAGAGAAGAGGGTATTGGGACTGTCACAATAGTAGTACACCTTGAACATATTCCATTTTTTTGGAAAATTCTAAGAAAGGCTTCCATCCCTTAAGATATGGTACTGACCTATCTAAAGGGATAGCACCTCAAGTTGAGGAAGTAAATGCTAGAACTACTTGTACTTGTGCATTAGTTACGAGAAGCTGAGTGTATGCTAGATGTGTACAAAAGCCAGATATCTGCCTTGTAGTGGGAGTAGTAAAGTGTTGCCAATCCTATAATGGAGAGAAAACACTTGATTGCAGTAATAACAAAATCTTCATAAATGATGAGATTTTTTGAGATAGTGATCTCAAAGTCTTATCTTCAAAAACTTAAGACTTTATAGACAGAGGTCTAAAAGGTCTTAACTGTGGATACCTTAAGAGATAGTGATCTCCAGGAATGAGGGTATTCTGATAAGGATTATGGAAATACTGGTTATGATAATTGTTAAGCTATAGTGTCAATAACACTGTAACTAACAAGATTGAGTATTGGTTGCATGAGATGCAACATTCGCATTAGATGCGAGCATTGTTACTGGGGATATGCAAGTGTCGTAAAAGGACTTGGCGTAGTCTCGCGAGAACAGAGTGACTGATCAGCTTACCTAGCTATTTTCTAAACAGCCTATGATTGTCACATGAGTGCGGGTTTAAATGATTAGTCCATTAATAGCTCTTTGGGCTAGTGGAAGATTGTTGGACATGCGAGCCCACGGCGAGCCATTATGCAATAAATGTTATTACGAATATCATTCCCTGATCTGAAATGAAGAATGAATAATTTGCATAATAGGTCCCTTAGTACAATTAGGGTTATGTACCATGGCCATCTTAATAATCATACAGCTGTTGATTCAACTATTGAATCATAGAGGCTGGTGCATGGATGAATATCTAAAGGGTTAGATTAAGGACTCATCAAGCACCGTCAAATGATTGTTAAGAGATGATCTCCAGCCTGAGTAGGAGATGGCAATCCTTTCTCATTTAAGATGATATCTGACCGACCTCTTGATGCAGGTCCTCTGCATAGGAATAGAGGTTCGGAGGTGTCAGATTAGTTAGGTCAAAGAGTTGACTTAACGAGATCGAGATAACCAAAGTCCTATATCGTATGCTGTCACGATACAGGCACGCATCATCTGATCGGAGACAGATGTGTTACTATATGTCTGAGTATATACATTTGGCAGACCAATAGATTGATGACCTAACCAAGGTCTATACACCGGCGCGCTGGTGTGCATATACGGGCATATGAGTAATACGATCTCTCAAAGGGATCATGCATGTTCATTTATTGAACCGGAAGGCATGAGCTCACTCATGAGATATTGGGAAGAATCAAATTCCGTGCGCACGATCGTCTCGCTTTGGAAGCATGACTGAATTTGTAGGTTTAATATATACTTTTAAGAAGTATATGATCAAGACCTAGGTGCGATATACACTTTTGGAAAGTATATGATCGATACCAACTCTCAATGATCGAATGAGAAACTTACTGGTAGAACCCTAAAGTAGACAGTATAAAGTTGATCCAATACTTCGGGTTTATTCTGAGTTTTCCAGTATGCAGGATGTACAGGAATTGGGAATACCTGAGGGTGATGTAATCATAAACGATGGTATAACCATGACGCTTCCATTCCTAGGGAGTGATGAAACGGGTCTGGATTTTAGTGACTCCTCTCAGTAGAGAAGTAATCTGATCTTGGTCCAAATGTTGGACATTGATCTGAATATGATTCAGATGCAATGAGAAGATTAGATTTGCGGTCTTGATTTAATCAAGCATCTATGGGAGGCTTGCGATCTGGATTTGAGATACGATCTCAATATCCAAGTCACTATACGTGGAACAATACAATCGTCCGTCCTTATCTCCAAGTATTCGCGGAGAAAGCGCATTATCCTTGAAAGAGTTCAAGATAACTTCATTGTTGATATAAGTATCCGAGCATTAAGAAAATAGATAACTAAATTTGATTTAATTATCATGAGTAATATGAATTCGATTCATATTATAAAGAGAGTTATCTTAGATAATTAAATGAGATTTGATTATCAAAGATGTGAATAATGTGAATGCGATTCATATTATTTGTGCACACGAGAATAGAGATCCAAGATGATTAAATGTGATTTAATTATCATGGATATGAATAATGTGGATAGCAATATCCGTATTAGTCATATATATTACAAATGTGATTTATAATATATTAGAGAGAGCTATTTGTAATTTACATTTGTTAATCAAATGTTGATGTGAATTGGATTCACATTGGACAATTAATTGAAAATGTAATTCACATTTTATTTTGCGTTGTGAATTCACAATTTTCCAATGGCAAGATTGCAATATTCACAAAATAATTATCAATTATTTTTGTAGAATAATTTACAACAAGTGTTGTTGTAAATCTTGGAGATTTCCATGGAATAATGTAATCTCATGAGATCTCATGAGATTGCCACCAAATCCAATATTATGGAAGGAGGCAATCTTCATTTCATAATCTCCATGCTTGATTGATTTAATTTGGGATTGATTTATATTGATTTATCAATATATATTTAATCTAAATTAAATTAATTGTTGTTGGTTTTTACCAACACAAATCGTAGCCATAAAAAAACACAAATCAATGAGAGCCATTGGATTTGTGTTGCCCACGGATTGAGAACCATAGATCCCAGAATATTATAAAAGGAGAGGCACCCCATTGCTCTTCTTTACACACAAGAGAACATAAGTCTCTCTCTCTTTCTCTCTACACATCAGCCCTTTCTCTTCCTCTCCCATGGCCGTCCACCATGGATGCCTTAGAGGGAGTCTCCATCACCGCAGTGTCGTCGTTATGCTGCCCGATCGTTTGCTCGTAGATATTCGTCTCCTTCGGTGCGCCTCGCTCGTGAAGAAGACGTCGGATCTCATGTGTCGATATCAGGAGATCCGCCACTTGGATCATCAACATGGATTGCGAGAAGCACGCGATTCATCCCCGCGCTCGCAAGCGTCTCCTCCGTCGAATCAGACTTGAGACAGGAGGTCTCTTCGTTTAGAGACTCGATCGCAACCACGCTTCAAGAGGTAATCCTATTACTTATTTGTGGTTTAGACGAAACGATCCGAGAAGTGTTCTTGGATCATGTGGTTTCGTCACAAGAAAATTTTTTTATTTTCCGCTGCATAGAACAACAAGCGTGACTAGTCGTTCTTCGTCGTAGTCGATACGATGCTCACGCTTTCGTGATGCGTTTGAGGATCTAACCATATCCTTCAACCACGACGAATGATGGCAAACATGCGCACATCTGAAAAGAAGATCGCATGTGTGCGTGTCTGGAACCGAAGACTCGAAATCTCTGACCGTCGAGTATGAATAATCAACTATAGAGTCTGAACATCCGGCTAGTTTGGAATATGTCATCTGAATCTAGAATAGACATGTGACTCTACACAATACTCCCCCATTCTCCCATACTGGTCGAAATGAATACATCGACCAGTTGGGAGAAGACAAGATAATAGGGAGAATAAAACCAATAAGCCATTTTTTCGACTTTTCTTGCAATTTTTTTCTCGGCTATTTTTATTTTTTTAATAGTCATCACCCACTTTTTTTAATGAGTCGTACCCTTTTTTCGGCTTTTCTTTTTTTCTCTCGTACGTTTTTTATGCACCAAATGCCTCCTTTTAAAAAACACTTTGCCCTTTCTCTCTTTTTTTTAAACAAGCCTTTCCTATTTTCCTGACTTCTCTCCTTTTTTATAAGTCGTGCAACCATTTTTTTACGGCTTTCTCAAACTGTATGGTTATTTCTGTGTATGAGCCTTTTTCTCTCTCCCTTTTTTTTTACTTATGGCCCAACAACCGAACTGGGCTTGAAAAAAAAATAATGAAGAAGGCCCTCGGCTCCCTCTTTACTTAGGGTTACCATGATGGGAACCCCACTCTGGAAAAGATCGTCGCCCCCGAAGGGCTGGAAGATGTCGTTGGAGGATCGCCATCGCTGGAGTGCACCGCGCACGATGGGAGAACATAGGGAATGAGTCTCGTCTCTTTGTACGAGATGGAGCTCAAAGAATGGGAGCACGGATCAAGGTCGGGGCCTGGAGACATACGCGTAGGGCGAATCCAGGAAGGTCGGGGCATGTGCACTCCGCCTGGAGCTTCGTGCAGGAGAGGGCCAGGTTGGACTCGTGTAGTGCCCTGACATCGCAAGAGAGTTGAAACCGTGGGCTTGGTGGATAGAGATGTGGCCGCCTGGAGGGTAGAGCCACCTGGGGGCCCTTCTTGAGATCACGGAGATAGCGTCGCCTGCGTATGTGTGGCGGTCTGTCATGGATTTGGGGACTTAAGGTTGTGCCATGAGTGTGCATGATCGGGAAGCATCGTGCCTGGAGAGGAGGAGCCCTGGAAGGTGATTCACGCAAGAGGAAGTCGTCTGGCGATGAGGTGCGGCCTGATGTCGCCTGGAGATTGATGGCGATGGGTCTGCGTCACATGTGCGATGCGAGATTTTGCTACTAGATCTTGGATTAGGTTTCATGAAAAGAAAACCCTAGAACTTCTTGAACAAACTCCAGAAATTTAACAATCCATAATAATCAAACTTGAAGAACAGAATAAACTAGCAGAAATGAAGATCATGAGATCAACATAAAATCTTCAAAATAATCAAGAACAACCCGCTCTGATACCATGTTAGAAAATAGGAATAAGGGAGCGATTTGATAAACAGAGTATAAAGAACAGAAAAAATAAACTTGGAAAACAGATATTTTTGCGTGGAACCCTACTCCCTATGGAGTGGGATAAAACCACAGGAGAACGCCTCAAAGGGATGAACTATGCATTGCTTTTCTCATCTAAATACAATGGGTGTGGGGGTCTGTATATAGTCCCCAATGAGTCTCCACATCCCACAGACCGTATATGTGGGACTAAACTCTGGATGGGCTAAATGGATTCTGGAGAGATGCATTTACTCATCTCTCATAAGTGACACATACAACTTATACTCCAACAATTTTGCATATCTTACTTGTTCTTGTAAAAATGCAGCAAAATACTTATTTACTATTCCTTTGAAAATATCTTGCTTCGCCAAATAATATTGAGTAGCTTCGTAAGCCAAGTAATATTTTCCTCCTCCGAAATTTTCCAAACATCTACGAGAAATATCAAACGGTTCACTTATTTCCCAAGATTCATCATTTTAAAACCCCTCACCTTACTCCTTAAAATCATCGATAACAAGCATAGTTCAAGTGGGATTCAGAAATCTATGAACTTATGAACTTCCAAGAGTTCATATCGGCACACTACTCTCATTATGAAGCCTGCAAAAAATATAATCATAACTTGTACCATCCCTCACCACTAGCATTCTTTCATCACTAGCATTCTTTCATACTCATCCTTGATTGACCTAACATGCATATGATCCGCAATCGTTATTCCATAGCCTTATCTAGCTCGAAAATATTTCTTACACCTTCCATCGGCCCAAGTTTCATTTATTAAAGCTTGTAAGAGTTGATCCTTTCTTTTTTACTCCCTTCTTTTCCTCATTGTACTCTTTTTTTTAGCTCCAAAAAGGGGGTATGCTATGGTGTCCGCCCCAATTTATTTATTCCTCATTGTACTCTACCAAATGCTGATATGCTCTGCTCCATGAGAGAACCTTGAACCTCTCTTTTTATTTGAAATTCTGTCTATACTTATTCACTCTACCACCAAATTTCCTTACGTGTTGATGCACCTCCCCTAAACACACGAGAACATCCGTTACAATTTTTCTCATGCAACTGCTTGTTATTACATGCCACCATTTTATCGATGCTTCCAACAAGATCCCAATCAACTTTGTATAGCATCTACTCCTTCAAACTTTCTATTTCTTTTTTATGGATTCCACCATTTAGTTCTTACACTGTTTGTTTCTTTTGTAGCCTCCTTAATTGCATATTTAAAACTAATATGGTGATGGGTAGTTATACTTTAACTTTAGATGATCTTGCAATCTTTACAATACAATCAATCTCTTCTACTCCATGAAAAATAGTCTATTTATGACTATAACTAATCATTCTTACAAGTAGTTGAGTGTTCGTATCATTTCTTAAATAAAATATTAGTTATAATAAGGACATACAGTACATCAAAATCAAATATATATTTTCCTTATCCCTTTGCATCATCATAATCATGGTCACCCTGTATAATTGAGTACTCCAAAGCATTTTCTTTCTTGAACTGTCCATTCAAATCTCCATCCAAAATATTGAAAGATGTACTCATATTAGATAAATCTAAGGTGTGGAAGCATGTACCCACTGAAACAAGTATCATGCACCTTATTGTTCATTGTTAAGTGAAAAAGAACACCTTAGCCTCATGTATGCGCTAAATTATCTCCTCCCGTGGGTTTTCCCTTCAATTGTGAAGTGCTTTCCACATAAATCTTCATGCCTATGGGGTTTGATTTTGTGTTTTTCCATATGGTATCAAAGTCCATATGAAGGAAGGTTGGATAATTCATGGAAACATTTCATGAAATTAATACATATTGATGGCATCCATACAATTGTGTGCATGGTTTAAGACCTCCGTTCTCACACAAAAGCCTTCTACTATAGGAAAATATAATGTCTAGCGGAGATCCTAGTTTAACAGGGATTGCTACATTTTTCTCAAAAATCAACACGGAATCAAGACGATCATGGATTGTTTTCAATCGTTAATCAACAACAGGTTCTAGATCTATAGGACATATACGAACGCATACTCGAACAATTTCGATTGATCTATACTATCTTTTTTCTATCAAAATTTGACGTGCTAATTAATCACACCTCCCTGGGAGATAGATCAATCATGCCCTCTGGAACTAATAGGAGTCGACTAAGATTGATCAATCATATTAAATTGATCGATCACAAAAAGTTGCTATTCTAGGGTGATTAATCATTTAGACCGAAGTGATCAATGATTTGTGGCTTATATGCTTAATATAATATTCACCATGCTAGCTAGACAAAAGTACAAGCATAAACCAGAACTAATCCACGTGCATTTGTATATAAAATGCACTTAAAGCAAATGAATGCATCAGAGGAATTAAAACATAAAAATTAAATAAAAATGTGATATTAGCATAACAAAACAACCCTAAAATCTAAAATTAACAATATATGTGTGTGCACATATGTATCTTCTTTGTACAAATATATAGCATATATACTTCTGCTAGTATTCGTATATGTGTGCACGTGCAAAACATCACCGTGCGCACGTGTGGGTGTGTGTGTGTGTACATGCGTGTGCATGTGCTTGTGTGTGTGTGACACAACCCTTATGTCCTGGGACATCATCTCTCTCTCAGGTGCCTCCTGAACAAAGGCTAGAAATGTATCAATTTCCTGGTCAACGAGTCTCTAGGCTCCCAACACTGAGATGTACTCCATATTGGAGTCATGTAAGGCACCCTCAAAAGTGAACTAAGGCAAATCTATAATCCTGAAGATAACTATCCCCCTAAAGCAGTCAACCAAGGCATGATGAGCTAACAACCAATCTATACCCAAAATCAGGTCAAACTCATCAAGATGCAGTAAAAGACAGTTTGTGATCATCTCGTGATAATAAATCAACATTGGTAGACCTTTGACCATCAATCTAATCACGAACAGTTGACCACCTGGCCCATGGATGTAGTATGGAGGATCTATGGCCTTTGCAACTCTACCGACTGAAGCTACTAATCTCGAGGCGATGAATGAATGGGTCGCGCCAGAATCAAATAAAAATGTTAAGGATGGCTTAAGACTGAGAACATACCTTTCACTACAGTAGTTGTTAAACGTGCCTGCTCCTGAGTCACTGCATGAAGTTGTCCCTACCTCTGGTGCAGCACTCGAGCCAGCCACACTCTGTATCTATCCATACACCCTCCTGAAGTTGAAGTTCCCACCATGGAAACTCCTCGTACGTTGTGTATGTGGCTGAGATCTAGGCGCACTAGGAGCTTGGGGGCATTGAGACCTATAGTGACCCCAATGATGCACAAGAAATATCGCATTGAGAGGGTAGGCATAGCGGACGTGTCGACACTCCGAGTCAATCTTGCTATGGGTCTCATCTCTCTCTCTCTCTCTCTCTCTCTGTGTGTGTGACTCAAATGGTTGTGTTGCATTGGTATCATGGCTAGCAGTGACTCTCCCAAGGTACTCATGAGAGAGGAGCAGACACTGCCAAAAGACATTTATCCTGAAGGGTGAAATCGTTAGGTTGACCTCCGCTGCTGAAACGATAGTCGCATCGGTCCAAATGACCGATGGGGTACATGTGTTACCTCGAAGAACTCCAGAAACGTTTCTCTTTAATGTCCTCGAACTTCTCCGTGCATCAGTAGCCTCGAAGATAGATGTGAGGCACGGTCTAGCCAACTTCTTTTGTGCATCTTCTCTTATCCCCTTGATGAACTCCAAATTCTCCTATGGAAAAGTAGTTGATGCGGGTGTATGACGGGGCAGCTCAGTGTAACGTACGGAGTACTTTCTGGCTGCCATCCGTACCTGCCTAAGCTCAGCAAAAAGTCGATGTTGGGACTCCTACTTCCCATATAAGAATTGAGATTTAAAATTAGACTCGAAGTCATCCCTAGTGGACTCACGCCCTATCTCAGAAACTATAGCCTCTCACCGCCTCTTGATGAATTCAACGAAGGAGTACCCTACAAAAAGCAGATGTGCATCTCATGGCATGCGAATCATCTGGAGTGCCTTCACAACTTTCTTCAACCACTGCTCTGCCTCATCTGGGGCCCATGTGTCTTCGAGCTCGAGCACATAAGCTCGCCGGTACAATGTGAAGACTAATGCCTCAGTAAGGCAGAGTGGTCGTGCATTGGCTCATCTACAACAAGCAAGTGATCATGCTCCCTTCCATAATCTCCATCATATGTTTTGTGCACCAATAACCCCTCAGACAGGACATTAGACTCGGCTTATTGAACCTCCACAAAGTGAGGACGTTGCTCCTGTGGTGTTCCATACTGAGAGGGATGGTAAAAAAAGTTTGACAACTCCTCGAATCTCATCTCTATATCTGTTTGTCTGTCAGCTATCTCTGTCTGATGGGCCAGATCTGATCCTGATGGCCCCTTATAGCAGTCTTTTGCTGCTAAAGGTCAATAAGTGTAGCCAGAATACGCTCTAAGCTGTCTGTCATCTCCTGACAAGCCCTAGACGTCCTTTTTTGCACAAGAACCAACATCATTAGTCATAATGGTGGGTGTTCGCAAGTATAACTGATTGTGTTTTTCTCTTCTTGAGATACTATATGGACATTAGACGCAAAAGGTGGATTTTCGGTGACACGTATGATTATATAGATTAAATGTCATTTATTCCCTCTCAAACTCGCGACAAATCGGAGTACATCGTCATCCGAGAACTCAATGTGATCGAGATTACTGCGAATGTGTGTAGCGGGCTACCTCTACAGGCTCTACTATGATACCATAACAATGGCATTACAAGGTCTGGGTTATCGTTTACACAACATTCACATAATTTAATTCATGATTGATCGCATCAAGTTATAAAAATGCGGGGAAAATTTTTGAAAGATGTTCATGATGAGGCTAAAGAATCGGTTTCGCGGCTTTCTTTTTATTTGATGAAGAAAGTAGTAGTCGGTTGTAGCAGAAAGCCGCGAAACAAAGGATCGGTTCTTAAACCTATCAAACAATTACGGTTTTCGGTTGGAAAACCGTTCACTAATATTTTACCTTGCAAGTGTTCCTGGGTCGAACTCAAGGAGGCAGAATAAATTCCTCAGATTTTTGTCCTCGTAATTTTATTTTTAAATTCTTCTCTAAGTGATCAAGTCAAAACCCCTTTTTATTGATTTTTATATTTCTTATTTTTATTTGATTTTATTATTTTCAATTTTTTATTTAATTTTCAAAAAGGGAAATTTTTCAAAAGATTTACTTATTATATAATAGGTGAATAATAGCTAGGTGATACTATATAATATGGTGATCGGGGTCGAGCCGCGAGCTCGAACTACACAAGAAAACAAACCAAAACAAGACGGCTTTCGATAAAATCAAAACGCGTCGAAAACTCGTCAAAAATCCACGAAATCTTTACACTAGATAGTTGGGATAGTTGTATAACTACCCTCAAGAAATCGTAAAAAACCGAGGGCACACGAGGTAGAAACAACCCCTACAGCCCAGGGGCATAAGCGTAAGAAAATTCTAATTAAAATGTTTGCAGTTAGGTCCTCAAGGACTGTTCTGAAGAAAAAGTAAACAAATGTTTACATTTAGGTCCCCGTGGAGGGACCTAAATGTAAATAAAGAAAACCTGTGAGGCGGAAATGGATTCTGGAAGCTGGCTGGGTTTAGTATGCAAATTTCACACCTCTTCAGAACGAGCGGCTGAGATTAGAACGTTCGCGCCTCGATCGGACGCTCACAGGTGCGCCACGTGTCGCGCACCTGTGCGTCCCCTGTTCTTGGGCGGTTGCAGCTGCTGGCGAAGACGTCTTCTTCTCTGAATTACTCCGGCCGACCGACGAAAGCTTGGGCACTCCGGCGGGGCCAGAGGGGTGGCTCCTCCACCCCTCGAGCTCGCCCGCGGTAGAGAGGTGGTCGGTGCTGCTCCGAGCGATGGTGAATAGTCGATGAATTCGGCGATCTAAGCCTCCTGGAGGTGGCTCAGAGATGGCGACCCATCTTTGAAGACGATTCCTGATGGCGATCAAAGGTTTCCAGTGGCGAATCAATGCCACGCGACGAACTTGAATCTGCAAATGACACAATCGTATGCTCGATTCGTATTGAATCGGCCAACAGATGAAAGATCACAAGCTCCAAAGATGATGAAAAATCTTAAGTTTCCAGCCAAACCACCAAATACGTGAAGATGGCGATGATTGATGATCGAGTTGAAACGAATTTAAAAATGAATCGAGATGGATTTTGAAATGGCGTCTAAGATGGATGATTAGACTACCTAAATCACGGATTAGCCACGCTAATCGTGGCACGACTATCAAGAAATAAAACCACGAAATGGATGAAAAGGCCTGGGGAAAGGTCAAGGTATATTACCTGGACTGATGCTCGACGGCGGCCAAAGACCGGAGCTCTGACGCGCGCTGGCGGCGATGCAAGGCGATGCTCCGCCTTGGAACGATCCTCCGGCGTGCCTTCTTCCTCGCGAGCTCCTCCTCGGCGCTGCCACCGCCTCAGGTTGACCGGAGCGAAGCTTGGAAGGTTGGGGGTCGGTTAGCCTGGAGCTGAAGCTCTGGGTTATTGGAAAGTCGTTGGTTAATGGCGACCTTGGAGCCTTTATATAGGGAGTTTGGCGTGGGCTCCAAGTCGAAATCGATGGTGGCGATGGAGAGGGTTGTTAGAGGAAGGGATTCGACGGTGGAGATCGGTCAGAAGCTTCGTGATGGGCGCGGGATAAATGGGAGAAGTCGGCCGGCCGAACAGACTGGGCGCAACCACTTCTTGAAGAAGATGACCCCAGGTGCTGACAAGTGTCAGCACCTGGTTGGTCCAGAAGTATAATTAACTTATAAATTAAATATAAAATAGTAAATTACGTTATTTTAAATAAATGTAAATACAAAAAGTGTAGATAATTTAATGCTTTAATTTATGGACTAATTATTTTTAATAAATAATAAATATTATTAAAAATATAAATATTATATTAATAAATATGTATTTATAAATAGGTTTTAGATAAATAAGTAACAATTAATTTTATATTTTCTTAATTATTAGAATATTAAATAAGGCTTGTACAAATTTTTATAGATTTTTATAAATTAATTTACATATTTTAATAAATAGAGTTAATATCTAAATAGGTCATTTATACCTATATTTTAGGGTTTTTGATTTTATTAAAATAATAAATAGTCTCCAAAAATTATGAAATAAATTATGGTGAAACTACAAGATCATGAAATACTTTAAAAATTATAAAATTAAGAAAATGATAAATAGTGTGTGTTACAGAAAAAAATAGCCCAGAAACCCCGTTGTCTTTTGGTCCCAAAACCGACTTTTTGCAAACGGACTCCGAATTCGATGAAACCTTTATTAATTAGAGAATATTATTTTATGAACTTTAAAAGTGAGTAGAGTGAAGTTGGAGTTCGTATGAGGAAGTTATGATGTTCGGAAGTTGAGATTTTGACAATTTGCAGGCTGTGTTTCTTGGCATACATACAGGGTAATATTTTTAACTTATTTTTATATTTTTATATACATTTTTAGAAATAATTAGGAGAAGAATTTAGTGAAAAATATATTCATATGAATTAATTAAAAATCTTAGAAGTTTTGTATTTATTTTATAAATAGTGAGAGATGAATATGTGTGTGTTAGATTATTTTTTTATGTTTTCTTTCCTTATCTCCCCATACTTTTTGGTTTGTCGACCAATCCATGCTGACTTGGTCTTGGGGGTTGGGTTATAAATATATCTTACAGCTATATTTATATTTAAGTCATATTGTATATATGTACATATATTCAATCTGCCTTTTTGTTTCTTTTCTTGTTCTTTATTTGTTTACATGATTCTAGTGGTTAAAAGTGAATATTTACACATGAATGGTGTTTTGTTAAAAGATGAGAATTAATAAATATTTACATGTATTTGTTAAGGGTTTTAAGATAAAATGCGATAGAAAAGTTAATGAATCATGGATTCATCAGTTCACAATGATAATAACAAGTTATATCAAGACACGTGTTACCAAAGAAACGATCCATTAATTTCCATATAGTACAATATGTACCAAAAGAAAATTTATTGTCTTATACAGGTATCCTCAATAAAATATGACAGAAGAGAAAATAAGCACATAAAAATACAACTGTCCAAGATAGTATTCTGTGTATCGTCAAAAGAATCGACTATCTACCAAAAACTAAGGATCCTGCCAATTGAGCTACTCCGTTGCAGGCGCCTTCCCTGCCATCCATCTTGGGGACAAGGAGACATCAATAAATGTTGTGTACAAGCAGTAGGTATTGAAATTAAACAGGAATTTAAGTGGTTAGCAAAGGAAGCAAGTAGATATGTAATGGAATCATATAAAAATTTAACTGCTTGCATGGAAAGAAGGTTATGTAATAACTCAGTATACTAACCACTTTCTCACTAACCACACCCTAAAGCACAATACTTAACAATTTCATTTATTAGTCATCAGATGATATCGGAGTAAGATATCTAGATGAGTCAGATTCTTTCATTCATATCATTTATAGGATGTAGTATGGGACTCCTTTAAGATATAGATAATTGATAATGATTTCCATGTCATGATTAATTTTCCCTACATTTCTGTAACTTGATGCAATCAATCGTGAATTAAATTATGTGAATGTTGTGTAAATGGGTAACCTAGATCCCAAGACGCCACGATATCCTAGTCCACCAAGTATACCCCCATCACCCCCTGGTCCGGCTTGCCACAGAAGGAACACTGCAAAATCATCTCAATACGACATCGAACACCAATAGGAAGAATGTGTAATGACATAAAGAAAATAGGAATCATCAAGAGCACAATTTTCACCATCACCAATTGCCCACCCCGAGATAGGGTTGCCTCCTTCCAGCCAAAGAGTTTCCTCTCCAGTTTCTCACAATAGGGAGTCAATCTGTGATTTTAAATTTGTAAAGGCAATGGCATCGATAACAAACAAGAATGAAACCAACTGTCTTGCCCAGCTCCTCATTACACGCCACCGTGTCACTACCTAATAAACCAAAGGGCACCACTATCGACTTGCACAATTAAAAATAAGGCTTGAGAGAGAACCAAATGCGTCGAGAGTCGCAGGCATCCCTTTAGCCTCCTCTCTACCCCCTCAATAAAGAAAATGGTATCGTTGGCTTGCTGAAGCAAGGGGACAAAGATGTCTACAATGGTAAATGTCACGACCTCAATTCCGGGTTGTCAGATCCTCTCTATATCCGGATCTGGTTACTCGGCAATAATTTATTCATCGATCACAACTAACATTGAGAAACAAACTACAATTAAAAATAATCATAAAGAAGTATTTAATTCTTTTCCATTCACAATATAAAGCTCACACGACAATTGTCCCAGTATAACCATATACATGTACACCAGCTGGAATGAAATACACAAAAAGATTACTAACTACCTTATAGAGTAATTCTATTGTGGTTGGTTGGATGGCTACTATATTAGCTGGCTGGATTACTAAAGTCCTTGCAGTGGCTCACCAACACATGTTTGATTTCCATAAATCATATGACAAAAATTAGCGAATGGTAAGTAACGAAGAAGAGAAAAGCAAACAAATGGTGTAATTTATCAAAACTTATTATCACAAAAAGTTGCATTCATTCTCATTAGTTTAAGTCTTCGATTTGCATAGTCATCGACATTGAGTATAACCTCACATATATATTAATTTATATGTATAGATACTAATATTTATGTATATTTTAACTCCCAAACCCTACCTTTCCGAGCCACTGCATTTATTCGATTCTTAGACATTATTTTAGTGAGAATTACAAAGCAACTTTCTATATTTACTCAAAAATAGTCAAATTAAGGTTCTTCCTAGAGAAGAACATAAAATCAAAAATTTCAATGATATTGTATGAAAACCCAACAGTAAAAAGAATGATTTCGTTACCTAATTGAGCTCCCTCTCGTGTATGCAGTACTTTATCATGATTCTTTTTCAGGAAGAATGATTTATGGCTCCTGAAACGATCGAATTTCATTTTCGTAGAAAAATGCTAACATGCCAAGAACGCGAAGAACAAACGAAGAACACGAACAAACGAAGAACACACGAAGAACACGAAGAACGTGAAAAAAACATATTTTTCTCTTAGAATTTCAGTAGAACTTCCCCTTATACGGGGTGATATTTCTAGGAAAATTTCGGCAGAATTTCCGCTTATATTGGGACATATTTCTAGAAAAATTTTGGTACAATTTCTCCTTGTATTGGGACATATTTGTAGGGAAATTTCGATAGAGTTTCCCTTATATCACGGACATTTTTCAAAAGAGAACCGAAAAGAGCTTTCTCTACAAAATAATCAAGAGGATAGCAACAGCGAAACAAAAAGAACAGAACTACAAGTGATGGAGAATAAGTACACACCACGTGTCTTAGATGAGTGAAGGTATGACGAATCACAGAATTCACTGACGTGCATAGTCGTACACATCTAAGTAGGGTGTTACACAGATTTCTCCTTCAAAACAAGTATAAAAGCAAAATTAAAGAATTTAATAGAACTATAAGCAATAGAGAATTGGTAGACACCACGCGTCTTAGATGAGTGAAGGTGTGACGAATCACAGGATTCACTGACGTGCATAGCCGCATGCACCTAAGTAGGGTATTACAAAGATTTCTCCTCGAACCACAACAGAAAACAAATCGGAAAGGAAGATGAATCGAAACTAAGCTGAAAAAAGAAAATAAATAAAAAACCTATCTCAAGTTGGAGCTTACTTACGACGCCAGTTAGGAGAGGATCGTACATTCCTCCTCCTCGTTCTCCCAACAGCGCTTCGCTAGTGCTCCTTCGCTATCTCCCTCTCCTCCTCCCGACCTCTTGACCCTATCCCTTGGGGTAATAGTAGTAATGGAAATTGTAGAGAATGAATGAGTATGAGGGGCTAGTTATAGGCTTCAAAAAACTGCTAGTCATGGTTAGTAAAACATGGTTTAATCCTTAAACGTGGTTAGTGGCCCATGATTTTGACCCATGATTCTGGTCGAAGATTATCCGAAACTTAGAGATTAAGTTAGAATTATCTAGAAGATTCTAGATTTGCTAATCATTCTTAATTAGCGCTAATCGTTATTAACTTCTACTGATCCGATTTAGCTTTTGCAGCTCATGCTTAACTTTTGCTAATCATTGACTAGCATTCACTAATGTCATTAACGACCCTCAATCATCATTAGTTTTTTAATCGTATTTAATTAATCTTAATGATGGTCATAAGAGTTAATAACATCTTAAGTCTCATTTTCTTTCTTCCTAAAAATCATAACGATTACAAACGTAGTCCGATACATACGAAACAAATTCCGTTGGTTTCCTCTTAACGAGCTGGATCTTATGATATAAGATTCGAGAGAGGCCAAGTTCAAGGTTTTACAATTATAACAACTTTAAAGGAAGTCTCGTCCTCGAGACTTAAATACAGGCATAACCTTAAAGAGGATTAAAATCATAATAACCTTAAAGAGAATGAACTGCATTTCATTTATAATGAAGATATACACAATACATAGTGTTTTCATTCAAACAAGTAGGGGTATTTTTCTTTCATATCTACCTCAGGTTTCCATGTGGCTTCTTCAAATTCTCGGTTCCACCACAATATTTTAACTAAAGGTACCTCTTTATTCCTCAAACTTTTTAATATCCATGTCTATTATGTGCACAGGTATTTCAAGGTATGTCAAGTCTGGCTCAACATGCAGATCATCATAGCTTATCTTATGCCCGGGATCCTTCATATACTTTCTTAGATTTGATACAAGAAAAACATCATGTATTGCCAAAAGATGTGAAGGGCGTACAAGTTTATACGCAATTTTTCCAATCTGTTGAATACTTTCAAAGGGACCTACGAACCTGGATGCCAATTTCTCACACAAGACAAACCTCTGAACTCCCTTCATAGGCGATACTTTGAGGAATACAAAGTCACATACCCAAACTCAAGGTCTTTTCGCCCGTTATCACTATAGCCTTTCTGGCGACTCTGAGCAATTGTTAGTCTTTTTCGAGCAAACTCTGCATCTTCTCGTGTCTCCTGGAGTCTATTTGAATCGTAAAGGTTCTTTTTCCCGACCTCTTACCAACACAAAGGAGTAGTACACCTACGTTCATAAAGTGCTTCAAACGTATCATGTCATTACTTGCATGGTAATATTGTTGTACGTGAATTCTACAAAGGCAAATATTTAATACATGATCCTTTCCATTCTAAGACACGTGCTCGTAGCATATCCTCTAAAGTCTAAATCGCATGTTCTGATTAACCATCTGTTTGTGGATGACACGTGCTCAAGCATAGCTGTGTGTAAGGCTTTCATGAAGTTCTGCCAATGGTGTGTGGTGAATTGTGAATCTCGATCGGAAACTACCTCCTTTGGAATACCATGGAGACAGATCACATGTATAATATATAACTAAGTAAGCTGGTCTGGAGTGAAGGATAAGCTTATTGGAATAAAGTGTGCTACCTTGGTCAGACGATCTATTATAACTCATATATTATCTTTACCACCACTCGTCTGAGGTACTCCAGTAACGAAGTACATGGAAATGCTTTCCCATTTCCATTCAGGTATAGGGAGAGGTTGCAACTATCTTATTGGCTTTTAATGTGAAGCATTTACCTGTTGGCAAATGAAACATGAATTCACAAACTCAGCAACAACCTTCTTCATTCCCAGCCTCCAAAAGTATGAACGAAGATCCGTATACATCTTCGTGATTCCTGGATGAATAGATAATCTAAAGCAATGAGCTTCATGTAATATATCTTTCCTTAATTCGGGTGTATTTGGTACACAAACTTCGTGATGGTTATATAGTAACCCATCATGTATCTAGAATCCCTCAATCTCATTCTTCTCAAGTTGTTGTCTCAAGTCTTTAAAGATCGGATCATCCTCCTGTCCTTTCTTTATTCTATTTCAGATCTCTGGTTTGTATCGGTGAGGAATAATTATAGTATCAGCACTAATATCAAATGGCTTTCATTTACTCAACGTTGATAGTAAATCCCAGAAGTGAATAGCAGTCAACAAACTAGGTGAACAAGTTCTTTTACTAAGAGCATCTACGTTGACATTCTCCTTACCAAGGTGGTAGGAGATAGTGCAATCATAGTTCTTCAACAACTCTAGCCACCGTCTCTGTCTCATATTAAGCTCCTTCTGATCAAACAGATATTTCAAGCTTTTATGATCGGTGAAGATTTCAAAAGTAATACCATAGAGATAGTGTCTCCATATCTTTAAAGCGAAGACTGCAGCAGCTAATACATCGGGTTTATTCTGAGTTTTCCAGTATGCAGGATGTACAGGAATTGAGAATACCTGAGAGTGATGGGATCATAAACGATTGTATAACCATGATGCTTCCATTCCTAGAGAGTGATGAAACGGGTCTGGATTTTAGTGACTCCTCTCAGTAGAGAAGTAATCTGATCTTGGTCCAAATGTTGGACATTGATCTGAATATGATTCAGATGCAATGAGAAGATTAGATTTACGATCTTCATTTAATCAAGCATCTATGGGAGGCCTGCGATCTGGATTTGAGATACGATCTCAATATCCAAGTCACTATACGTGGAACAATACAATCGCTCGTCCTTATCTCCAAGTATTCGCGGAGAAAACGCATTATCCTTGAAAGAGTTCAGGATAATTTCATTGTTGATATAAGTATCCGAGCATTAAGAAAATAGATAACTAAATGTGATTTAATTATCATGAGTAATATGAATTCGATTCATATTATAAAGAGAGTTATCTTAGATAATTAAATGAGATTTGATTATCAAAGATGTGAATAATGTGAATGCGATTCATATTATTTGGGCACACGAGAATAGAGATCCAAGATGATGAAATGTGATTTAATTATCATGGATATAAATAGTGTGGATAGCAATATCCATATTAGTCATATATATTATAAATGTGATTTATAATATATTAGAGAGAGCTATTTGTAATTTACATTTGTTAATTAAATGTTGATGTGAATTGGATTCACATTGGACAATTAATTGAAAATGTAGTTCCCATTTTATTTTGGGTTGTGAATTTGATTCATAATTTTACAATGGTAAGATTGCAATATTCACAAAATAATTATCAATTATTTTTGTAGAATAATTTACAACAAGTGTTGTTGTAAATCTTGGAGATTTCCATGGAATAATGTAATCTCATGAGATCTCATGAGATTGCATGAGATTGCCACCAAATCCAATATTATGGAAGGAGGCAATCTTCATTCCATAATCTCCATGCTTGATTGATTTAATTTGGGATTGATTTATATTGATTTATCAACATAGATTTAATCTAAATTGAATTAACTGTTGTTGGTTTTTACCAACACAAATCTTAGCCATTAAAAGAAACACAAATCAATGAGAGCCATTGGATTTGTGTTGCCCGTGGATGGAGATCCATGGATCCCAGAATATTATAAAAGGAGAGGCACCCCATTGCTCTTCTTTACACACAAGAGAACATAAGTCTCTCTCTCTTTCTCTCTACACATCAGCCCTCTCTCTTCCTCTCCCATGGCCATCCACCATGGATGCCCTAGAGGGAGTCTCCATCGCCGCAGCATCGTCGTTATGTTGCCCGAGCGTTTGCTCGTAGATCTTCGTCTCCTTCGGTGCGCCTCGCTCGTGAAGAAGATGTCGGATCTCATGTATCGATATCAGGAGATCCGCCACTTGGATCATCAACATGGATTGCGAGAAGCACGTGATTCATTCCCGCGCTCGCAAACGTCTCCTCCGTCGAATCGGACTTGAGACAGGAGGTCTCTTCGTTTAGAGACTCGATCGCAACCACACTTCAAGAGGTAATCCTATTACTTGTTTGTGGTTTAGACGAAACGATCCGAGAAGTGTTCTTGGATCATGTGGTTCCGTCACAAGAAAAATTTTTTAATTTCCGCTGCATAGAACAACTAGTGCGACTAGTCGTTCTTCGTCATATTCGATACGATGTTCACGCTTCCGTGATGCGCTTGAGGATCTAACCATATCCTTCAAGTGGTATCAGAGCCTTAGGTCGAAAGGTTTTGGATACGATCCATTAACCGAGGATGACTTGGGTTCGTTGGGGTTTGCGAAAGTTTTCTTGCATTTCATTTTCGCATTTCTGTTTTGAGATTATTTTCGGCACTGTTTAAATTGTTTAAACACGAAAACAATAAGTGAATTTTATTCCCCATTAAATAAGGAAATTGTAGGATCTGAGTTTACGTGATTTCGATTCTGTTTGCTCAAGTTATGCTCTTTTTAGTGAACATGTATCCACAATTTCGGGGATTGCGAATCTTAACGTAATTAAGATGTTAATTGCGGATTTGAAACACCTTGAAATGCGTGCAAATCAATTAGGTTCTGTTGTAAATCAAATTAGCAAACTTTAGTAACTTTGCTTATTTTGGATTTAATTTGATTGAGATATGGTATTTTTAGTGAGGGTCACTGCTGGAAATACTTTCCTAATCAAGAACCTAGTGCTTGTCATTTAATCAATTGGTGAAATTAAATTGTTTAATTTCCTGAAATAATTATACATAAATATTTGTGAAATATTTGATGATAATTATTTCTTTAAATAACATAACCTTAACCAATATTTGATTAGATGTGATCTAGATCACTAATTGGTTACATGATCTACATTCCAACAAACATATTGCTTGAATAGGATTTGAGATTTGTTTAGCAAATCTCATTATAATGTTAATCAAAAATGTTTTTATTATTATTATATGGTATAATTTCGATTGAAGAACCGATGATCATCTCAAAGTACATAATGATCTATCTGGCATTATCCTTTCCTGAGGTGGATATGGTGTCTAGTCGGAGAGCATTAGGGTAGCGGGTTGCAACGTATGTGGTCCGTCCCACTCTCGTCGGTACTGGCCATGACAGCGGATAGGGACTCGATAATGCCGGACAAATCAATGTGTATTTTTCTAATTATTAAAATTCAGAATAATACGTATTTGAGATAATACCCTAATTCAAGTAACAATAAAAATATTTGTTGGACATTAATTGGATCATTAATTTAATATGATTAGATTAACTGGAATCCAATTAAAATTAAAGCACTCTATTATGAATAGAGATGTCATTTCCCTTGGAAAAATTAATCGTAATGAATATGATTCATAATGATTAATTAGAATTTGAACGTGATATAGAGGATCACATAAGTGACATACATGGTCTCCCGTCAAGGCGGAGGGTTCCGTCGCCAGGGATTGTATGTAGGAGACGCATGTCCGAAGTGACAGCTCCTGTATGCAAGCGCATCTGGATCGGGCTCTTCGCTTCTCAAAAGAGTAAGGACGTATGCGCAGTGACCCTAATATCAGGTCCTCATATTATTGGGGTGATATTGGATTGCACATAGCGAGTTGTATTCCTGTTGACGGTTGGTTCAATTAATGACGTGTCACCATTACCTTAGGGGTGGTGGGCCCGGGTGTTAAAGACCGAATTAGGAGATGCAAGTTGAACTTGCAAGGCGGAATGTGTTCCCGCTTCTTTTTATCCGAGTTGTAGGTTCTCATATTATTGGGATGTGACAAAGATAAGGAAGGAGATCCCAGATCTTGCTTGAGATATAATGGTAAGTATATCTCTTACATTGAAAGTAATTAAGGGAATGAACTTTCAATGTTGACAAAGCAAGACAACTTTGATATAAAAATTCCTAAATCAAAGTAAAATATGTATATATATAAATATATACACTTATGCAAATTTCTTATTTCAGATAATCCTTCATTAAAACCCACTCAATGATATACTCAATAATAATCAATAAAATATCATGGATTGGACTCATGGTCCAGATATTGTACTTGCAATTGGACACACAATGTATGTGGTTGCAATGTGCAAGTTTCCTAATAATAATGAGGAATGACAATTAAATAGATAATAGGACTACAACCCTAGGGTTTGTATGTCTCTGTAGTCTTGATCACTCATCGGATGTACTTTGGAAGTGACATGGCGATGATGATCGTAATTGCCAATTGATCTTTATAAAAATTTAAGAAGATATTCTGGCATACATATGTGCTCTTGACATTTATCATGAATGACATGGTTCTCAGCATCATGCAGAATGGTGGCTCCATAAGAGATGTTGTATTCAAAATGTTTGAATACCTACCTGAACCAATGTTTCAAGAGTTTAGATGGATGTAGATACGATGAGTGTCATCGTTCTACTGTCTATACTCTAGTCATTCATGAACCTTCATAATATTCATATTGTATGAATTTAAGGAAGCATATATAAATGTTGAAATGCTCTTACATTAAATTCTTTTGAATTCAACGCAAGAGATCCTTAGTCTTAAGCAATGGTTGTTTATAGATGAAGGGAGCGCAGTGGAAGCATGGGTCGGACCCATGTGAGAAGGAAAGTCAAAAAGTTGACTGTAATTCTGTGACTTCCATATGACATCCAAAGAGTTGGATGAATGCCAATACTGCAATGAGTCGATGTATTATCTAGGATCCGTAGTGAAGGACTCAGATAGAGCATCAAAATAATCTACATATAATCATTGACTTTGACTTTCTTATTTGATAAGATAAAGTCTAATAATTGTATCTCAATCTTCTAACAACACTTGCTATAGGTTGCATATGTTTTAGAAGACTGGAAAATTTGATCTTAAGGTTTATAGTTATCCACATGGATATTGATGCAGTTGTTGCAACAATCTCTGTTGGATTGATAGACTTGTTCATTTCAGTGGGAGAGCCCTTAGTCTTAGAGAATGTCTCTATGACCTATATATAAGAATACGCTCATTGTTTGTTTCTAATGGAAATAAACATGAATTCTGAAATAGAACTATCATAAAGAGTTATGATGGATATATTTCAGATAGTAATCTAACATCTAGTGGACTCCACAAAATTAGAAAATTAATGAATGGTTCATTAAGATTTCTAATATTGAAATAAAACCTTCTAAGATCAATAGGAGGATGAAGATCATTTGACAATGATCTAGCATCAAGCCTTGGACATTTGTCTATTGATTTGATCAATAGACTAGTAAGAGATGAAACTTTAGAATGTCTACAATTTCAAAAACTTACATACTTATGAATATTGTATTCAAAATAAAATGTCCAATACACCCTTCCTTGGGAATGGTGTAAGATGTCAAGGTATTCAATAACTCATGCATATTGATGTATGTGAATCATCTATATCAAAATAAACATTATGGATATGTGATATCAATTTATGATTATTTGTGATATGATATTTGTTCTCTTCACTTAGAAACCTTTGAAATGTTCAAAGATTTCACAAGTTTGGTTTAGAACCAAAGTTTGAAGGAAGATTAAATGAATTTGATCTAATCTAGGTAGTCAGTACCTATTAGATGAATTCATGGAATACCTTATAGAGATATGAATATTATTTTTTATCTCACTCCTCCTGATAAACCTAAACTCAATAAAGTTGTAGGGAGATACAATTGGATCATGTATGACATGATTTGATCAATAATGAATTTTAGCATAATTTCCTCTTAGTATCCAGGTATATATGTAGTAGAGACTATAATATATCCTTAATATGGTTCCATGCATGCAAGCTGGAATCTAGCACTTGAGAGTACCGCTTCATTAGGAAAATAAAGGATGGTATTGGATACCTACTTTATGACCTTGAGATTCTTAAAAGATCTCATCTCTAAGAATATGATTCTTAAAGGATGACTCTCTTGAGAATCAAGAAGAAAATGAAGTGTAGGAACTCATTTAATCTTGAGAAGATAATGAGGCTCTAGAAATAGGGAACTAAAAGGACAATTAAAGATGAAACACTAATACTTCTTCAAATGAGTTTGAGGATGTATTCCATGTGTCAGTTAAGTCTGACAATGATCGGACTTCATGTGATGAAGGATCTGAGGATCATAACATGGAAAGATGGATGTTAGCAATAAAGTCTAAAGTAGACTTCATATACAAGTGTTGTATATGGACCCTCGAGGATCCACCTATATGGGTAAGACCCATAAAGGTGTAAATGGATCTTCAAGAGATGTAAGTCAAGATTGCATTCCTCTATGAATACCTCTCTGAGGATATTCACATGAAGTAGCCCCAGGGCTTCATGGTTGAGGAAAGCAAGATGTGCAAGCTAAAGAATCCATCTATGGACTCAAATAAGCTTCTTAAAGTTTGACCATAAGATTTGATGAAATTATAAATGTTATGATTTCAGATAGAATCTGGATGAGCCATGTGAAGCTTAGTGGGAGTGCCTTTGTGTTCATCATGCTAAATGTAAATGATATCCTAATCATTTAAAATGATATAAGGATAATAATAAGTGTTTTCTAATCTGGTTGTTCCATAACTTGAGATATGATCTCAAGGATACCTCTTGGATCTTTGTTCTGAAGGTGTTCAGAAGCAAAGAGAAGAGGGTATTGGGACTGTCACAATAGTAGTACACCTTGAACATATTCCATTTTTTTGGAAAATTCTAAGAAAGGCTTCCATCCCTTAAGATATGGTACTGACCTATCTAAAGGGATAGCACCTCAAGTTGAGGAAGTAAATGTTAGAACTACTTGTACTTGTGCATTAGTTACGAGAAGCTGAGTGTATGCTAGATGTGTACAAAAGCCAGATATCTGCCTTGTAGTGGGAGTAGTAAAGTGTTGCCAATCCTACAATGGAGAGAAAACACTTGATTGCAGTAATAACAAAATCTTCATAAATGATGAGATTTTTTGAGATAGTGATCTCAAAGTCTCATCTTCAAAAACTTAAGACTTTATAGACAGAGGTCTAAAAGGTCTTAACTGTGGATACCTTAAGCGATAGTTCTCCAGGAATGAGGGTATTCTGATAAGGATTATGGAAATACTGGTTATGATAATTGTTAAGCTATAGTGTCAATAACACTGTAACTAACAAGATTGAGTATTGGTTGCATGAGATGCAACATTCGCATTAGATGCGAGCATTGTTACTGGGGATATGCAAGTGTCGTAAAAGGACTTGGCGTAGTCTCGCGAGAACAGAGTAACTGATCAGCTTACCTAGCTATTTTCTAAACAGCCTATGATTGTCACATGAGTGCGGGTTTAAATGATTAGTCCATTAATAGCTCTTTGGGCTAGTGGAAGATTGTTGGACATGCGAGCCCACGGCGAGCCATTATGCAATAAATGTTATTACGAATATCATTCCCTGATCTGAAATGAAGAATGAATAATTTGCATAATAGGTCCCTTAGTACAATTAGGGTTATGTACCATGGCCATCTTAATAATCATACAGTTGTTGATTCAACTATTGAATCATAGAGGCTGGTGCATGGATGAATATCTAAAGGGTTAGATTAAGGACTCATCAAGCACCGTCAAATGATTGTTAAGAGATGATCTCCAGCCTGAGTAGGAGATGGCAATCCTTTCTCATTTAAGATGATATCTGACCGACCTCTTGATGCAGGTCCTCTGCATAGGAATAGAGGTTCGGAGGTGTCAGATTAGTTAGGTCAAAGAGTTGACTTAACGAGATCGAGATAACCAAAGTCCTATATCGTATGCTGTCACGATACAGGCACGCATCATCTGACCGGAGACAGATGTGTTACTATATGTCTGAGTATATACATTTGGCAGACCAATAGGTTGATGACCTAACCAAGGTCTATACACCGGCGCGCTGGTGTGCATATACGGGCATATGAGTAACACGATCTCTCAAAGGGATCATGCATGTTCATTTATTGAACCGGAAGGCATGAGCTCACTCATGAGATATTGGGAAGAATCAAATTCCGTGCGCACGATCGTCTCGCTTTGGAAGCATGACTGAATTTGTAGGTATAATATATACTTTTAAGAAGTATATGATCAAGACCTAGGTGCGATATACACTTTTGTAAAGTATATGATCGATACCAACTCTCAATGATTGAATGAGAAACTTACTGGTAGAACCCTGAAGTAGACAGTATAAAGTTGATCCAATACTTCGGGTTTATTCTGAGTTTTCCAGTATGCAGGATGTACAGGAATTGGGAATACCTGAGGGTGATGTAATCATAAACGATGGTATAACCATGACGCTTCCATTCCTAGGGAGTGATGAAACGGGTCTGGATTTTAGTGACTCCTCTCAGTAGAGAAGTAATCTGATCTTGGTCCAAATGTTGGACATTGATCTGAATATGATTCAGATGCAATGAGAAGATTAGATTTGCGGTCTTGATTTAATCAAGCATCTATGGGAGGCTTGCGATCTGGATTTGAGATACGATCTCAATATCCAAGTCACTATACGTGGAACAATACAATCGCCCGTCCTTATCTCCAAGTATTCGCGGAGAAAGCGCATTATCCTTGAAAGAGTTCAGGATAATTTCATTGTTGATATAAGTATCAGAGCATTAAGAAAATAGATAACTAAATTTGATTTAATTATCATGAGTAATATGAATTCGATTCATATTATAAAGAGAGTTATCTTAGATAATTAAATGAGATTTGATTATCAAAGATGTGAATAATGTGAATGCGATTCATATTATTTGGGCACACAAGAATAGAGATCTAAGATGATTAAATGTGATTTAATTATCATGGATATGAATAATGTGGATAGCAATATCCATATTAGTCATATATATTATAAATGTGATTTATAATATATTAGAGAGAGCTATTTGTAATTTACATTTGTTAATCAAATGTTGATGTGAATTGGATTCACATTGGACAATTAATTGAAAATGTAATTCACATTTTATTTTGCGTTGTGAATTCACAATTTTCCAATGGCAAGATTGCAATATTCACAAAATAATTATCAATTATTTTTGTAGAATAATTTACAACAAGTGTTGTTGTAAATCTTGGAGATTTCCATGGAATAATGTAATCTCATGAGATCTCATGAGATTGCCACCAAATCCAATATTATGGAAGGAGGCAATCTTCATTCCATAATCTCCATGCTTGATTGATTTAATTTGGGATTGATTTATATTGATTTATCAATATAGATTTAATCTAAATTAAATTAATTGTTGTTGGTTTTTACCAACACAAATCTTAGCCATAAAAAAACACAAATCAATGAGAGCCATTGGATTTGTGTTGCCCACGGATTGAGATCCATGGATCCCAGAATATTATAAAAGGAGAGGCACCCCATTGCTCTTCTTTACACACAAGAGAACATAAGTCTCTCTCTCTTTCTCTCTACACATCAGCCCTCTCTCTTCCTCTCCCATGGCCGTCCACCATGGATGCCTTAGAGGGAGTCTCCATCACCGCAGTGTCGTCGTTATGCTGCCCGATCGTTTGCTCGTAGATATTCGTCTCCTTCGGTGCGCCTCGCTCCTGAAGAAGACGTCGGATCTCATGTGTCGATATCGGGAGATCCGCCACTTGGATCATCAACATGGATTGCGAGAAGCATGCGATTCATCCCCGCGCTCGCAAGCGTCTCCTCCGTCGAATCGGACTTGAGACAGGAGGTCTCTTCGTTTAGAGACTCGATCGCAACCACGCTTCAAGAGGTAATCCTATTACTTATTTGTGGTTTAGACGAAACGATCCGAGAAGTGTTCTTGGATCATGTGGTTTCGTCACAAGAAAATTTTTTATTTTCCGCTGCATAGAACAACAAGCGCGACTAGTCGTTCTTTGTCGTATTCGATACGATGCTCACGCTTTCGTGATGCGTTTGAGGATCTAACCATATCCTTCAACCACGACGAATGATGGCAAACATGCGCACATCTGAAAAGAAGATCGCATGTGTGCGTGTCTGGAACCGAAGACTCGAAATCTCTGACCGTCGAGTATGAATAATCAACTATAGAGTCTGAACATCCGGCTAGTTTGGAATCTGTCATCTGAATCTAGAATAGACATGTGACTACACAATACTCCCCCATTCTCCCATACTGGTCGAAATGAATACATCGACCAGTTGGGAGAAGACAAGATAATAGGGAGAATAAAACCAATAAGCCATTTTTTCGACTTTTCTTGCAATTTTTTTCTCGGCTATTTTCATTTTTTTAATAGTCATCACCCACTTTTTTTAATGAGTCGTTCCCTTTTTTTGGCTTTTCTTTTTTTCTCTCGTACGTTTTTTATGCACCAAATGCCTCCTTTTAAAAAACACTTTGCCCTTTCTCTCTTTTTTTTAAACAAGCCTTTCCTATTTTCCTGACTTCTCTCCTTTTTTATAAGTCGTGCAACCATTTTTTTACGGCTTTCTCAAACTGTATGGTTATTTCTATGTATGAGCCTTTTTCTCTCTCCCTTTTTTTTACTTATGGCCCAACAACCGAACTGGGCTTGAAAAAAAATTAATGAAGAAGGCCCTCGGCTCCCTCTTTACTTAGGGTTACCATGATGGGAACCCCACTCTGGAAAAGATCGTCGCCCCCGAAGGGCTAGAAGATGTCGTTGGAGGATCGCCATCATGAGGAGAGCGATCGCCATCGCTGGAGTGCACCGCGCGCGAAGGGAGAACATAGGGAATGAGTCTCGTCTCTTTGTACGAGATGGAGCTCAAAGAATGGGAGCACGGATCAAGGTCGGGGCCTGGAGACATACGCGTAGGGCGAATCCAGGAAGGTCGGGGCATGTGCACTCCGCCTGGAGCTTCGTGCAGGAGAGGGCCAGGTTGGACTCGTGCAGTGCCCTGACATTGCAAGAGAGGGCTTGGTGGAGAGAGATGTGGCCGCCTGGAGGGTAGAGCCACCTGGGGGCCCTTCTTGAGATCACGGAGATAGCGTCGCCTGCGTATGTGTGGCGGTCTATCATGGATTTGGGGACTTAAGGTTGTGCCATGAGTGTGCATGATCGGGAAGCATCGTGCCTGGAGAGGAGGAGCCCTGGAAGGTGATTCACGCAAGAGGAAGTCGTCTGGCGATGAGGTGCGGGCTGATGTCACCTGGAGATTGATGGCGATGGGTCTGCGTCACATGTGCGATGCGAGATTTTGCTACTAGATCTTGGATTAGGTTTCATGAAAAGAAAACCCTAGAACTTCTTGAACAAACTCCAGAAATTTAACAATCCATAATAATCAAACTTGAAGAACAGAATAAACTAGCAGAAATGAAGATCATGAGATCAACATAAAATCTTCAAAATAATCAAGAACAACCCGCTCTGATACCATGTTAGAAAATAGGAATACGGAAGCGATTTGATAAACAGAGTATAAAGAACAGAAAAAATAAACTTGGAAAACAGATATTTTTGCGTGGAACCCTACTCCCTATGGAGTGGGATAAAACCACAGGAGAACGCCTCAAAGGGATGAACTATGCATTGCTTTTCTCATCTAAATACAATGGGTGTGGGGGTCTGTATATAGTCCCCAATGAGTCTCCACATCCCACAGACCGTATATGTGGGACTAAACTCTGGATGGGCTAAATGGATTCTGGAGAGATCCGTTTACTCATCTCTCATAAGTGACACATACAACTAATACTCCAACAATTTTGCATATTTTACTTGTTCTTGTAAAAATGCAGCAAAATACTTATTTACTATTCCTTTGAAAATATCTTGCTTCGCCAAATAATATTGAGTAGCTTCGTAAGCCAAGTAATATTTTCCTCCTCCGAAATTTTCCAAACATCTACGAGAAATATCAAACGGTTCACTTATTTCCCAAGATTCATCATTTTAAAACCCCTCACCTTACTCGTTAAAATCATCGATAACAAGCATAGTTCAAGTGGGATTCAGAAATCTATGAACTTATGAACTTCCAGGAGTTCATATCGGTACACTACTCTCATTATGAAGCCTGCAAAAAAATAATCATAACTTGTACCATCCCTCACCACTAGCATTCTTTCATCACTAGCATTCTTTCATACTCATCCTTGATTGACCTAACATGCATATGATCCGCAATCGTTATTCCATAGCCTTATCTAGCTCGAAAATATTTCTTACACCTTCCATCGGCCCAAGTTTCATTTATTAAAGCTTGTAAGAGTTGATCCTTTCTTTTTTACTCCCTTCTTTTCCTCATTGTACTCTTTTTTTTAGCTCCAAAAAGGGGGTATGCTATGGTGTCCGCCCCAATTTATTTATTCCTCATTGTACTCTACCAAATGCTGATATGCTCTGCTCCATGAGAGAACCTTGAACCTCTCTTTTTATTTGAAATTCTGTCTATACTTATTCACTCTACCACCAAATTTCCTTACGTGTTGATGCACCTCCCCTAAACACACGAGAACATCCGTTACAATTTTTCTCATGCAACTGCTTGTTATTACATGCCACCATTTTATCGATGCTTCCAACAAGATCCCAATCAACTTTGTATAGCATCTACTCCTTCAAACTTTCTATTTCTTTTTTATGGATTCCACCATTTAGTTCTTACACTGTTTGTTTCTTTTGTAGCCTCCTTAATTGCATATTTAAAACTAATATGGTGATGGGTAGTTATACTTTAACTTTAGATGATCTTGCAATCTTTACAATACAATCAATCTCTTCTACTCCATGAAAAATAGTCTATTTATGACTATAACTAATCATTCTTACAAGTAGTTGAGTGTTCGTATCATTTCTTAAATAAAATATTAGTTATAATAAGGACATACAGTACGTCAAAATCAAATATATATTTTCCTTATCCCTTTGCATCATCATAATCATGGTCACCCTGTATAATTGAGTACTCAAAGCATTTTCTTTCTTGAACTGTCCATTCAAATCTCCATCCAAAATATTGAAAGATGTACTCATATTAGATAAATCTAAGGTGTGGAAGCATGTACCCACTGAAACAAGTATCATGCACCTTATTGTTCATTGTTAAGTGAAAAAGAACACCTTAGCCTCGTATGCGCTAAATTATCTCCTCCCGTGGGTTTTCCCTTCAATTGTGAAGTGCTTTCCGCATAAATCTTCATGCCTATGGGGTTTGATTTTGTGTTTTTCCATATGGTATCAAAGTCCATATGAAGGAAGGTTGGATAATTCATGGAAACATTTCATGAAATTAATACATATTGATGGCATCCATACAATTGTGTGCATGGTTTAAGACCTCCGTTCTCACACAAAAGCCTTCTACTATAGGAAAATATAATGTCTAGCGGAGATCCTAGTTTAACAGGGATTGCTACATTTTTCTCAAAAATCAACACGGAATCAAGACGATCATGGATTGTTTTCAATCTTTAATCAACAACAGGTTCTAGATCTATAGGACATATACGAACGCATACTCGAACAATTTCGACTGATCTATACTATCTTTTTTCTATCAAAATTTGACGTGCTAATTAATCACACCTCCCTGGGAGATAGATCAATCATGCCCTCTGGAACTAATAGGAGTCGACTAAGATTGATCAATCATATTAAATTGATCGATCACAAAAAGTTGCTATTCTAGGGTGATTAATCATTTAGACCGAAGTGATCAATGATTTGTGGCTTATATGCTTAATATAATATTCACCATGCTAGCTAGACAAAAGTACAAGCATAAACCAGAACTAATCCACGTGCATTTGTATATAAAATGCACTTAAAGCAAATGAATGCATCAGAGGAATTAAAACATAAAAATTAAATAAAAATGTGATATTAGCATAACAAAACAACCCTAAAATCTAAAATTAACAATATATGTGTGTGTGCACATATGTATCTTCTTTGTACAAATATATAGCATATATACTTCTACTAGTATTCGTATATGTGTGCACGTGCAAAACATCACCGTGCGCACGTGTGGGTGTGTGTGTGTGTACATGCGCGTGCATGTGCTTGTGTGTGTGTGACACAACCCTTATGTCCTGGGACATCATCTCTCTCTCAGGTGCCTCCTGAACAAAGGCTAGAAATGTATCAATTTCCTGGTCAACGAGTCTCTAGGCTCCCAACACTGAGATGTACTCCATATTGGAGTCATGTAAGGCACCCTCAAAAGTGAACTAAGGCAAATCTATAATCCTGAAGATAACTACCCCCCTAAAGCAGTCAACCAAGGCATGATGAGCTAACAACCAATCTATACCCAAAATCAGGTCAAACTCATCAAGATGCAGTAAAAGACAGTTTGTGATCATCTCGTGATAATAAATCAACATTGGTAGACCTTTGACCATCAATCTAATCACGAACAGTTGACCACCTGGCCCATGGATGTAGTATGGAGGATCGATGGCCTTTGCAACTCTACCGACTGAAGCTACTAATCTCGAGGCGATGAATGAATGGGTCGCGCCAGAATCAAATAAAAATGTTAAAGATGGCGTAAGACTGAGAACATACCTTTCACTACAGTAGTTGTTAAACGTGCCTGCTCCTGAGTCACTACATGAAGTTTTCCCTACCTCTGGTGCAGCACTCGAGCCAGCCACACTCTGTGTCTATCCATACGCCCTCCTGAAGTTGGAGTTCCCACCATGGAAACTCCTCGTACGTTGTGTATGTGGCTGAGATCTAGGCGCACTAGGAGCTTGGGGGCATTGAGACCTATAGTGACCCCAATGATGCACAAGAAATATCGCATTGAGAGGGTAGGCATAGCGGACGTGTCGACACTCCGAGTCAATCTTGATATGGGTCTCATCTCTCTCTCTCTCTCACTCTCTCTCTCTCTCTCTACGACCCAAATGGTTGTGTTGCATTGGTATCATGGCTAGCAGTGACTCTCCCAAGGTACTCATGAGAGAGGAGCCGACACTGCCAAAAGACATTGATCCTGAAGGGTGAAATCGTTAGGTTGACCTCCGCTGCTGAAATGATAGTCGCATCGGTCCAAATGACCGATGGGGTACATGTGTTACCTCGAAGAACTCCAGAAATGTTTCTCTTTAATGTCCTCGAACTTCTCCGTGCATCAGTAGCCTCGAAGATAGATGTGAGGCACGGTCTAGCCAACTTCTTTTGTGCATCTTCTCTTATCCCCTTGATGAAATCCAAATCTCCTATGGAAAAGTAGTTGATGCGGGTGTATGACGGGGCAGCTCAGTGTAACATACAGAGTACTTTCTGGCTGCCATCCGTACCTGCCTAAGCTCAGCAAAAAGTCGATGTTGGGACTCCTACTTCCCATATAAGAATTGAGATTTAAAATTAGACTCGAAGTCATCCCTAGTGGACTCACGCCCTATCTCAGAAACTATAGCCTCTCACCGCCTCTTGATGAATTCAACGAAGGAGTACTCTACAAAAAGCAGACGTGCATCTCATGGCATGCGAATCATCTGGAGTGCCTTCACAACTTTCTTCAACCACTGCTCTGCCTCATCTGGGGCCCATGTGTCTTCGAGCTCGAGCACATAAGCTCGCCGGTACGATGTGAAGACTAATGCCTCAGTAAGGCAGAGTGGTCGTGCATTGGCTCATTTACAACAAGCAAGTGATCATGCTCCCTTCCATAATCTCCATCATATGTTCTGTGCACCAATAACCCCTCAGACAGGACATTAGACTAGGCTTATTGAACCTCCACAAAGTGAGGACGTTGCTCCTGTGGTGCTCCATACTGAGAGGGATGGTAAAAAAAGTTTGACAACTCCTCGAATCTCATCTCTATATAAGTTTGTCTGTCAGCTATCTCTGTCTGATGGGCCAGATCTGATCCTGATGGCCCCTTATAGCAGTCTTTTGTTGCTAAAGGTCAATAAGTGTAGCCAGAATACGCTCTAAGCTGTCCGTCATCTCCTGACAAGCCCTAGACGTCATTTTTTGCACAAGAACCAACATCATTAGTCATAATGGTGGGTGTTCGCAAGTATAACTGATTGTGTTTTTCTCTTCTTGAGATACTATATGGACATTAGACGCAAAAGGTGGATTTTCGGTGACACGTATGATTATATAGATTAAATGTCATTTATTCCCTCTCAAACTCGTGACAAATCGGAGTACATCGTCATCCGAGAACTCAATGCGATCGAGATTACTGCGAATGTGTGTAGCGGGGTACCTCTACAGGCTCTACTATGATACAAAACAATGGCATTACGAGGTCTGGGTTATCGTTTACACAACATTCACATAATTTAATTCATGATTGATTGCATCAAGTTATAAAAATGCGGGGAAAATTTTTGAAAGATGTTCATGATGAGGCTAAAGAATCGGTTTCGCGGCTTTCTTTTTATTTGATTAAGAAAGTAGTAGTCGGTTGTAGCAGAAAGCCGCGAAACAAAGGATCGGTTCTTAAACCTATCAAACAATTACGGTTTTCGGTTGGAAAACCGTTCACTAATATTTTACCAGGCAAGTGTTCCTGGGTCGAACTCAAGGAGGCAGAATAAATTCCTCAGATTTTTGTCCTCGTAATTTTATTTTTAAATTCTTCTCTAAGTGATCAAGTCAAAACCCCTTTTTTATTGATTTTTATTTTTCTTATTTTTATTTGATTTTATTATTTTCAATTTTTTATTTAATTTTCAAAAAGGGAAATTTTTCAAAAGATTTACTTATTATATAATAGGTGAATAATAGCTAGGTGATACTATATAATATGGTGATCGGGGTCGAGCCGCGAGCTCGAACTACACAAGAAAACAAACCAAAACAAGATGGCTTTCGATAAAATCAAAACGCGTCGAAAACTCGTCAAAAATCCAAGAAATCTTTATACTAGATAGTTGGGATAGTTGTGTAACTACCCTCAAGAAATCGTCAAAAACCGAGGGCACACGAGGTAGAAACAACCCCTACAGCCCAGGGGCATAAGCGCAAGAAAATTCTAATTAAAATGTTTGAAGTTAGGTCCTCAAGGACTGTTCTGAAGAAAAAGTAAACAAATGTTTACATTTAGGTCCCCGCGGAGGGACCTAAATGTAAATAAAGAAAACCTGTGAGGCGGAAATGGATTCTGGAAGCTGGCTGGGTTTAGTATGCAAATTTCACACCTCTTCAGAACGAGCGGCTGAGATTAGAACGTTCGCGCATCGATCGGACGCTCACAGGTGCGCCACGTGTCACGCACCTGTGCGTCCCCTGTTCTTGGGCGGTTGCAGCTGCTGGCGAAGACGTCTTCTTCTCTGAATTACTCCGGCCGACCGACGAAAGCTTGGGCACTCCGGCGGGGCCAGAGGGGTGGCTCCTCCACCCCTCGAGCTCGCCCGCGGTAGAGAGGTGGCCGGTGCTGCTCCGAGCGATGGCGAATAGTCGATGAATTCGGCGATCTAAGCCTCCTGGAGGTGGCTCAGAGATGGCGACCCATCTTTGAAGACGATTCCTGATGGCGATCAAAGGTTTCCAGTGGCGAATCAATGCCACGCGACGAACTTGAATCTGCAAATGACACAATCGTATGCTCGATTCGTATTGAATCGGCCAACAGATGAAAGATCACAAGCTCCAAAGATGATATAAATCTTAAGTTTCCAGCCAAACCACCAAATACGTGAAGATGGCGATGATTGATGATCGAGTTGAAACGAATTTAAAAACGAATCGAGATGGATTTTGAAATGGCGTCTAAGATGGATGATTAGACTACCTAAATCACGGATTAGCCACGCTAATCGTGGCACGACTATCGAGAAATAAACCACGAAATGGATGAAAAGGCCTGGGGAAAGGTCAAGGTATATTACCTGGACTGATGCTCGACGGCGGCCAAAGACCGGAGCTCTGACGCGCGCTGGCGGCGATGCAAGGCGATGCTCCGCCTTGGAACGATCCTCCGACGTGCCTTCTTCCTCGCGAGCTCCTCCTCGGCGCTGTCACCGCCTCAGGTTGACTGGAGCGAAGCTTGGAAGGTTGGGGGTCGGTTAGCCTGGAGCTGAAGCTCTGGGTTATTGGAAAGTTGTTGGTTAATGGCGACCTTGGAGCCTTTATATAGGGAGTTTGGCGTGGGCTCCAAGTCGAAATCGATGGTGGCGATGGAGAGGGTTGTTAGAGGAAGGGATTCGACGGTGGAGATCGGTCAGAAGCTTCGTGATGGGCGCGGGATAAATGGGAGAAGTCGGCCGGCCGAACAGACTGGGCGCAACCACTTCTTGAAGAAGATGACCCCAGGTGCTGACAAGTGTCAGCTCCTGGTTGGTCCAGAAGTATAATTAACTTATAAATTAAACATAAAATAGTAAATTACGTTATTTTAAATAAATGTAAATACAAAAAGTGTAGATAATTTAATGCTCTAATTTATGGACTAATTATTTTTAATAAATAATAAATATTATTAAAAATATAAATATTATATTAATAAATATGTATTTATAAATAGGTTTTAGATAAATAAGTAACAATTAATTTTATATTTTCTTAATTATTAGAATATTAAATAAGGCTTGTACAAATTTTTATAGATTTTTATAAATTAATATACATATTTTAATAAATAGAGTTAATATCTAAATAGGTCATTTATACCTATATTTTAGGGTTTTTGTTTTTATTAAAATAATAAATAGTCTCCAAAAATTATGAAATAAATTATGGTGAAACTACAAGATCATGAATAACTTTAAAAATTATAAAATTAAGAAAATGATAAATAGTGTGTGTTACAGAAAATAAATAGCCCAGAAACCCCGTTGTCTTTTGGTCCCAAAGCCGACTTTTTGCAAACGGACTCCGAATTCGATGAAACCTTTATTAATTAGAGAATATTATTTTATGAACTTTAAAAGTGAGTAGAGTGAAATTGGAGTTCGTATGAGGAAGTTATGATGTTCGGAAGTTGAGATTTTGACAATTTGCAGGCTGTGTTTCTTGGCATACATACAGGATAATATTTTTAACTTATTTTTATATTTTTATATACACTTTTAGAAATAATTAGGAGAAGAATTTAGTGAAAAATATATTCATATGAATTAATTAAAAATCTTAGAAGTTTTGTATTTATTTTATAAATAGTGAGAGATGTATATGTGTGTGTTAGATTATTTTTTTATGTTTTCTTTCCTTATCTCGCCATACTTTTTGGTTTGTCGACCAATCCATGCTGACTTGGTCTTGGGGGTTGGGTTATAAATATATCTTACAGCTATATTTATATTTAAGTCATATTGTATATATGTACATATATTCAATCTGCCTTTTTGTTTCTTTTCTTGTTCTTTATTTGTTTACATGATTCTAGTGGTTAAAAGTGAATATTTACACATGAATGGTGTTTTGTTAAAAGATGAGAATTAATAAATATTTACATGTATTTGTTAAGGGTTTTAAGACAAAATGCGACAGAAAAGTTAATGAATCATGGATTCATCAGTTCACAATGATAATAACAAGTTATATCAAGACACGTGTTACCAAAGAAACGATCCATTAATTTCCATATAGTACAATATGTACCAAAAGAAAATTTATTGTCTTATACAGGTATCCTCAATAAAATATGACAGAAGAGAAAATAAGCACATAAAAATACAACTGTCCAAGATAGTATTCTGTGTATCGTCAAAAGAATCGACTATCTACCAAAAACTAAGGATCCTGCCAATTGAGCTACTCCGTTGCAGGCGCCTTCCCTGCCATCCATCTTGGGACAAGGAGACATCAATAAATGTTGTGTACAAGAAGTAGGTATTAAAATTAAACAGGAATTTAAGTGGTTAGCAAAGGAAGCAAGTAGATATGTAATGGAATCATATAATAATTTAATTGCTTGCATGGAAAGAAGGTTATGTAATAACTCAGTATACTAACCACTTTCTCACTAACCACACCCTAAAGCACAATACTTAACAATTTCATTTATTAGTCATCAGATGATATCGGAGTAAGATATCTAGATGAGTCAGATTCTTTCATTGATATCATTTATAGGATGTAGTAAGGGACTCCTTTAAGATATAGATAATTGATAATGATTTCCATGTCATGATTAATTTTCCCTACATTTCTGTAACTTGATGCAATCAATCGTGAATTAAATTATGTGAATGTTGTGTAAACGGGTAACCTAGATCCCAAGATGCCACGATATCCTAGTCCACCAAGTATACCCCCATCACCCCCTGGTCCGGCTTGCCACAGAAGGAGCACTGCAAAATCATCTCAATACGACATCGAACACCAATAGGAAGAATGTGTAATGACATAAAGAAAATAGGAATCATCAAGAGCACAATTTTCACCATCACCAATTGCCCACCCCGAGATAGGGTTGCCTCCTTCCAGCCAAAGAGTTTCCTCTCCAGTTTCTCACAATAGGGAGCCAATATGTGATTTTAAATTTGTAAAGGCAATGGCATCGATAACAAACAAGAATGAAACCAACTGTCTTGCCCAGCTCCTCATTACACGCCACCGTGCCACTATCTAATAAACCAAAGGGCACCACTATCGACTTGCACAATTAAAAATAAGGCTTGAGAGAGAACCAAATGCATCGAGAGTCGCAGGCATCCCTTTAGCCTCCTCTCTACCCCCTCAATAAAGAAAATGTTATCGTTGGCTTGCTGAAGCAAGGGGACAAAGATGTCTACAATGGTAAATGTCACGACCTCAATTCCGGGTTGTCAGATCCTCTCTATATCCGAATCTGGTTACTCGGCAATAATTTATTCATCGATCACAACTAACATTGAGAAACAAACTACAATTAAAAATAATCATAAAGAAGTATTTAATTCTTTTCCATTCACAATATAAAGCTCACACGACAATTGTCCCAGTATAACCATATACATGTACACCAACTGGAATGAAATACACAAAAAGATTACTAACTACCTTATAGAGTAATTCTATTGTGGTTGGCTGGATGGCTACTATATTAGCTGGCTGGATTACTAAAGTCCTTGCAGTGGCTCACCAACACATGTTTGATTTCCCTAAATCATATGACAAAAATTAGCGAATGGTAAGTAACGAAGAAGAGAAAAGCAAACAAATGGTGTAATTTATCAAAACTTATTATCATAAAAAGTTGCATTCATTCTCATTAGTTTAAGTCATATCTCTTGTATTCCACGTCAGTGATTAGTCCAGGGAATTACTTTACCACTATATGGACTCCGAATTCGTGGACACTTCGGGATTAGAGATTGTATTGATCTGGAAGCTTATGTTGTCGCACATCGCCTCAACCAATCATCCAATACTACCCTAAAAATTTCCTTTTATGTTATTATTCAGGATTTCAAACCCTCAACCAGATAAACAAAGGAGTGCACCGTCCTCGAGGACTCGATTGCTTAAAACCTCATGCTAACCTTTAATCATATATACTAGTGGCTTTAAATATATGTTATCGTGACCCAATTACTAATGAACCACCCGTGCCTCTAGATGGCACGACCACATCTTCCGTCGTTCAACCCAAATATATTGGCATCCGGTACCACACATTGCAAATCATTCATTTCGTGCGCACTTATCATAACCAGGCAACCGTGTACCACCTAGGTAAGGCAACGCTAATACATATTCCTTCCAACAAACCTATAGGTTACATAACCGACCTTTAATTCTACTCCCAATCATTCTTGACGTAAGATACGACCCTTTTCAAGATCTAACTCAATACACATCAATTCCCATTATGTAATTCTTTCGTCAAGTCTTCGATTTGCATAGTCATCGACATTGAGTATAACCTCACATATATATTAATTTATATGTATAGATACTAATATTTATGTATATTTTAACTCCCAAACCCTACCTTTCCGAGCCACTGCATTTATTCGATTCTTAGACATTATTTTAGTGAGAATTACAAAGCAACTTTCTATATTTACTCAAAAATAGTCAAATTAAGGTTCTTCCTAGAGAAGAACATAAAATCAAAAATTTCAATGATATTGTATGAAAACCCAACAGTAAAAAGAATGATTTCGTTACCTAATTGAGCTCCCTCTCGTGTATGCAGTACTTTATCATGATTCTTTTTCAGGAAGAATGATTTATGGCTCCTGAAACGATCGAATTTCATTTTCGTATAAAAATGCTAACATGCCAAGAACGCGAAGAACAAACGAAGAACACGGACAAACGAAGAACACACGAAGAACACGAAGAACGTGAAAAAAACATATTTTTCTCTTAGAATTTCAGTAGAACTTCCCCTTATACGGGGTGATATTTCTAGGAAAATTTCGGCAGAATTTCCGCTTATATTGGGACATATTTCTAGAAAAATTTTGGTACAATTTCTCCTTGTATTGGGACATATTTGTAGGGAAATTTCGATAGAGTTTCCCTTATATCACGGACATTTTTCAAAAGAGAACCGAAAAGAGCTTTCTCTACAAAATAATCAAGAAGATAGCAACAGCGAAACAAAAAGAACAGAACTACAAGTGATGGAGAATAAGTACACACCACGTGTCTTAGATGAGTGAAGGTATGACGAATCACAGAATTCACTGACGTGCATAGTCGTACACATCTAAGTAGGGTGTTACACAGATTTCTCCTTCAAAACAAGTATAAAAGCAAAATTAAAGAATTTAATAGAACTATAAGCAATAGAGAATTGGTAGACACCACGCGTCTTAGATGAGTGAAGGTGTGACGAATCACAGGATTCACTGACGTGCATAGCCGCATGCACCTAAGTAGGGTATTACAAAGATTTCTCCTCGAACCACAACAGAAAACAAATCGGAAAGGAAGATGAATCGAAACTAAGCTGAAAAAAGAAAATGAATAAAAAACCTATCTCAAGTTGGAGCTTACTTACGACGCCAGCTAGGAGAGGATCGTACATTCCTCCTCCTCGTTCTCCCAACAGCGCTTCGCTAGTGCTCCTTCGCTATCTCCCTCTCCTCCTCCCGACCTCTTGACCCTATCCCTTGGGGTAATAGTAGTAATGGAAATTGTAGAGAATGAATGAGTATGAGGGGCTAGTTATAGGCTTCAAAAAACTGCTAGTCATGGTTAGTAAAACATGGTTTAATCCTTAAACGCGGTTAGTGGCCCATGATTTTGACCCATGATTATGGTCGAAGATTATCCGAAACTTAGAGATTAAGTTAGAATTATCTAGAAGATTCTAGATTTGCTAATCATTCTTAATTAGCGCTAATCGTTATTAACTTCTACTGATCTGATTTAGCTTTTGCAGCTTATGCTTAACTTTTGCTAATCATTGACTAGCATTCACTAATGTCATTAACGACCCTCAATCATCATTAGTTTTTTAATCGTATTTAATTAATCTTAATGATGGTCATAAGAGTTAATAACATCTTAAGTCTCATTATCTTTCTTCCTAAAAATCATAACGATTACAAACGTAGTCCGATACATACGAAACAAATTCCGTTGGTTTCCTCTTAACGAGCTGGATCTTATGATATAAGATTCGAGAGAGGCCAAGTTCAAGGTTTTACAATTATAACAACTTTAAAGGAAGTCTCGTCCTCGAGACTTAAATACAGGCATAACCTTAAAGAGGATTAAAATCATAATAACCTTAAAGAGAATGAACTGCATTTCATTTATAATGAAGATATACACAATACATAGTGTTTTCATTCAAACAAGTAGGGGTATTTTTCTTTCATATCTACCTCAGGTTTCCATGTGGCTTCTTCAAATTCTCGGTTCCACCACAATATTTTAACTAAAGGTACCTCTTTATTCCTCAAACTTTTTAATATCCATGTCTATTATGTGCACAGGTATTTCAAGGTATGTCAAGTCTGGCTCAACATGCAGATCATCATAGCTTATCTTATGCCCGGGATCCTTCATATACTTTCTTAGATTTGATACAAGAAAAACATCATGTATTGCCAAAAGATGTGAAGGGCGTACAAGTTTATACGCAATTTTTCCAATCTGTTGAATACTTTCAAAGGGACCTACGAACCTGGATGCCAATTTCTCACACAAGACAAACCTCTGAACTCCCTTCATAGGCGATACTTTGAGGAATACAAAGTCACATACCCAAACTCAAGGTCTTTTCGTCCGTTATCACTATAGCTTTTCTGGCGACTCTGAGCAATTGTTAGTCTTTTTCGAGCAAACTCTGCATCTTCTCGTGTCTCCTGGAGTCTATTTGAATCGTAAAGGTTCTTTTTCCCGACCTCTTACCAACACAAAGGAGTAGTACACCTACGTTCATAAAGTGCTTCAAACGTATCATGTCATTACTTGCATGGTAATATTGTTGTACGTGAATTCTACAAAGGCAAATATTTAATACATGATCCTTTCCATTCTAAGACACATGCTCGTAGCATATCCTCTAAAGTCTAAATCGCATGTTGTGATTAACCATCTGTTTGTGGATGACACGTTGTGCTCAAGCATAGTTGTGTGTAAGGCTTTCATGAAGTTCTGCCAATGGTGTGTGGTGAATTGTGAATCTCGATCGGAAACTACCTCCTTTGGAATACCATGGAGACAGATCACATGTATAATATATAACTAAGTAAGTTGGTCTGGAGTGAAGGATAAGCTTATTGGAATAAAGTGTGCTACCTTGGTCAGACGATCTATTATAACTCATATATTATCTTTACCACCACTCGTCTGAGGTACTCCAGTAACGAAGTACATGGAAATGCTTTCCCATTTCCATTCAGGTATAGGGAGAGGTTGCAACAATCTTATTGGCTTTTAATGTGAAGCATTTACCTGTTGGCAAATGAAACATGAATTCACAAACTCAGCAACAACCTTCTTCATTCCCAGCCTCCAAAAGTATGAACGAAGATCCGTATACATCTTCGTGATTCCTGGATGAATAGATAATCTAAAGCAATGAGCTTCATGTAATATATCTTTCCTTAATTCGGGTGTATTTGGTACACAAACTTCGTGATGGTTATATAGTAACCCATCATGTATCTAGAATCCCTCAATCTCATTCTTCTCAAGTTGTTGTCTCAAGTCTTTAAAGACCGGATCATCCTCCTGTCCTTTCTTTATTCTATTTCAGATCTCTGGTTTGTATCGGTGAGGAATAATTATAGTATCAGCACTAATATCAAATGGCTTTCATTTACTCAACGTTGATAGTAAATCCCAGAAGTGAATAGCAGTCAACAAACTAGGTGAACAAGTTCTTTTACTAAGAGCATCTACGTTGACATTCTCCTTACCAAGGTGGTAGGAGATAGTGCAATCATAGTTCTTCAACAACTCTAGCCACCGTCTCTGTCTCATATTAAGCTCCTTCTGATCAAACAGATATTTCAAGCTTTTATGATCGGTGAAGATTTCAAAAGTAATACCATAGAGATAGTGTCTCCATATCTTTAAAGCGAAGACTACAGCAGCTAATTCAAGGTCATGTGTCGGGTAGTTCCTCTCATGTGTCTTGAGTTGTCGCGATAAGAACTGCTCTAAGTCCTTCTCTAGATGCATCAGTGTACATTGTAAATCCTTCACTCTCAGAGGATAAAGATAGGTGCAGATGTTAGGAATTCTTTCAATGTCTGAAAGCTACCTTCGCATGCATCAGACCATATAAATGGGACTTCCTTCTGAGTCATCCTAGTCATTGGAAATGCTATTCGTGAAAAGTCATTCACAAATCTTCTATAAGACCATGCTAGACCCAAAAAAGATCGTATTTCTGTAACAGTCTTTGGGCATTCCTAATTCATTACCGCACTAACCTTTGTAGGATCAACTGATATACCTTCCCCAGAAATAACATGACCTAAGAAAGATACTTCATATAGCTAGAAGTCACATTTGTTATATTTAGCATACAGTTTGTTCTTCCTTAGTGTTTCAAGTGCCTACCGGAGATGGTGTTCTGCGGATACTTATCCTTGGAGTAAATAAGTGTGTCATCAATAAAGACAACTATAAAGTGATCTAGGAACTCCCTTAATACTCTATTCATGAATTTATGAAGGCTAGTGAGGCATTTGTCAGTCCAAAAGGCATAACTAAAAAATCATAATGTCCATATCTAGTTCGAAAGGTTGCCTTGGGGATATCTGCATCTTTAATGTTCAATTGATGGTATCCAAATCTTTAGTCAATCTTAAAATACATAGTTGAACCTTGTAACTAGTTAAAGAGATCGTCTATTCTTGGCAGATGATAATTGTTCTTTACTATCTTCTTGTTTACTTGTCTATAGTCAATGCACGCCCGCATTGACCCATCCTTTTTTCTTACAAACAAGACATGTGCACCCTATGGTGAAGTAGTAGGACGAATGATGCATTTTTCTAACAGTTCTTGTAATTGTAACTTTAACTCTTGTAACTCAGTTGGTGCCATCTTATATGGAGGGATAGAGATAGAATGAGTATCAGGTGTGAGGGAGATTTCAAATTCAATCTCTCGCTCAGGTAATGATCTAAGTAGTTCATATGGAAATACATCAGGAAACTCACATACTATAGGTAGATCTTCTATCATCATGTCTGACCCTGAAATAACAGATACATAAGCTAAATAACCTTGACACCATTGCTCTAGCAACTGTTGTGCCTTCAGAGTAAAGATGTAATTGACATCGTCATTGGATGTCTTTCCAATAAACTGGAACTCTTTCGAGCTAGGAATGTGAAAAGTTACTATTTTCTGAAAACAGTTAAGCAAGGCCTTAAATGTCGGTTTCGGTTACCATTTCGGTACCGACCAAAACAGAATTTCGATGGAATTTTGGTAGAATTTCGACCGAAATTTCAGTCATTTCGGTTATTTGTTGTACTACGACCCCCATATTTCGGTCATTTCGGTCGAATTTCGATTTCGACTAGATATCGATATTCGACAGAAATTCGACCGAATTTCAATTTGAGGCCATGCAGTCAAGGCATGCATGATGCCTTTCTAGGCAGTCCATCCTCAGGATGAGATTGAAGTCATCCATTTCAATAAGTAGTAGGGAAACAGGTAGTTGATGTCCTGCTATCAGTACTACACAATTATTTAGGATTTCTCGGATTATAAATACTTATCCTCATGATCCCTTGATCAGATAGGATTGTTGTATCTATCGGTATCTTACCTAAAGTGGATAGTAACCGTCGAACAATAAATGAATGTGAAGCACCAGAATCAAACAAGGCATGTACTGAAAAGCGATGAATAGTCATGGTACTACGTACGACCGTGTCTGAATTGTAGGCTTGTTCTTCAATGATTGTATTGAGCTGGTCATTAGGAATAGGCAATCTAGAACCCGCAATGCTTTGTGGTGGTTGTTGTGTAGGAGACGGTCCTCATGAGCCCTGACCTCCAATATGTCTTCCTCTGTGTGTTGCTCCATTGCTCAGGATGGAAGTTACACTATTAATTGGGGTCGGTTTAAACCCTTAACCTCACAACTTTGGACAATCTTTCTTGGTGTGTCCTTCCTTATGACAATAATAACATACACGTGTTCCTGTTTGAGTTGAAGACTTAACCACAGAGGTAGTAGCCCATATTGCTGAGTCACGAGGATATAGTGGAGGTCTAGAGAAGGCCCCTCTTCTTGATAATTCTTTGTTGGAAGAAAACGATAATATGTTTATTCCACGAACCCTAGGCTCTCTTGTATAGAGGAGAGATCTATGGGTAAATTACATAAGATAGACATAAGAAAATAAAATAACTGAAATGTTACATAGGAACATAGAAATATCTCTGCATCCCCCCTCAAGATGGAGCACAGATATCAATCATGCTCAACTTAGACGAACACTTCTGAAATGGTGCCCTGAGCAATGCCTTAGTAAAGATGTTTGTTGTTTGTTCTCATTACTGACATGAGAGGTAGAAATCAAACCCTTCTGCATCAAATCTATAGTATAATGGCAATCCACCTTAATATGCTTGATTCTTTCATGGAATGCAGTATTATTTGCAATAAATAAAGCAGCTTGATTATCACAATATAGCTGCATGGGGAGAGGTACATCTATGTGCAAATCTGCTAACACTGCTCGAACTCACATCATTTATGTTCTCGCTTGAGCCATAGCCCGGTATTCGGATTCACCACTTGATCTAACCACAACCGTTTGTTTCTTGTTTTTTCAAGAAACAAGAGAACTTCCAAAAAAGACAGCAAAGCCTGAAATCGACTTTCTATCTTTAAGGCATCCTGCATAGTTTGCATCCGCGCATGCAGACATCGAAAGACTTGCTCCCTTCCTGAATAATAAAACTGCACCTAGAGAAGATTTCAAATATGTCAAAATCATATATATATCATCATCCATATGAACCTGTCGAGGTTGCTCCATAAACTGACTCACATGACTCACTGCAAAGGCGATACCGGGTCCAATAATAGTAATATAGAGAAGCTTTCCAACTATCTCTCTATATCTTCTTCTGTCAACTTCATCCGTATCATCATCTTACAGCTTCACACTAGGGTCCATTAAAATACTAGATGGTCGACACCCGATCATACCGATCTCAACAAGCATGTCTGTAACATATTTCCTTTGGATCATTACAAGACCCTGCACATTCCTGACAAATTCCAACCTTAAGAAATACCTTAGGGTACCAAAATCTTTAGTAACAACATGATGACCCAAAAATTCTTATGTCATTTTGACCCTCTGCACATCATCTCCTGTAACAAGTATATCATCCACATATACCATGATGATAACAGTACCTCTAGATGTTTTCTGCACAGAGAGTGAATGGTCTGCATTTGACCTCTTGAATCCTTGCCCCTCAATCAGATCTGAGAGCTTCTGAAACCACGCCCTTGGACTTTACTTAAGTCCATATATTGCCTTATGGAGTCTACATACCTTCTGAAACCACACCCTTAGCTTTCGCGGCGCATGCTTAACTTTTGTTAACCATTAATCAAATTTTCGCTAATGGTCATTAACGATCCTCAATCCATCAATAGTTCCTTTAATCGTATTTAATTAATTTATTTGCAAAGAAGATCAGCTGATGCACCAGTTAGAAGATGCGAGTGTTGGGATGTTGAGCCGGCTAAGAGAGGGCGAGGATGGCCCAAGATGTGTTGGAAAGAAACCATACGAAGGGATCTTAATTTTATGGATATAATCTCGAGATTGGCCCAAGATAGATCTGAATGGAGGCGAAGAATCCATGTAGCTGATGCTACTTAATTGTGGGAAAAGGCTTTGTTGTTGATGTTGTTGTTGTTAATGATGGTCATTAAGAGTTAATGACATCTTAAGTCTCCTTATCTTTCTTCCCAAAAATCATAATAATTCCCAATGAAGTCCGATTCATACGAAACAAATTCTGTCGGTTTCTTTTTGACGAGCCGGATCTTATGATATAGGATCCGTGAGAGGCTAAGTTCAAGACTTTATAGTAAATCATGTAGAGATTCGGTGTTACGTAACATGACTAACCATGCAAGCCAAAACATCTGCAGCAATAACAAACAAGGGGGGCAAGGGGGCACCCTTGTCTCACTCCCTATAGAAACTGAAAGAAGCCACCCTCAGGGCCATCCATTAGGAGCATTGAATAGGAGGTTGTTGTGCTGCATCTTTTCATACATGATATCCAAACATCAGGAAAGCCCCGTCTAGGCAGCATCGCCCGCAAGAAGCGCCTATCTACTGTGTCATATGCCTTCGAGAAATCTACCTTCCACAGGAGACCGCAAACTCGCCTTCTTTTCCAATCAGTGATCATCTCGACGGCCATGGGGCTAAAATATTCCTGATCTGCCTTCTAAGGATGAAAGGCGACTGAACTTGAGAGATAATGTAACACAAGACCACATTCAATCTATTAATCAGGACCTTCATCGTTACCAAGTAGATAGCGTTAGAGAGGGTAATAGGTCAAAAGTCTTGCACCTACTCAGCAACCTTCTTTGGAAGAAAGAAAATGAGATCCATGTTAACTCTGTCAAAACTTGCATTCCCCCTTATCAAACTCGTCCACCACCCCTAACAAATCTCCTCCAACCACATCTCAAAACTCTCGAAAGAAGAATACGTAGAAACCATCAGGGTTGGGTGCCCATCAGCATTCAAATTCCATACCGTCACTTTAACCTCGACCATCGTGAAACTCTGAATCAGATGCTCCGCGTGATGTTCAAAAATAGGAGTCGTCCCAAGCTCGTCCAACTCCACAACTTCTCAGGGGAACTTTTGGAGAAATCACGGAAATGTCCCATTAAGTGCCACGCCCATATCATGATCACCCTCAACCCGCCTATCCTTTACCTCCACAGCACGAAATGGCGATGCCACCCACTAGCAATCATATGGAAAAATTTGGTATTTGCATCGTCCTCCTTGATCCATGTTTGTCTTGATTGTTGCCTCAATTGATCGCATGCTTCTTATTGTCCAACTAGACAATCTTATGATATTATGCTATTTCTTGTAGCTCATTCACAATGAGATGTCGATCATCCTCCATCCAAACGAAGAGCTCAAAAAAAGCACCAAAGTCTACACACCTCTATTTTCACTGACGTTCAGAGAATTCTGTGGTTCTCCCTAGTCTACATCTTGAAAATGGATAGACAAGAATGAAACGAAGCCAACTTCTTGGCCAGATAGGCCACATCTTCTCCAGAGCACTCATTAGAGGTCTAGTGGTCAAACACCGGTTCTTTGAAATTCTCATCCAAAAGTCACAATATCTCGAACCTGAAGGAGGTTCGAGGTGAAAGGTCATCTCCAAACTCCTAGGCTCCGTTTGATTGCAGGGTTGGACGGGGTTGGGTTGGCCCAACCCGGGGTACCTCCTTCCAACCCTCCCAATCCTCCTCACAGTTTACCATTCACATGGGTACCCCAACCCAACCCAACCCTGTCCAACCCTGCAACCAAACGAACTCCTAGATTAAGTAAGTGTCATCACATCTAGACCGTGGTCTGGAGGATGTTGAGGACAATGAGAACAACTCCAACAGCACTGACGAGGCCAGGAAACAATCTATGTTCGAGGGAGAGCTCGATCTCCTCTACATAAACTTCGTATCTGATACATCCATCACCTCCAGCTGCAAGTCATCAATCAATTCCACAAACTCTAAGACCACGGATCTGATCCCCAAGAAGGCGAGGCCGATCCGAGGACTGAAGTATCACATTACAGTCGCCTCTTCCACTAACTAGGCCCTCAATGAGGAACAAACTTCTTGCATCGTGAAGCTCATTCCAGAGCATAGCCCTGCTAACGGGAAGGGTAGGCCCATAAACACAAGACACCACCATGAACGAATCAATGCGAACATTCTACAGAAGAACATCTACACATGTCGATCCTTATGCTCAACGACCAAGGAAAAGAGTGAGCTATTCCAACCAATCACGGTTCCCCAGCACTTCATGTAACATCTATGGTTTTCAAATCGGACAACGATGCAACGCCCAAAGAATTCCACAGACATTCAAAGAAGATGCCAAATGTGTTTCTTACGAATAACAAAAAACATCACAGACCCAGTCTTATAGAAGCGACCGATCGACCTATGTTTCTTCGGGTCACCCAGACCCCTGACATTCCAAGTAAGAACCTCCGTTGAGACACCTGGTTAATCCCCGTCAATGGGATCACTCCCACAATCTGAGCCACCTCGAGCCTATGGGTTGATACTGTTGATCTTGCCACCACAATCTTTCATCGATTATGGCACCTATCAGTTCTTCTCAGTGTTGTAAAAGTCGAGCATCTAGGCTGACTAGTAGGTCAGACTAGTGTAGTCGGTGGCATGATTGATCGAGTATTGACTAATTCCGACTAGGCCAACTAATTGGTCGTTTTTCTTGGAGATAGCATATTTCTATTTTTTGTTTTTTTAAACCCAAACTTATTATGTAGAAATGAAAGAAAGAATGAATTGCATTATTGAGAGGCCCTAGGGTTTTCTTGCATAAGAGAGGAACCTGTTGAGCAAATTGCAAGAAGAAAACAAAAGAAATAAATAATATGAAAATAATAAGAAAGATAACTAATATCTTAACACTCACCTTCAAGTTGAAGCATAGATATCGATCAGGCTCGGCTTGGAACAGCAACTCTAATAAGGTCCTCTGGCTAGGGCCTTAGTAAGAACTGTTAACGTATATATTAGTTTTCTATGTGTCTCTCTGTTATTTTTATTTCAGCTGTATGCTTTATGTAATTTACCCATAGGCTACTCTCCTATATAAGAGAGCCTAGGGCTCATGCAATAAACATCTCTTTTATTTTTCCCAACATGGTATCAGAGCGACAGTCCTAGACCGGAGTTCTCGAAACCCTAACCCTACCCCACCCCACCCGCGAGCCCCTCTCCCTCATCGTCGGCGCCGCCAGCGCTTCTGCTCAGCCCCTGTGCCTCCGCCGGTGCCTACGCGCCTGTACGCCACCACTGCGCACCTGCTAGCGCCCCTGCGTGCCTGCCTGTGCGCCTCTGCGCTCACTCTCCTTCATGCGCCTGTGCGCGTACGTCTGCGCCTGTGCGTGCAACTTCACGCGCGGGTGCACGCTCGTCTGCGCCTGTGCGCCTGATCTCGTCTGTGCGCCTGTGCGCCTGATCTCGACTGTGCACCTGTGTGCCTGATCTCGCCTGCGTCTGTGCGCAACTTCACGGTGCACGATTGATCGGTTGACCTTGCGTTCCTGCGAGGTCAGAGAGCACCAAGGAGCCCTAAGCGTGTGCGAAGCCCTAAAGAGCGCACCGTCACCTACATGGGTTTAGTTGTTTGAGGTCTACACAATTAACTAAACCCATCTATGTCATTGTAGACAAATCTTATCTTCAGTCAATTGCTTCAGTCTTCAGTTTCCAGTATGTCAGAAAGCAAGGCGGATATCCCATCCATTGGCACCTTCCGTGGTCCGGCGCCTATCGTCAAAATGGACGGTACAAACTATGAACTGTGGGCGATGCAGTTCATGAGCATGATGAAGTCAACAGGTAAGAAGCATATTCCTACCGAACCAGGGCCTGCTGAGAAGACTGGAGCCAATGCCTCTTGGGAGGCCGATGACGCATATGCCAAAGTTTGGCTATCTGGCACATTGGCGATCGAGATTGCCAATGACATTCTACATCAGCCCATGGCCAAAGACATGTGGGACATTCTGGCAGCCACATATTCTCAGGCGAAGAATGAGACAAAGATTCTGCAACTTCAGCATGATATATTCACTATAAAGCAGAATCGTCGCCCTCAACATTCACTCTACACATCCCTGAGAGGGATGTTCGAGAAGCTCTACAGCTTCATGCCTCTGACAGCTACGCCAGAACAACAGAAGACATATCAGAATGCGACTATGGTGGGCGTGTTCCTTGCTGCACTTGATCCAGAGTATGAGGCGGCACGATCCCAGATCTTGGCCGATTCTACTATTCCTCCCATGGAGGAAGCCTTCCATAGACTGAGCCGCATCACCGTTCCTTCCACGGCCACGAATCAGAATGCTTCAGCCATGGACGCCAACAGGGGTCGCGGATTTCATCATCAGACCCGTGGACGTGGACCCCGTGGCAGAGGAGGCCGCACTCGGCCAACATGTACCTACTGTCATCGCATTGGACACAATGAAGACACATGCTACTCGAAGCATGGATTTCCTGCATCTGCACGAGTCGCTGAGCAGATAAAGCCTCCATCTGTTACTACTTTCGATCAGTGGTTCGATGATCTAGTTGCCCGTCTGAGGGGCATTATTCCCCCATCTGCCCCAACATCTACTACTGAGAGTCAACCTGATGCCGTTGCTTCTGCCTCTGCGTCTACTGGTGCTTCAGGTAGCATACTTGCATTTACCAGTAGTAGATCAGATACATTACCTTGGATTATGGACTCGGGCGCTACACATCATCTATGTGGCGATCAGAGTTTACTAACAGGATATTCTCATATTCCTCCAGGTCGAACAGTGGTCATTGCCAATGGTACACATTCTCCCATAACTGGTCAGGGGGAGATTAGACTGACATCTTCTATGCAGATCAAGAATGTGTTACATGCACCTGATTTTTCAATGAATTTGTTATCAATCAGTCAGATTACGAAAGATTTACAATGTCTGGCAATTTTTGATCCATCGTCTCTTATTTTTCAGGACATCCATACGGGCAACATGATTGGTCGTGGCTATGAGCAAGGAGGCCTCTATCGCCTAAATCAGACTCCATTCGCTGGAAAATCATCCCTTCCCACTGGACCAGTATCTCCTTTACTGTGGCATCTGCGTTTTGGGCATCTACCGCTTCAGAAGTTGCGTCGTGTGTTACCCCAGGGTCTTCCTCACACATCTATCCAATGTGAGGCTTGTCAGTTGGGAAAGCCATCACCGGTCTACCTTTCCCAATCGTCCAGGTCGGAGTAGTACCTCCAAGTTCGAGTTACTTCATATTGATATCTGGGGTCCGAGTCGTGTACCTGATCATCAGGGACACAAATTTTATATAGTTATTGTGGATGACTTCTCTCGTGTGTCATGGGTATTTTTGATGAAAAATAAATCTTAAGCAGGCAATATTATTATCCAGTTTCGGAATGAAATTCAAAATGTTTTTTCCACATCTGTGAAATTTGTGAGAAGTGATAATGCCCTAGAACTGTGCACTCATGCCCTAGCCAACTACTACTCATCAAAAGGGATTATCCATCAAACATCTTGTGCTTATACCTCTCAACAAAATGGGATCGCTGAAAGGAAACATCGCCACCTACTTGATGTCACAAGATCACTCCTTATAAAGAGTCATGTTCCTTATTCTTACTGGGGTGACGCGGTTCTCACAGCATGTTACCTAATTAACTGGATGCCGTCCTCTGTCTTGGATGAACAGATTCCTTTTTCCCTTATATATCCGAGGAAGGATCTGTTTTCACTTACTCCCCATGTGTTTGGTTCAGTTGCCTTTGTCCACCACTTGTCTCCTGGTACTGACAAGCTCTCTCCTAGGGCTGTCAAGTGTGTGTTTGTTGGGTACTCCAGAACTCAAAAGGGGTACAAGTGTTTTGATCCTTTGCGTAGGCGGTACATGGTCAGTGCAGATGTTACATTCTTTGAATCCGTAATGTATTTTTCATCCTCAGGTGATCAGCAGTTACCTCCACTGACTACCGACGCCATATATATGACACCACCACCTCCAGCACCGTCACCACCACCACCACCACCACAGATCCCCGTTTCACCACTACCATTCAATTATACCCGCAGGCCTCCTCCAGCTCATGGTCATGACTCATCTCCTAGTTCGCCTATGGTATGTACTGAAGATACTTCTCTTAATGGATCTAATAATATTTCTGAGCAGGATATGTTGCAGGGGCCAGATGAGGACACAGCTGATTTAGATGTTCCTATTGCTATACGTAAATCGAAGAGGAATTGTGTTACATATCCATTGTCAGCCTCTGTGTCATTTGAGCGACTATCTGGGGATTTCAGGAACTTTGTGGTGGCCTTGTCAGCTGTAGATATTCCACGAAATTATCAAGATGCTCTACAGGATAGTAGATGGCGTCTAGCAATGGAGGAAGAAATGGCGGCACTTCAATCAAGGGGAACTTGGAGTCTAGTTCCTATACCTTCAGATGTGACCCCGGTGAGCTGCAAGTGGGTATTTACGGTGAAGCAAAATGCAGATGGCAGTATTGACAGATACAAGGCCCGCCTTGTTGCACGTGGTTTTACACAGACATAGGGGTGGATTACCTTGATACATTCTCGCCAGTAGCCCGCCATTCCACTCTACGGATCTTGTTGTCAGTCGCAGTTAATAAAGAGTGGCCGCTATATCAGTTGGATGTGAAAAACATGTTCTTATATGGAGACATACAGGAGGAAGTCTATATGCAACAGCCACCCGGTTTTGCTGTTGAGAGGGAGTGTTCCAAGGTGTGAAGACTTCATAAGGCTATCTATGGCCTTAAGCAGAGCCCCAAAGCATGGTCCCAGAGGCTCTCAGACCTCTTTGAAAAACAGGGATACAACCGCTCCAATGCTGATCATTCATTGTTTGTACAGAAGACTTCAAGAGGTATTATTGCAATTATGGTTTACGTAGATGACATCTTGATTACAGGAGATGATGAGCAAGGCATAAAGCAGGCGAAAGAGAAGCTGGGGAGCGAATTTGTCACTAAAGATCTTGGAGTCCTTAGATATTTCCTGGGGCTGGAATTCGCTAGAAATCCGTATGAATTAGTAATGTCGCAGAGGAAATATGTTACGGACCTGTTGAGTGAAACAGGTATGCTTGGGTGTCGGCTTGTTACGACACCAATGGACCCCAGCATGAAGCTATATGATGATGACACAGAGGAGGTGGACAGGAGAAGATACAGAGAACTGGTAGGCAAACTGTTGTATGCCATGATCACTAGGCCCGATATATCCTTTGCAGTGAGTCGTGTGAGCCAGTTCATGAAGCAACCACGTCAGGTTCATATGGATGCCATACATATGATACTTAGATACCTCAAATCTTCTCCAGGTGCAGGTTTGCTATTCAAGAAGGGAAAGGGGATCTCTATCTCAGCATGTGCGGATGCAGACTATGCAGGTTGTCCCAAGGACAGGAAGTCCACTTCGGGGTTTGCAGTCTACGTTGGAGATTCCCTAATCTCATGGAGAAGCAAGAAACAGATTGTGGTAGACAGATCTAGTGCTGAATCCGAATATAGAGCTATGGCTCAGGCTAGCACAGAGATGATGTGGGTAAAGGCTGTACTTACAGACCTATGTCTAGATGTACCACTTCCTATGGACTTAGAATGTGATAATCAGGCAGCCTTGTTCATTACAAACAATCCAGCATTCCATGAGCGAATCAAGCATATTGAGGTTGACTGTCACTTCATACATGACATGATTCAGAAGGGGTTCATTGCTACATCTCATGTCACCTCAGAAAATCAAACTGTTGATATATTCACCAAGGCATTACTACGAGGCTCATTCCAGAAGTGTGTGTCCAAGCTGAGCATGATTGATATCTATGCTCCATCTTGAGGGGGAGTGTTAACGTATATATTAGTTTTCTGTGTGTCTCTCTGTTATTTTTATTTTCAGTTGTATGCTTTATGTAATTTACCCATAGGCTACTCTCCTATATAAGAGAGCCTAGGGCTCATGGAATAAACATCTCTTTTATTTTTCCCACCAAAAACATCTGTTGTCTGATCACCAGAGCTGACATGCATAGTAGTGATAAGACTCTTCAGTATCATGTCACAAGTGTAGTGACAGCCCACCTATATGTGTACTTGGTCTTCTCATAGAAGGTTGGATTGTTTGCAACGAAAAGAGCAGTCTGGTGGTCAAATTGGAGGTGCATGGGAAGTGGCACCTCTATAGTCAGGTCAGTAAGAACAAATCTGGCCCACATCATCGATGTGCTAGTCAACGCCATGGCCATGTATTCTGATTCAGCACTTGATCTGGCAACTATGATCTGCTTCTTGCTCTTCCATGAAACTAGAGAATTCCCTATGAACACAGCGAAGTCTGAAGTGAACTTTCTATCCTATGGACACCGAACATAATATGCATCTGCACACGCTGTAACTGAAAAAGATGTACCTCTACGGAAAAGAAGTCACATACCTAATGATGTCTTCAGATACCACAGAATCATATTGATCATATCCATATGTGCATGTCTAGGTTACTCCATAAACTGACTCACTTTGCTCACTGCGAAGGATATGTCGGGCATGGTAATAGTCACATATAGGAGCTTGCCAACAAGATCCATGTACCTCCTCTTGTCGACCTCCTCAGTGTCATTATTCACAGAGCTTCATGCTCGAGTCCATAAGAGTAGTGGTAGGTCTGCAATCTGCCATACCAGTCTCTGAAAGAAGATTTGTAACGTACTTCCTCTGGATCATCACAAGACCCCGCTGGTTCCTGAAAAACTCTAGTCCAAGGAAGTAACGTAAATTACCAAGGTCCATGGTCACAACCAGACCTAGAAAGTCCTTGACAACCTGAATGCACTGCTCATCATCCCCTATAACAATAATGTCATCGACATACAACAACAACAACAACAAAGCCTTTTCCCACAATTAAGTAGGGTCGGCTACATGGATTCTTCGCCTCCATTCAGATTTATCTTGGGTCAATCTCGGACTTATATCCAAAAAACTAAGATCCCTTCGTATAGTCTCTTTCCAACACTTCTTGGGCCGTCCTCGCCCTCTCTTAGCTGGCTCAACATCCCACCACTCGCATCTCCTAACCGGTGCATCAGTTGACCTTCTTAGCAAATGACCAAACCATCTTAAGCGGTTTTCTCGCATCTTATCCTCGATCGGAGCTACACCAACTTTCTTTCTGATTGCATCATTCCGAATCCGATCTTTCAGTGTATGTCCACACATCCATCTTAGCATTTTCATTTCTGCTACAGCCATTCTCTGCACATATCTATGGTTCACGGGCCAACATTCAGAACCATAAAGTATAGCAGGTCTCACGGCTGCTTTGTAAAACTTTCCTTTAATTTTTAAAGGAATTTTCTTATCACAGAGAACAGTGGAGGCTCCTCTCCACTTTAGCCAGCCTGCATTTATTCTATTAAAAACATCTCCATCAATTTCCCCCATCATGTTGCAAAATAGATCCCACATATCTAAAAGAATCTCTCTTCTGAATGTTACCGTCATCAATCTTCACCTCGATTCCTTCACCATTGCTTCCATCAAAGGTACATTCCATATATTCCGTCTTAGCCCTACTTATATGAAAACCTTTAGTCTCCAATTCATGTCTCCAAACCTCAAGCTTCTCATTTACTCCATCTCTAGTCTCGTCAATCAACACAATATCATCAGCAAATAACATACACCAAGGTAAATCATCCAGAATGTGACTTGTCAACTCGTCCATAATCAAAGTAAAAAGAAATGGACTCAAAGCTGAACCTTGATGTAAACCAATGTTGATATCAAAATAGTTGGTCTTCCCCGTCGGAGTCCTTACACAAGATAAAGCCCTATCATATATATCCTTTATGAGATTAATGTATAGGACATGTACTTGTCTCTTCTCCAAAACTCTCCACAGTATCTCTCGTGGGACGGAATCATAAGCCTTCTCCAAATCAATAAAGATCATATGGAGATTCTTCCTTTTAGCTCTATAAAGCTCCATTGTTCTCCTCAGCAAATGGATGGCTTCAATAGTTGAGCGACCTGGCATGAATCCGAATTGGTTTTCTTTTATTTGGGAAACTTGTCTCAACCTTCTTTCGATCATACGTTCCCAAATTTCCATAGTGTGACTCATCAGCTTGATACCTCTGTAATTTGAACAATTTTGAATGTCTCCTTTGTTCTTATAAAGAGGCACCACAATACTCATCCTCCAATCTTCAGGCATTTTCCTGCTTCGCCAAATAACATTGAATAGATTCGTAAGCCAGGTCAAACCACGCTCACCTAAAACTTTCCATACTTCTACAGGGATGTCATCCGGTCCAACACCTTTCCCAGGTCTCATAACCTTCAAAGCCTCCTCTACTTCTTTTCTTTGTATTCGTCTATAGCATGCACGATTCAAGTAACTTTCACTACTAGCTAGATCACCCAAAGTGATCTCTCTATTTCCTTCTCCAATGAAAAGTTTATGGAAGTATTGCTCCCATCTAGTCTTTATATCCTTCTGAGTAACAAGCACGTGACCTTCCTCGTCCTTAATGCATCTCACTTGAGAAAGGTCTTTGGTCTTTCTTTCTCTTGCTTTGGCCAACCTGAATATATCCTTCTGGGCCCTCCTTAGAGTTGAGATTTTTATACAAAACCTCATAAGCTTTTGACTTAGCTTCGCTTACAGCCTTCTTTGCTTCCTTCTTCGCTATTTTATAGTTTGTGACAGTTTCCTCTGTTCCATCCTTAGACATAGCTTTAAAGCAAGCTCTTTTAATTTTTAGCTTCTCTTGCACCCCTTCACTCCACCACCAAGCCTCCTTTTGACCCGGAGCTCCTCCTTTTGACTCGCCTAGCATCTCTTTGGCTACCTTTCGGATACAAGATGTTACTGCCTCCCACATCTCGTTTGCACTACCGCTACAATCCCAAGATAAGTCTTCTAAAACATTCTCCCTGAAGCTTGATTGCTTCAGCTGAAGATTCCACCACCTAGTTCTAGTGATCTTAGGAACCTTCCTTTTCTTTACCAGCCCTTTTATTAGTAAATCCAAGACTAACAAGCGATGTTGAGTTGTCAAACTCTCTCCAGGGATTACTTTGCAATCTTTGCAACATAACCGATCTCTTGTCCTCAACGCAAATTAATCGATCTGTGTTCTAGTTGTGCCACTCTTATAAGTAATTAAATGCTCCTCCCTCTTCTTGAAAAGAGTGTTTGCTATGAAAATATCATATGCATTTACAAAATCCAGAATGACTTTTCCCTCTTCGTTTCTATCCCCAAAACCATGTCCTCCATGCACACTTGCATACCCTGAAGCATCTTTTCCCACATGGCCATTAAGATCTCCACCTATGCAAATCATCTCTCTTTGTGGGATTCCTTGTAAAATCTTATCCATATCCTCCCAAAAAGTTTGTTTAGTCCTTTCATCTAAACCAATTTGTGGAGCATAAACTGAGATGATATTCAGAATTTCTTCTTCAAGCACCAACTTTAGCAAAATAATCCGATCCCCAAATCTTTGCACCTCAACCACACAATCCTTCAAATCTTTATGAACAACTACTCCAACACCGTTTCTGCCCTTATCTTTACCTGAATACCAAAGTTTAAAGCATGTCTTCTCGATCTCCCTTGCTTTCTCTCCAACCCATTTAGTCTCTTGAAGACATAATATATGAATCTTCCTTCTTTCCATTGTATCCACTATCTCCATCAATTTTCCAGTTAAAGTACCGATATTCCAACTACCAATCCGTAACTTCCTTTGCAATCTCTTTTGGACTAACTTCTTTACTCGCATGCGTCCATTATGAGAGAACCCTTGCAAATTTTGGACTGCATCCGGGCGGTGATGCAGCGAAACTAGCTTATTTACCCGCATGCGTTCCTCATGCGAGAACCCTTGTAAATTTTGAACTACATCCAGGCTGCGATGTAGCGGCCCTTGCCAATTTTTCATTGCATTCGGGCGATGCAACGCGTCGCAAGTAGGGAACGCCCCAACGAAATCTGTATGTTTGCTTAAATCCATGTTTAAAAGATCCGAACGGTTTCGAGATAAATTCATAAATAGTGTTCTTAGAAGAAATTAAGAATACAATTTACGAATTTATCTCTCATGCGCTGGCTGTCGGCTACCTAACGCGCAATCCTCCTTATTTACCCGGGCTTGGGACCGGTCATGGCTGAGTTATAATGTCATCAACATAAACAAGAATAACAACAGTACCTCTCTGCATCATGAGCACAAATAAAGAGTGAACAGTAGTCAATCGCACAAACGCATGTTGCTCTATCAAGTCCGAGAGCTTCCGGAACCATCCTCTTGGACTCTGCTTAAGGCCATAGATAGCCTTGTGCAGCCTGCAAACCTTCTGACACTCCCCGTCAGCAGCTAACCCAGGTGGTTGTTGCATGTAGACCTCCTCCTATAGATTGACATAGAGGAAGGCATTCTTCACGTTAAGCTGGTAAAGAGGACAATCTCGTGTCACAGCAACAGAAAGAAGAATATACGGAGTAGATAGTCTGACAACAACAACAAAGCCTTTTCCCACAATTAAGTAGGGTCGGCTACATGGATTCTTCGCCTCCATTCAGATCTATCTTGGGTCAATCTCGAACTTATATCCAAAAAACTAAGATCCCTTCGTATAGTCTCTTTCCAACACTTTTTGGGCCATCCTCGCCCTCTCTTAGCCGGCTCAACATCCCACCACTCGCATCTCCTAACCGGTGCATCAGTTGACCTTCTTTGCAAATGACCAAACCATCTTAAGCGGTTTTCTCGCATCTTATCCTCGATCGGAGCTACACCAACTTTCTTTCTGATTGCATCATTCCGAATCCGATCTTTATGTGTATGTCCACACATCCATCTTAGCATTTTCATTTCTGCTACAGCCATTCTCTGCACATGTCTATGGTTCACAGGCCAACATTCAGAACCATAAAGCATAGCAGGTCTTACGGCTGCTTTGTAAAACTTTCCTTTAATTTTTAAAGGAATTTTCTTATCACAGAGAACAACGGAGGCTCCTCTCCACTTTAGCCATCCTGCATTTATTCTTTTAGTAACATCTCCATCAATTTCCCCATCATGTTGCAAAATAGATCCCAGATATCTAAAAGAATCTCTCTTCTGAATGTTATCATCACCAATCTTCACATCGATTCCTTCACCATTGCTTCCATCAAAGGTACATTCCATATATTCCGTCTTAGCCCTACTTATACGAAAACCTTTAGTCTCCAATGCAACCTCCAGTTTCTCATTTACTCCATCTCTAGTCTCGTCAATCAACACAATATCATCAGCAAATAACATACACCAAGGTAACTCATCCTGAATGTGACTTGTCAACACGTCCATAATCAAAGTAAAAAGAAATGGACTCAAAACTGAACCTTGATGTAAACCAATGTTGATATCAAAATAGTCAGTCTTCCCCGTCGGGGTCCTTACACAAGATAAAGCCATATCATACATATCCTTTATGAGATTAATGTATAGGACAGGTACATGTCTCTTCTCCAAAACTCTCCACAGTATCTCTCGTGGGACGGAATCATAAGCCTTCTCCAAATCAATAAAGATCATATGGAGATTCTTCCTTTTAGCTCTATAAATCTCCATTGTTATCCTTAGCAAATGGATGGCTTCAATAGTTGAGCGACCTGGCATGAATCCGAATTGGTTTTCTTTTATTTGGGAAACTTGTCTCAACCTTCTTTCGATCACACGTTCCCAAATTTTCATAGTGTGACTCATCAGCTTGATACCTCTGTAATTTGAACAATTTTGAGTGTCTCCTTAATTCTTATAAAGAGTCACCACGATACTCCTCCAATCTTCAGGCATTTTCTTGCTTCGCCAAATAACATTGAATAGATTCGTAAGCCAAGTCAAACAATGCTCACCTAAAACTTTCCATACTTCTACAGGGATGTCATCCGGTCCAACACCTTTCCCAGGTCTCATAACCTTCAAAGCCTCCTCTACTTCTTTTCTTTGTATTCGTCTGTAGCATGCACGATTCAAGTAACTTTCACTACTAGCTAGATCACCCAAAGTGATCTCTCAATTTCCTTCTCCAATGAAAAGTTTATGGAAGTATTGCTCTCATCTAGTCTCTATATCCTTCTGAGTAACAAGCACGTGACCTTCCTCGTCCTTAATGCATCTCACTTGAGAAAGGTCTTTGGTCTTTCTTTCTCTTGCTTTGGCCAACCTGAATATATCCTTCTGGCCCTCCTTAGAGTTGAGATTTTTATACAAAACCTCATAAGCTTTTGACTTAGCTTCGCTTACAGCCTTCTTTGCTTCCTTCTTCGCTATTTTATAGTCTGTGACAGTTTCCTCTGTTCTATCCTTAGACATAGCTTTAAAGCAAGCTCTTTTAATTTTTAGCTTCTCTTGCACCCCTTCACTCCACCACCAAGCCTCCTTTTGACCTGGAGCTCCTCCTTTTGACTCGTCTAGCATCTCTTTGGCTACCTTTGGGATACAAGATGCTACTGCCTCCCACATCTCGTTTGCACTACCGCTACAATCCCAAGATAAGTCTTCTAAAACCTTCTCCCTAAAGCTTGATTGCTTCAGCGGAAGATTCCACCACCTAGTTCTAGTGATCTTAGGAACCTTCCTTTTCTTTACCAGCCCTTTTATTTGTAAATCCAAGACTAACAAGCGATGTTGGGTTGTCAAACTCTCTCCAGGGATTACTTTGCAATCTTTGCAACGCAACCGATCTCTTCTCCTCAACGCAAAGTAATCGATCTGTGTTAGTTGAGCCACTCTTATAAGTAATTAAATGCTCCTCCCTATTCTTGTCTGACAACTGGAGAAAAATATCCTGATAGTCTACCCTATATGTCTGGGTGAACCCACGTGCCATAAATCTCGCCTTATTGCGATCCACACTGTCATCTGAATGGTGTTCCACAGTGAACACCCACTTGCACCCCACAAAGGATGCACCAACTGAAGTTGAAACAAGACTCCAAATATCACGCGACTGTAGTGCGGCTATCCCCCCCTCCATGGCTAACTGCCGCTGACTGTCCTGAAGAGCCTCCTGATATGTCGGTGATATCTACATGGTTGATAGTGCCAAGGTAAACCTTCTGAAATCCTCTAATAGTCTGCTCAAGGAACCTGGGCTACAAGAGGATGAGTAGTACACGCACGTCTCTACTTTTGCAAAGCAATCGACACATCAAGATCATTTGCCAAGTCCCAAACCTGTAAGTTCTCTTCTTGAGAGAGCTCAAGCTCATCCTGTATGGAATTGTGATGTACATACAACTCGGTAGTGCCATCAGTAGAAATAATGTGCTCATTACATACCTAAGATGTACTGGATGATGGACAAGCCTGTGAGCAGGGGGAACAAAGCGAGATATGCGAGTAAACACGCATGGCAAACATTGAGTCATAGTAGGAGGTGGAGTCATAGGAGCATGTGTAGAAGCAGGAGTAGGCGGTGGAGGTGGTGGCTATGGATGTGGTGGTAGAGCATGAGTAGAGGGAGATTATGGTATGACAATAAGAGGTGGAGGCATGTAGATCTCGACGTCAGAGTCTAACAGGGCCAGTATGTCACTTGCATGAGAAAAATACATGACAGACTCAAAGAACGTAACGTCGATACAGACAAAGTATTTCCACCTGAATGGATCAAAGCAAAGGTACCCCTTCTGGGTACGAGAGTAGCTGACACAAACGCACTTGACAGCTCTGTGAGAGAACTTGTCACGATCTGGAGAGAAATCATGAACAAATGCAATTGAACCGAACACACAAGATGCAAGGGAGAAAAGATCCTTCTCAAAAAATGCAATTGAGAAAGGAATCTTCTCTCCCAATACAGACGAGGGCATGCGGCTCATTAGATAGCATACAGTGAGGACCGCATCACCCTAGTAAGTGTGGGGAGCACGACTATGTATCAACAAGGTTCTGGTCACATCAAGTAAGTGACGGTGTTTGCACTTGACAATACCGTTCTACTAGGATGCATAAGCACATGAGCTCTAGCGAACAATGCCAAGATATCTCAGAAAGTCAGAAAGTTATAAGGTGCATAACTCTAAGGCATTATCAAAACGAAGATATTTGACATTGGCAGAAAAATATTCGCTATCTCGTTAATAAAAGATTTGATAACATATCCAGTCTTAGACTTACTTCAATAAAAAAGACTTGAGAAAGTCTAGAAAAATCATCGACAACAACGGATAAAAACGGTGTCTCTGGTGATCAGGGACACGACTAGGACCCCAAATATCTACATGAAGAAGCTCAAATAACTAAGAACTGCTCTGACTCTGACAGGATGGAAAGGAGGAACGGCGATGCTTCCCAAGCTGGCATGCCTCACACTAGAAGGAGGATCTTGTGGAAATCTGAGGGAGAACATGACACAGCTTCTGCAGAAGAAGAAGATGACCAAAACAAAGGTGTCACGGATATGGTGAGAAAACTCTAGTAGCTATACCATCATCAGGAGGTTGGACCAATACGTAGAGCCTCTGTTGCTCACGACCACATCCAATCACTTTACCCATGAGTATGTCTTGAAACACAAGAGACGAAGGGTCAAAAATGACACGACAATGTAGATCCTTAGTAATATGACTAATGGAAAGTAAATTCATTTGAAAGTCATGAGCATATAAAACATTCTGAAGGCACATGGATAGCGCCAAATACACCTCCCCCTGTCTTGTAATGGGTAAGTAGTCTCCACTAGCAATGACAACCTATCTACCAAGAGGTATGGTCCTATAAGATCTCAGTTGCCCTCTGTCTCCACACAGATGGTGGGAAGCACCAGAGTCCATAATCCACTCTGTCATATCTGCACCACTACTACCAGTAAAAACGTAAGTGATACCCGAGAAGTTCGAACTAGCTCTGGTTGGGGTTGCGGTATCTGTAGTGGTGGTGCCTGCAACAGGAGTCATGATCTCTCGAATACGAGAGATTATATCATCTAGGCGAGGATCGGCATGGGAAGCTAGAGTTTTTGAAGGCTCAATCGGTTTAGTCACGCGACTAAAAGACGGATATCAGTGCTTCTGGTACTATGCATCCTTCGCATGTCCTGGTGACGACAGTAGGTAGAAGGACCACACTGATGTCTACCACCTCTGCCACGAGGGGTGCGTCTTCTGAACCGGGTCGTCCGTCCTCTGTCACGAGAAGCGATCATCGCTGAAGAGGGTGGAGGAGTAGTCGTAGAAGGCATGATAATCCGGTTGAGATGGATATAGGCCTCCTCCATGGGAGGTACGGTATCTCCGATGAGAAGTTGTGTACGCGCAGCATCATACTCTGTATCAATTTCGGCCCTGAAAACTCCAACCATCGTAGAATTCCTATATGCTTTATGTTGCTCCGTAGATATCATAATAGGCATGTAGCTATGAAGCTTCTCGAACATGCCACGGAGCGAAGAGTAGTACACGTGCAGAGGATGATCATTCGGTTTGGCCTTGTAGATATCAAACAATAACTGAATAATGTTGACCTCATTCTTGGCTTGACTATAGGTGGATGCCAAAGTGTCCCACATCGCCTTAGCGGTGAGATGATTAAGAATATCATTGGTTATCTCCGTAATGAGGGTCCTTTAAAGCCAAACACGTGTATACGCGTCATCTTGCTTCCAAAAAGCATTGGCCCCAATATTATCCATTGACTATGGATCTGTCCAGAGGTGCTCCTTGTTGTTGCACTACATGAGGGTGAGAAACTGTATGGACGACAACTCATAGTTGGTCCCATCCATCTTTACGATGGGAGTCGTACACTTGAAGGCACTGAACAAAGAAAATATATCATCCTTGTTCTATGACATGGTGGTAAAATGACCGAACAACAAAACTCAACTGGAGAGTAGACCAATATGAACGAGTCTGCACAATCATACGAAGGATTGGTTGTACGTGAGGACTCATACAACCATCCTCGTCAATCTTCATTGTGCGTTAGGGCTGGACAATGCGATTTATAGATATGAAATCGCGTTTTCCGGTCAAAATAAGGCCATTTCAGACTGCATTTCAAACCGTAAAGGTGCACGAGTGCGGAGGCATGAGGAGTTCACGAGAGGCTGCAGGGATTTGCATCAGCCCCTTAGCGGCACTCAAGAAAGGTCGACAGCAGCCTGGGGCCCGCATACGAGGGTTGCTCTGTTCGACGACGTTGGGTTGGGGCCGGCGGGGAGGGAGGGGATCCACCCGACGATCGAGGAGGGGAGGGCAAAGTGGGAGGCAACAACGTCGTGGCGTGCGAGAAGAGAAAAGGGGTCAGCGGGCAGGTTTAGGGCTTGGGTGGGATACAAGAACTCCAGTCTAGGATTGTCACTACGATAGCATGTAGAAACGAAAGAATGAATTGCATTGTTGAGAGGCCCTTGAGTTCTCTTATATAGGAGAGGAACCTGTTGGGCAAATTACAAGATAAAAGAAATAGATAATATGAAAATAATAAGAAAATGACCAATATCTCAACATATTCTATATGCTTAAAGGTTTATTTAAATTCAACTAATACTTTTATTTCATTATGTATAAAAAATGCGCAAATTTATGTCAATACATAAGAATAAAAAAATAGCAAAGCCTTCTCACAGTTTAAGTAGGTCGACTACATTGATTCTTGCTCAAATCCATGCTGACAGATCAAACTATTTTTTACGCTAGTTGTCGGCTACCTAACGCAACCCCCACATAGGTAGATTTGAACCATGGTCTTTTGGTAGTGGACACACTGCACTACCACCGGACCATTGGAGTGGGTTCAATACATAAGAATATGTGTGTAAAAATGATTTATATATTTAAAATAATTAAAAAATTCAAAGCCAATTAAGTATGACTAAATCTGAATAATCGCCCCAGCCATCAATCAATTATCAATGACTTTTGCAACCTTGATTCTTCTAGTCTCCCTCTTCCACCCAAAAGTTCTAGATGGAGAAGAGGAATAGGCTCCCTCAACGGCATTATGCAGCATAAAGCAGTCCTACTCCAATACACCCACCGCAAGATCCAAGAGCCATGGAGGGCCTCCAGGAAACACCGCTCCACCATCTAGGGACATTGAGAGCAGAGAACCCGTCGTAGCACCCCAGGGGAACCCAAGAGAAGCTTCATCGGCCGAGAGAATGACCCGCCGACCAACTCCAATGGTCACTGGAGGCACCGCCCCTAGCAGCTTCAACTACAACATGGAAGACTGAAAAGAAGCTCCGGCGCAGAGCCCGAACCCGGACCTGAGGACGAAAGATGGACCTGGGTTTAAGGGGGTTTGAGTGTGAAAAGGTTGTCCGAACGATGGACCTGAGCTCAAACTTGTTCGCATGAGTGCATTCGAAGCCCTGCAAAAACTACAGCCCGAGCCAACTCCCTTTCAGCGACTCGAAGGTAACCCTAACGCCAACCAGCGCCCCATCCAGAAGGTGACAGCTCCCCCGTGAGAACTTCGGCATCGCACCGTTGCGACCTTCCACAAACGGCAGACCGCAAAAATCAAGCTCCAACGGATTCAAAACCGAATCTCTCGGTCACTCCAACTCCGAAGATGTCGCAACAGCCTTCGAAGATGATACGACAGCCTCTGAAGCCGACGCAACAGCATCCGGCACCGGCAGGCCGCTCCCCACCGCCAACATCTTCTCCGGCGAGCTAACTAGCAATGAAGCCTCACCCACTTCTCTTTCCAACTTCCGCAGTGGTGGCGGCGGCACAAGATGCACAACCAACCGGAAAGAAGCCCTCCCCACTACCAATGAGCAGACCGACTCTGAAGGAACGAATTATGTTCCCTCGAGAACTGCAATTCTGACCCCGATTGCAGCCCATCGGAGAGTATCTGCGACACCACTCCAAGCTCTCTCAGCGATGGCCTCAATGCCTCCACAGTTCTGGAGAGAAAATGAGCTCTGGTGATTCGCACCACCCGGCTCCACGGGTTAAGGGGCAAAACGTCACCGCCCAGGTTTTGAAGTTTCACATGTGGTTCTAAGTAAATTTTGAGCGACAGTTCTATATCTGACAGGTCAAACAGAGCGTGGTTTAATAGTCTGTTTGGTACAGTCTGCCGTCAGGATATTTCTGATTATTCAGAAAATCGGCATGCCTTTGTGAATCCCCTTTGCATTTTTTGTTTGCTCTTCTTCAAAAAAAAATTTTCTTTCTTTTGCAAGTTTTCTTTCTGGGTTGCCGAAATGCCTATTTAATAGAGGGGTTACGTCTATATAAAAAAAATAGATCATTAGTTTCTTCTAAACATGCAGTTTACAAACTTTATAGGGCATGTCCTCCAAAACAGTTGTACCTTTTTCCTTTAAAAATCTTTTGTAGCATTTTTTTCCAAACAAAAAAATATGTGCCCTTGCATGCATCCGCCACCATGTCTGCTTCAGGAAATTTTCAAATGCACACTTTTTGAATATATTTTTTGTGTCATGGAAACATTTTTTGAAAGGACAGAAATAACTTTTGGGCTTGCTCTTTGCAATTTTAAATTTTCCTCAGGGTACTTCCAGCAGGGAGCTGACTGCAACAAAAAGGATTTCTGAAACATATTCCCCATATAATTAAAAAATGAAACGGTAAAGTAGCTGGGAAAGGAAAGCAGTACCAGCTGAACAAGAGATCTGACAACATCTTCAGCATAATTGCATTTGGCTGATTTTTTTGCAGCTATGGATGCAGCTTCTCGAAGTTTCCTGATGGTATTTTCTAATTCAGTCTCTTGATGCTCTGACTTTTCTTTCAGATTTCTGACCTGTAGTGTTCATCGACAAAACATATTTCACATAAATCAATAGTATTTTCTATTTTGAACTTAAAGGCACTGTGAAGATCACAACCAGGGATGAGATATAAGATATATTAAAAAAACTTCTTTAGAAAATGGGTAGAATTAGTTACTTGTGCTTGCAGCTTCATGATTTCCTCATTCAAAAGTCCAATTGCCTTCTTACGTTCATCTACCAAATCAGTCAAAGAAGTAGCTGTGGAAGATGGTGTTAAGCTGGCAGTCGCAGAATATGGTGATGAAGGCCTAGTATTAGAAGTAGGGGGTGTTGTTGATGTCATTATTGGTTTTAAAGCAGCTTGTATCACACTAAGTGAACCAGGTAGAGAAATATCCTTTAAAAGTGCAGAAACAAGGGAAGAAGTAGCTGCAGTAGTATCTGAACCAACAACTGGGCGTGCTGCTCGAAATTCAATAATCTCAGAAGTCTCTATTGAAGGAAGAAACAGAAGTTTTGAAGGCCTGGTGTGCCCTCCTGATCTATTTCTGCAATGAGTGGGCCTACGTGTAATTATGTTTCCAAAATTAGCTGTCGGGCTCTGACAAGTTTCCGATGCTTTCAGTTTCAAAAAGCATGAATCGCATACACGATGTGGTTTGTCTGGAGTCGGTGCTAACACAGCCTTGAATACCTTGTTAGAACTGCACATATGACAGAAAACCATGCTACAGTTATAGCAGTTATGTCTTTTCCTTGTGAATCCAAAGGCTTGTCGGCATCCTGAACATAAAGACTGATCTCCAACAGATACCCACTTATGAATACAAACACATGCAGTAAAAGTTGCACCACATGTAATGCTTTTCACATGCCTATCTGTAAGAGCCTCCACAAGAGTAGGTGTTTTTCGATCTTCAATATCCCCATGGCCCAATCTGCCACTAGCACCTCTTCCCCATGTAAATACTTCGCTTCTTGATGTAACTACAGCAACATGGTGTGATCCACAAGCTATTTCATCTACTACTTCACCAGCCAATTTATCTTGCACAAGACAAGGTATCTTGCCATCAGATTGTGCATTGCCTAACTGACCATAGGCTGAACTTCCCATAGTAAAAACATGGCCTGATGTTGTCAAGCCCACTGTAAGAAAGTGCCCACAAGCCAGCTGATTGAAGTCATAATCTGCAAGCACTGAAACACATTCAGGGACCAATCGTGCATCCTTATCCCCATGACCCAAACAGTTTCCGCTCCCATCTCCCCAGGTAAACAGCTTCCTGGACAAGGTGTTCGTACCATCTGGCCTCAGAACCTCAACAATTGCAGCAGTATGCCATACTCCACATGCAACCTTGACTGTCTTTAGCCCATTTAGGGATCTAACTTCTCTGGGATAGATATTGCTTTGACGATCACCATGACCTAGAACACCATATGTTCCATCACCAAATGTAAACAACTTTCCAACAGAAGTGATTAATGCAGAATGCCACGTTCCACATGCAATAGATAGAACTTGTAGACCTTCAAGAGGCCCAGAAACTCTTTTTGGTATCCAGTATCCAACAGAAGTCCCATGGCCAAGAATTCCAGCATTATAAGCTCCATCTCCCCATGTAAATAGATCTCCAAACATAGATACAGCACATGTGTGGTACTCACCACAAGCAATATAATCTATGCTGGAGTTGGTTAAAGCCTCAACAAGTTGTGGACGGTTCACATTTGAAGCGGTCCCGTGACCAAGCCTCCCGCCAAACTCCTCGCCCCACGTGAATACCTCACCTTGCCTGGTAAGAACAGCAGCATGCCTGGAACCACATGCAATTTGCTGAACATCCAAAACCACATTTGATTCTAAAAGCTTGGGAAGTAGCACATCAGTCTTACTGAATGATGTATCAGTTCCATCAGACCATAGTTCTCCCCAGATGTAAACATCGCCCAAAGATTCAACATCATCTGGCCCTGAACCTTGACTAGAAGAACTTGGTGCACTTGATATGCTTATTCGAGAGAAATCTACGGTGCTTGTTCTAGAGTGCATATCTGATCAATGCCAGCCTACATCTGACCCCTCCAATGTCTTAAAAAGGACGCTTCGTAGAAACCATAAGAGTTGAATTTTAGGCAGTAAAGAAATGTAAAGTAAATTCTTGTGAAGGCTAATGCACATTTAGCAGAATGAAATTAGAATAAAAATAACTATATAATAACAAAAATAATATATAGCAAAATAGCTATATAACAAATATATTTGCTGAACATCCAAAACCACATTTGATTCTTAAAGCTTGGGAAAAAGCACATCAGTCTTATTGCAGGATGTATCAATTTTATTAGTTCATAGTTCTCCCAGATGTAAACATTACCCAAAGATTCAACATCATCTGGCCCTGAACCTTGACTAGAAGAACTTGGTATACTTGATATGCTTATTCGAAAGGAATCTACGGTGTTTGTTCTAGAGTGCACATCTACCCAATGCCAGCCCACATCTGACCCCTTCAATGTCTCAAAAAGGACCATTTGCAGCAACCACACGAGTTCAAGTTTTAGGCAGCAACAAAGTGTAAAGTAAATCCTTGGGAAGACTAAGGCGCATTTACCAGAATGAAATTAGAATAGAAACAACTATATAACAAGTTTATTGAAATTTTATTTTTTAAGCTAAATGATGATAACCAAAAATCCGTGATCATCCGAGAGTTCAAATGGATTATACCCTTCTCACATAGTTCCCACGGGATCATTCTATCTATATATATTATATTCCTATATATATGGAAAAATGGGGCTGCCCCCACCCTATTTTTCACAAATTGTTTTTATTTTTTTGGAAAAATATCACCATGTATATTCATCCATATATCCCTCCTATGTCATTCGAATTTCGTCAGAAATAGAGACTCCTACGACCTCCATTCAGACGTCATTTTTTTAACAATCGCAGGATTTTTAAACCGACCCTGTCTGGATGGAGGCCATAGGAGTCTCTGTTTCTGACGAAATTCGAATGGCATATAGGAGGGATATAGGGATGAATATACATGACGATATTTTTCAAAAAAATAAAAAAAATACTAAAAATGGGGCGGGGCAACCATGTTGGCTGCCCCGAGGGGGCAGCCCCATCAACCCCATATATATATATATATAGAGAGAGAGAGAGAGAGAGTTTAATGGGACTGCCCTCACGCCGTTTTCGGCTTTTTTTTTGAAAAATATCGCCATGTATATTCATCCATATATTCCTCCTATATGTCATTCGAATTTCGTCAGAAACAGAGACCCCTATGACCTCCATCGAAATGGTGTCGATTTAAAAAATCTTGTTACCGTTAAAAAATGATTGTCTGGATGGAGGCCGTAGAAGTCTCTGTTTCTAACGAAATTCGAATGGCGTATAGGAGGGATATAGGGATGAATATACATGACGATATTTTTCAAAAGAAATTTAAAAAACGTCGAAAACGGCGCGGGGGAAGCCATGTTGGCTGCCCCAAGGGGGCAGCCCCATTAAACTCATATATATATAGGGAAAAGTGGGGTTGCCTCGTAGGGGTAGCCAACATGGCTGCCCCACCCCATTTTTCACAAATTTTTTTTATTTTTTGGGAAAAATATCACCATATATATTCATCCCTATATCCCTCCCATATGTCATTCGAATTTCGTCAGAAACAGAGACTCCTACGACCTCCATCCATATCTCATTTTTTGAACGGCCGCAGGATTTTTTAAATCGACCATATCTAGATGGAGGACGTAGAAGACTCTGTTTCTAACGAAATTCGAATGGCATATAGGAGGGATATATGGATGAATATACATATCGATATTTTTCAAAAAAAAAACTAAAAAAAAATGCCAAAAAATGGGGCGGGGCAGCCGTGTTCACTGCCCCCAGGGGGCAGCCCCGTCAAACCCATATATATATATATATATATATATATATATATATATATATATATATATATATATATATATATGGGGGGTGTAAAATGGAGCTGCCCAGGGGGTATCTAACTTAGCTACCCCCACCTTATTTTCTCCATGTTTTTATTTTTTTTTGAAAATTTCTTCAATGAATATTCATCACTATATCCCTATATTGTAAACAGAGACTCCTACAGCCTCCATCAGGACAATCATTTTTTAACGGTCACAGGATTTTTTAAATCGACCCCGTCTGGATGGAGGTCGTAGGAGTCTCTGTTTCGTATGAAATTTTAATGACATAATATAGGGATATAATAATGAATTTACATAATTTTTATTTTCAAAAAAAATAAAAAAATTTATGGATAAAATAGGGTAGGGGAGCTAAGTTAGCTCCCCCTAGGGGGCATATACATTTTACCGTATATATATATAGGAAAAACTTGAATTGAGGAGGCGTCCCAATTCAATCATCGTGCGACATTACTCTCTACATGTCCGATTACAATCTACGGCTTTCTTAAAAACCACCATCCAAGTGTCAAAACCACTAATAGTCTAATAAGGAAATTCTATTTTTAGAAAACTACTGTATTCTATCAATGACGACAATTTAATGAATAAGTCGGATTCCACGTTTTCAGCGGATTAATTATTTAGGAATTAAATTTCCATTCTTCCTAAAATGCATCTTCTGTCATTAACATTCCATTTTTCATACTATGTATCTTCTCCCATTTCGACATATTTGGTATCGAAAATTTCTTGACCTATCTCTAGTTCTTATTCAACTATTTCTTATCAAACATCGTGATCTTCAATGAATATCGATGAAAGAGCAGCTTGCTCATTTAATAGAGAAATGTCACGGTAAATGTATTCTTTCTATTTCTTATTCATCTTTTTTGTTATCAACCAATGAGAACTTTAATGAATTTCGTTGAAAGATCAACTTGTTCTTTAATAGAGATCGTCTCAGGTAATTGTATTCTATTTTTCGTATGTCATTTTCGACATTAATATATAATTTTTTTCAGATATCTGACGAAGATGGTGAAGTTATTGGAGTTATGGAAGGAACTGATCATAATTCCCATCAGTCAGGTATTTTGAATGCCAAAGAGTTTTCAAAGCATCGCACCTCTTATACTTTATATGATTTTATATATACCTGTCCATTTTACTAAAATAGAACTTATATTACTATTAATAACCATATTTTAAATTCACCCGTAATTTACGAACTTGGGTCACAAATTACAATATACCTTTTTTTAGTAAAGTTACTACCTGGCTTTGATTACACACTCAGTGAATCTGTTAATGTTCATTCACCCCTTATGTTGAAAACTCTTGTATGACAATTGATGCGTAAATACTTTATATTTTACTTTAGCTTAACTTATTTTACATTCATGAACTATATTTTACAATATTGAATCACATTTTACAATTCAAATTACATATTTTTAATTCACATTTTACTACAACAGAACTTATATTACTATAAAGAACCATATTTTACAATCAATTTTTATATTTTATAATATTATACCACATATTAAAATATATCTTTTTCGTAAAATTACTAGCTGCTTCTGATTACACAATCTCTGAATCTGTAAATGTTCATACACCTCATATATTCAAAACTCTTGTATCTATGCTAGATGCGAAAATACTTTAATCTGATTTTCAGTATTACTTACATAGTTTTCATATAAGGTACAATTCGACATATATTAAATCCATTTTTTGAATGATATTTATATTTTACTATATCATAACTTATTTTACTAATATGAGCTGTATTTTACAATAAGTTTATTCCTGTCTGGATAGGTTGTATTTTTATATAACATATTTTATTATAATATGATGTTTTTCATTTTTATTAACTAGTTTCTAATACATCTCAAATTCTAAAATTACCCTCAGGTTGCGATTACACAATCAATGAAACTGTCAATGTTCTTACACCTCATATAGGCCAAACTTTTGAATCTATTCAAGATGCGTATAAATTTTATAAGACATATGCAACAGAGATTGGATTTAATGTTAGGAAAGCAAGCTCAAGGGTTGGTAAGATAAGATTTTCAAGGAAAGAATAATTATCTTCAAATCATTTGTTTGCTGGAAAGAGGGGTTTTCTAAAACTACAGACAAAACACTTATTACGGACAATGCAAGAAGTGATGAGAGCGATGATTGTATTTTTTACGAGGAGCGCCACGTTGGATTATCGAGGACTGGGTACAAAGCTTTCATGTCAGTTTCCTTTAGTCCGATCCTAAAGGATTGATTGTTTCTAATTTTGTAGTAGCACACAATCACAATCTCGTCTCTCCATCTAAATGCAGATACCTCAGACCAAATAAATATTTTCAAAAGCCACAAAATGCTTGTGAAGTCAACGAATGATGTGAACTTACATGTATCCAAATAGTTCAACGTTTATAAACATGTCTAGCAGTCAAGTTGGTAGTATTGTTAGAGATATTTACAACTTAAACCGAAAAAAGAAAAAACACATCATTGTGATGGATGTTCACCTACTAATTTGAACATTTTGAAAGTTGTAAGCCAATACTCCTGATTTTTACTATGCTTATACAATCGATAATGATAACAGACTTACTCAGTGTATATGGATTGATATTGCCTCTATTGAAGATTACAAATTATTCGGTGATACAATATCATTCGATACAACATATAGGACCAATGAATACTAATCTTGTCTTCAGGATCTTTTTGTTGTGTTAATCATCATGATTATACAATTTTCTTTTGAAATTCAATTCATGAGCAGAGAGACAATCGAGTCATTCTCGTGGTTATTTGAGAGATTTCTTGAAGTAATGAGAAAACATCCTAATTTCTATAATCACAGACGAAGACTCGGCAATTTGTGCAGCTGTTAGGAATTATTTTCCACATGTTTTTCATAAATTCAGCACTTGGCATATATTGGCTAAGCTTAAAAAGTAAGCTTGGAAAGATTAAAGATATAAGTGAAGTCTTTCAAGCGTTTTTCATAGTTGTATGGAAAAGAAAACTATAAGTGAATTTGAGCAAAACTGGTGCAAGGTTAATGATCAATATGATCTATCATCAAATGTCTGGTTGAATGAGAAATATAGCATTAGATATAAATGGATTAGTTTATATCTTAAGGAATTTTCTGGACTGGTTAACGCAGTACACAGAGGAGTGAAAGTATGAATGCATTTTTGTAACACCACATCACAAAAAGAACTCTTTGCTGGAATTTGTCTATAGATTTCAAAGTACAATTCAACGACGTAGGGAAAGAGAGAATGACATGGATAACATTGGTGAAGTGTACACTTCAAAAACAAATTCCAGATGGAGATGGAGGAACAGATGGTTTGGTGTATACACTATGTTCATATTTTACAAATTTCGGTTTGAACTGAATGAAGTGAAGGACTTGAATGTTCGAACAATCGAACTCTCTGGATTACTATCAATATTTGTGTCATATATTGGGAAATCCAAAAAAGAATTATTGTGTTTCTTCGTCTACGCCAAGCGGTTTTCTTTCTTGTGAATGCAAGAATATGCAAATCTTTTGATCTCCATGTAGGCACATACCTGCAGTATTGAAGATACAGAATGTGGAGCTTCTGAATCATGAATATATATTAAAAAGACGGACAAGGAGCATTAAAAAATCAGGAAATTATCCTATTTATGTGCAAGTTGCACACAAAGAAAGGTCGTCACAACTGAATCAGCTGTGTTCGCATATTATTTCAGCTTTAGTCGATTGGGATGAGGACATATTCTTATTTGCTAAAGAGAAATTAAGTGATTTATATTGCAATATTGATCTTATGATAAGTAACAAACCTTCTTCTAGCTTTACAACAGAACAATTCAAATGATCCAGGATCTTATTACTGAACCATGTATCAAAGAACCAAATGTTGCGAGAACGGAAAGGAGTGATCGGGTGGTAGATCAAAAGGGCGTTGGCAATCGTATTAGATCGAATCTAAGATGAGAAGAAATTGAGGTCGACAATGCAAGTCTTGCCTTAAATACAATGCCGGGCACGATTCCAAAAATTGTCCTAATAACAAATCAGCGATACCTGGTAAGTTTTAACATTCTTTAACTGATTAATTTTAGTTTCAGTTCAGTAATCTTTTTTCTCACTTTGAAGGCAATGACGGATCGACATCAGCATAAATTGATCAAATACCTTTAATGTAAGATTATATATTTTTTCCATTTTCATATAAGATTTTCTACCTTACATATAAATCACTTAAATGTTGCTTATTATTATATTCCTATTAATAATCCTTTTTTGTAGGTTTCATTTTACGGAAAGGTTTTTGACGATATTCGAGCTTACTCATTATCTACTACTCAGTTTTTATTTTTTAATTAGCTGTAATTTTTGTTGCTAGTTATACTTTGTTCGGTTATTATAGAATTCAAAAACTGTGTACTTTTTATTGTTGAAGTTTAGAAGTTTCTTGTTATAAACTCGTAACATACAAGAATACATCTTAGTGTTTTTTGTGATGTGAATGTTAACGTAGTGTTTGCAATAGTCGGCCGACTATACCGAATAGTCGGTCCGACTATGCGGTGCGGGGGGGGGGGGGGGGGGGGGGGGGGGGTACCCGACTGAATAGACCTGCCAGTCGGGTAATAGTCGGCCCAACCGAATAGGTCGCCGACTATTCGGCCGACTGGACCGACTATTCGGCCGACTGACCGACTGGACCGACTATGAGGCAGACTGGAGTTCGACTTTTCATATTTTTATTTTTTTTATTTTCAATTTTCAACTTTTATGGGTTACGTTTTACCACGGTATCACAACAAATGTCAAATTCTATATATCTATTGTATTGATGGGTACTTTTATCTTGGATTCATGTTAAATAATGACCATATATGTATAAAAATATAAGAATATATGTATTATAAATAATTTTTATATTAAAAATACAAAATCGAATAATTCCGAATAGTCGCCCGAATACCGATTATTCTCTATTCAGTGACCCTCCGATTGAATACCGAATACCGTCTTCTGCAACACTGGTTTAACGTACAACATGAGCTTTCAATCTTATAAGTTCAGTCTCTTTTTTTGGATATATGTGTCATTCTTGTTTAATACACCCCCTCTCTTTCGACGGTTATGTGCGATGAGGAGAATGTACGTGACAACACCGTCAGCGACCATAGTCTATGGCCTATTAGAGGGTGTCTATACCTCTCTGCGAGGACGATGAGGTTGAAGACAATAAAAGAGGAGGTGTGGAAGGAGAGTGGATTTACATTATGCTATAATTTTCTTACATAATTGATATTTGTCACGTAAATGCTCCTCATCGCACATAACTGTCGAAAGAGAGGGGTGTGTTAAAAGGAATGACACATATATCAAAAAAGAGACTGAACTTATAAGACTGAAAGTTCATGTTGTACGTTAAACATTCACATCACAAAAAAACACTAAGATGTATTCTTGTATGTTACGAGTTCACAACAAGAAACTTCTGAACTTCAACAATAAAAAGTACACAGTATTTGAATTCTATAATACATAACAAAGTATAACTAGCAACATGAAATTACAGATAATATAAAAACAAAGACTGAGAAGTAGATAAACAAGCAAGCTCGAATGACGCCAAAAACCTTTCTGTAAAATACAAACCTACAAAAAAAGGATATTAATAGAAATATAATAAGCAACATTTAAGTGATTTATATGTAAGGTAGAAAATCTTACATGAAAAGGAAATATATATATATAATCTTACATTAAAGGTATTTGATCATTTATACTGATGGCGGTCCGTCATTACCTTCAAAAGTGAAAAAGGATTAATGAACTGAAACCAAAAATTAATCAGTAAAGAATGTTAAAAACTTACCATGTATCGTCGATTTGTTATTAGGACAGTTTTTGGAATCGTGCCCGACTTGTATTTGAGGCAAGATTTGCATTGTCGACCTCTATTTCTTCTCATCTCAGATTCCGATCTAATACGATTGCCATGCCCTTGGATATACCACCACGACCACTTCCTTTTGTTCTCGCAACATTTGGTTCTTTAACATATGGTTCAGTAATCAGATCTGGATCATTTGAATTGTTCCTGGTTGTAAAGCTGCAAGAAGGTTTGTTGCTTATCATAAGATCAATATTGCAACATAAATCACTTAATTTCTCTTTAGCAAATAAGAATATGTCATCATCCTGATCGACTAAAGCTGAAATAATATGCGAACACAGCTGATTCAACTGTGACGACCTTTCTTGGAGTGCAACTTGCACATAAATAGGATAATTTCCTGATTTTTTTATCCTCCTTCTCCACCTTTTTAATATATATTCATGATTCAGAAGCTCCACATTCTGTATCTTCAATACTGCAAGTATGTGCCTACAAGGATATCCAAAGAATTGCATATTCTTGCATTCACAAGAAAGAAACCGCTTGGCGTAGACGAAGAAACACATAATTCTTCTTCGGATTTCCCAATATATGACACAAAATATTGACAGTAACCCAGAGAGTTCAATTGTTCGAACATTCAGGTCCTTCACTTCATTCAGTTCAAACCGAAATTTATAAAATATGAACTTAGTATATACACGAACCATATGTTCCTCAATCTTCCATCTGAAATTTATTTTTGGAGTATATACTTTACCAATGTTATCCATGTCATTCTCTCTCTCCCTACGTCGTTGAATTGTACTTTGAAAATCTACATAGAAATTCTAGCAAAGAGTTCTGTTTAGTGATGTGGTGTTGCAAAAGTGCATTCATACTTTCACTCCTCTATGTACGGCGTTGACCAGAGGGTCTCCCCTCATCCGGCTCTCCGCAGGGGAAAAATTCCTTAAGATATAAACTAATCCATTTATATTTGATGTATATTTCTCATTCAACCAGACATTTGATGATAAATCATATTGATCAATAACCTTGCACCAGTTTTGCTCAAATTCACTTATAGTTATACTTTTCCATACTACTATGAAAAACGCTGAAAGAACTTCATTTATATCTTTAATCTTTCCAAGCTTACTTTTAAGCTTAACCATTATATGCCAAGTGCAGAATTTATGAACAATATGTGGAAAACAATTCCTAACAGCTGCACAAATTAACGGGTCTTCGTCTGTGATTATAGAAATAGGATGTTTTCTCATTACTTCAAGAAATATCTCAAATAACCAAGAGAATGACTCGATTGTCTCTCTGCTCATGAATGAATTTCCAAAGAAAATTGTATAATCATGATGATTAACACCACAAAAAGTTCCGAAGACCATACCGTATTCATTGGTCCTATATGTTGTGTCGAATGATATTGTATCACCGAATAATTTGTAATCTTCAATAGAGGCACTATCAATCCATATATAGTGAGCAAGTCTGTTATCATTATCGGTTGTGTAAGAATAGTAAAAATCAGGAGTATTGGTCGTACAACTTTCAAAATGTTCAATTAGTAGGTGAACATCCATCGCAATACGTTGCTTTTTCTCTCTTCAATTTAAGTTGTAAATATCTCTAACAATACTACCAACTTGACCGCTAGATATACTTATGAACGCTGACTGTTTGGATACAGGTATGTTCACATCATTCATTGACTTCACAAGCATTTTTGTGGCTTTTGAAAAACGTCTATTTGGTCTGAGGTATCTCCGTTTAGATGGAGAAACGAGATTGTGATTGTGTCCTGCTTCAAAAGTAGAAAAATTCCCATCCTTGGGATCAGACCTAAAGGAAACTGACATTAAAGCTTTACACCCAATCCGGGATAATCCAACATGGCGCTCCTCATAAAAAATACAATCATCGCTCTAATCACTTCTTGCATTGTCCGTAATCAGTATTTTGTCTGTAGTTTTAGAAAACCCCTCTTTACAGCAAACAAATGATTTGAAGATAATTATCCTTTCCTTGAAAATCTTATCTTTACCAACCCTTGAGCTTGCTTTCCTAACATTAAATCCAATCTCTGTTGCATATGTCTCATAAAATTTATACGCATCTTGAATAGATCCAAAAGTTTGGCATATATGAGGTGTAAGAACATTGATAGTTTCATTGATTGTGTAATCGCAACCTGAGGGTAATTTTAGAATTTGAGATGTATTAGAAACTAATTAATAAAAATAAAAAACATCATACTATAATAAAATATGTTATGTAAAAATACAACCTATCCAGACAGGAATAAACTTATTGTAAAATATAGCTTATATTAGTAAAATAAGTTATGATATAGTAAAATATAAATATCATTCAAAAAATAGATTTAATATATGTTGAATTGTACCTTATATGAAAACAATGTAAGGAATACTGAAAATCAGATTAAAGTATTTTCGCATCTAGCATAGATACAAGAGTTTTGAATATATGATGTGTATGAACATTTACAGATTCAGAGATTGTGTAATCAGAAGCAGCTAGTAGTTTTACGAAAAAGATATATTATAATTTGTGGTATAATATTATAAAATGTAAAAATTGATTGTAAAATATTGTTCTTTATAGTAATATAAGTTCTGTTATAGTAAAATGTGAATTAAAAATATGAAATTTGAATTTTAATATGTGATTCAATATTATAAAATATAGTTCATGAATGTAAAATAAGTTAAGCTAAAGTAAAATATAAAGTATTTACGCATCAATTGTCATACAAGAGTTTTCAATATAAGGGGTGAATAAACGTTAACAGATTCATTGAGTGTATAATCAGAACCAGGTAGTAACTTTACTAAAAAGGATATATTGTAATTTGTGATCCAATTTCGTAAATTATGGGTGAATGTAAAATATGGATATTAATAGTAATATAAGTTCTATTCCAGTAAAATGGACAGGTATATATATAAAATCATATAAAGTATAAGAGGTATGATGCTTTGAAAACTCTTTGGCATTCAAAATACCTAATTAATGTGAATTACCTAATTAATGTGAATTACGATCAGTTCCTTCCATAAATCCAATAACTTCACCATCTTCGTCAGATATCTGAAAAAAAGTATATATTAATGTCGAAAATGACATACGAAAAATAGAATACAATTACCTGAGATGATCTCTATTAAAGAACAAGTTGATCTTTCAACGAAATTCATTAAAGTTCTCAGTGGTTGATAACAAAAAAGATGAATAAGAACTAGAAAGAATGCATTTACCTGTGACATTTCTCTATTAAATGAGCAAGCTGCTCTTTCATCGATATTCATTGAAGATCACGGTGTTTGATAAGAAATAGTTGAATAAGAACTAGAGATAGGTCAAGAAATTTTTGATACCCAATATGTCGAAATGGGAGAAGATACATAGTATGAAAAATGGAATGTTAATGACAGAAGATGCATTTTAGGAAGAATGGAAATTTAATTCGTAAATAACTAATCCGCTGAAAACGTAGAATCTGACTTATTCATTAAATTGTCGTCATTGATTGAATACAGTAGTTTTCTAAAAATAGAATTTCCTTATTAGACTATTGGTGGTTTTGACACTCGGATGGTGGTTTTCAAGAAAGTCGTAGATTGTAATCAGACGGGTAGAGAGTGATGTCGCACGATGATTGAATTGATGTGCCACCTCAATTCAAGTTTTTTCTTATATATATATATATGGAAAAATGGAGTATGCACCAGCGGGTGCAGCTAACTAGCTACGCCCGGCCATTTTTCTTATTGGTTTTTTATTTTTTTGAAAAAAAACTTATGGAGATTTACTTAGTTTATTGACAAGAATATGTGTTTCAAATTTAATGCAAAACAAACACTCCTAGCATGCCCATCTAGATATGGTCAATTTCAATAATTCTGAAACCGTTAAAATATCATAGCCTTGATGGAGATGATAGAAATGTTGAATATAGTTGAAATTGGTATGATATCATGGTGATATATGGTGATTTAAATCCCCCTAGATTTCATTTCAAAAACACAAAAAACCAATGAAAAAAATGGTCGGGTGCAGCTAGTTAGCAACACCTGCCGGTGCAGCTTCTCCAACCCCTATATATATATGAGTTAAAGGAGGCTACTCCCACCCATATTTTCTCTCTATTTTTTATTTTTTTTGGAAATAAAAAATATGTATATTCATCACTCTATTCCCCTAACATGTCATTCCAATTTCGTCAGAAATAGAGACTCATATGCCCTCCATCTGAAGGGGGTCAATTTCAACAATTCTGAGACCGTTAAAATTTGACAGTCTTGATGGAGGGGATAGAAGTCTCGAATTAAGTTGAATTTTGAATAACACTATGGTGACATGTTGTGATCTAAATTCCAATAGATTTCATTTCAGAAAAATAAAAAAAATATAGGGAAAAAGGGGTGGGAGCATGTAAGTTGGCTACAACCAGAGAGCATACTTCATTTTCCCTATATATAGAGACACACACACATACATACACACACACACAGATATATATATATATATATATATATATATATATATATATATCAGTGGAAGGGCAGATTATGTGCTTCTAGACAAAAGAAACAGAAATTTTCTCCTTGCTCCATTCCCAACAAACATGTATGCCACTCCGGTAAAGGACACTGCAAATATTCACCCAATCGCACATCTGAAAATTGGAGCTAATAGTGGGGGTCCGGATTTATAAAACCCATCAAAAGATGAACAATAATCAGCTACTGAAGCACTAAGAATTAACCACAAAACCTGTCAAACAAGGTTACAAGTCTCAAATATCTCTAGCTCACGTTCAACCATGTAGCCAGAAAGAAAAACGAGAACCATCTCCTAAATTCTGAATGAGATATTCAAAGAAATTTAAAATCATATTCACCCCTTTCTTCCTAAACAGAGATGGTCGAGTAGGAGGTCCGACCTTCTTTCCTAAATCCAAGGTCCGTCCATAGCAGGAGATCCGGATAATTCCAAAAAAGCATCATTATTGGAGAGCAATCATAAGACCCACTTAGAAAGAAATGCGGTGTTCCACATCCTTAGGTCCTTCACCCCAAGACATCCTTCCACCATGTACCAGCAAACCTCATTCTACTCACCAAAGGTATTCTTCCCCTAACCTCGCAGTCGCAGTACTCCACCAGAAGAATCTTCTTCGCATATTATCCATTCTCTTGGCAATACCCTTAGGCAGCAAGAATATAGAACGGTAATAAGATGAAAAAAAATTAAGAACTGGTCTCAAAAAAATTAGCATGACTCCTTGGAAAGAAGATTGGAAGTTCAATCCTCAATCTCTCCCCCTCCCCCAAAATAATCCCCCTTGGTAATACCCATAGGCAACAAAAAGAATAAAAGTAAATAGATAAGCAAAGACAATAGAACCGATCTCAAAAGAATTAATCTGCCTCCTTAAAAGGAAATTGGAAGTCCAATCCTCCGAATGTCTCCACTTTCTCAAAAACCGTCTCATCAATCAATCACTAGTAGATCAAATAAGGTGTGAGGCCCCCTGTCAACGTACAGACACCATTGAACAAGCTTAAGATTATCAGCATCCATGTGGAAAGGGCTAAAGCAAGACTTCTGTTGGTAAACTGTCAGACCCGATATCTCCACAAACAAGTCAACTATTCAGGTCATCTGCAACTCATCATAACCACCCACGATAAAGATTAGTGTACTATCAACAGCAAACAGCAGTAAAAGAAAGTTTGTCCAAAAGCCTTCTTGAAAATCCTGACATCAACCCACAGTTTGACCACCACACTTAACACTCATTGGTAAAATGTCAGCAACCAGGACAGATAATGTAAAGACTTGGAACCGTAAAGCCATGCGATTTGGTTGGATCCAACCTCCTGCAACCCGTCCAGTAACAAGGATTAAAAAAGAAGTCACCCTGACAGAAACACTTCTTCCCGGGAATCCATGTCTAGGAATCCACGATTCCGTAGAGCCATCAAGATAAAAGGACCAAGAAAGCATGTTGTAAGCTTTATTAAAATCTGCATTCCGTACGAAGCCAATTATTCTCAACATCTTGCATAGCTACAACCTCGGAAATTAACACAACTCTACGTTATGAAATGCCCCTTAATAAAAATGGAAACATGCAATACAGCCTGGGAGATGATCCTGCTTGGGTAAAAAGCCAAGTTGGAGAATGCAAAAGGTTTCTAGTTCTCTAGGTAATCTGTAATTGCATAAGAGAAGGAAAAGGAAGAAATGCTTACTCATATCGAACCCAACATTTTCAGTCAAGAGCTCTTGAACATCACGAATCAACTACTTCCAAGAAGCCTCCAAAACTTCATATAGAAGAAGACATAGAATGCCCATCATCTCTCCAGTGCAGAGAGCGTTTGTGCCCGGTAGACATGGCAGATGGTCGGGTTCTTACGTCTAAGACTGGAAGAGAACCCAAGGAAAGGCATGTTGTGGAAGGTGGACTTTCTAAAGCATATGACTGTCTTTGTAGATTGCCGGTTTTGCAACGGACGGCCTTTCCAGACATCTGGATTGCATAGGTTAAAAGATGCATCACGACGCATCCTATTCGATGTTGGTTGATGGCCATCCAAAGGGAGGATACTTCCAACCCCAATGGGGGTGCGGCAAGGTTTCCATCCGGCACCCCCTGCTTTTCATGATTACAGTGGACACATTGGCGATTATGATGAGGTTGGCGACGGATGGGGGGATGTGTATGGGCTGCTCTAGAGATGGCATATCCATCCCTATTCCGTATTCTCCAATATGCCGATGACACCATAATTTTCCTAGGCAGTGGAATTGAGCAGATGAGGCATGCATCCAGTATTATGGACATGTTCGGAGACATTTCAGTCCTACTAAATAGGGAGAAGCATGTGCTCGTTTCATTTGGGCTCTCTCACATGGAGATCCAGGAGATCAGCTCCATTCTATGGTGACTGTTATAAAATAGGAAGCGGAAGCGGAATGATAAAACAGAGCTTAAGAACAAGAAACATAGACATGGAAGACCATGATTTAACGTGGAACCCTACTCCGTGAGGAGCGGGATGAAACCACGGGAGAAGCCCTCAAAGGGGCGTGTTTCTCTATTGAATTTCTCAATGAGTACAGGAGGTCTGGGGCTCCTTATATAGCCTTCCCAAAGCCTCCAAGTCCCACTGTTGGTCCATGTGGGACTAAACACAGAATGGGGGTAAATGGATCTTCTCCAGGATCCATTTACCCTGCTACAACATAAAGGGCGCACACTAAATACTCTAACACTCCCCCTCAAGCTGGAGCATGAAATGCTCAGCTTGGACAAACAGAAAGAAACTCAACTCAACGCTACATGACACTACGGACAATATCAACCCAACGCGCACATGCTGCAGTCGAGGACGTTGCTTCTCATGCTGTGTAGGTGAGGAGGACGAACGGGCTGAAGTGTGAGTCAACTGAAGACTCGGAACCTGACCATCGAGTCTGAACTTGCGCCTGGAGTCTCCTCGTCGGAGAACTGGGTCTCTCCCATCTGGCTCAGAGAATGGTGCACTGCTCTGGTGTACCTATGATACCACATGAAAACCCTTGCCCTCAAGGGAATGGTCCTCTGCTCTGGAGTCCCTATGGCTCACATGAAAACTCTGGCCTGACAACTAGAAGAATGATGGGGACCGCGAAACAAAAGATGGCAACTTATGCTCATCTGACAATGACCGCACACTCGTGCGTGTCTGAAACTGGAGACTCGGAAGACAATCGTCGAGTCTGAAACCGAACTGTAGAGTCTGATCATCTGACTGGTCTGGAGACTGGCATCTGAAATCTGGATCTGGAATACAAGACCTGTGACTCTACATAGACTCCCCCTTTCTCCCATACTTGTCGGAAAATGACATTGACACAGTTGGGAGAAGACAAGATGAATAGGGGTTAACATGAAACTTGCGGCTTTTTCCATTTTTTTTTAATAAGCCGTCCTTTTTTTTCAAAACACAATTTTTTTAAAACATTTTAAAGCCGTTTCTTCTTCTTCTTCTTCTTCTTTTTTTACGGCTTTCTTTCTTCTTCTTCTTTTTTTTTTTGAAATTCGTGCGTACGGCTTTTCTTGTACGCGCCTTTTTTTGTCAACTCTCCTTTTTTCTTTTTTTTTCTTTCCTTTTAAAAAAAACTGGCACTCACCTTTTTTTTCTTTTTTTTACAACACTCGGCCCAACAAGATAGCCCCCCCTTTTTTTGTTGTGTTTAACCTCACGGGCCCAGGCCGAAAATAAAGCAACAGATTTTTTTTTATAAAGAGTCGTAGGCTCTAGGGTTCCCTTCGAGAAACCCCTCTTTCAGACTCGTTAGGGTTCCCACCTTCCACGCAGGATATGCGATCACCGCCGCCCACTGGATTTCCGATCACCGATGCCTGGGAGCGCGCGCGGTACTGGAGGAGTCGCGAGGCTGGGGGGCGCGCGCTGCAGGGCGGAAGGGGTTGCGCCGCCTCGCCTGCGTGTAGGGGCTCGCGCGCATATGTGCTCACGCGCCTGGGGAGAGCGCCTGAGAACTGACTGGAGCCCCGCCTGGGCTGGTGCGGCTGGAAGTTCAGGGAGGCGCCGCCTGTGGTTGGGGGCGAGGAGATCTGGACCCGCACGACATGCGCGACTCGCGCGGAGGAGGATGAGGGCGTCGCCTGTTGCGGCATCGAGTTGTGGCGCCGCTTGTTGGCTGCTGGAGATTCTCGTGCGGGGTGTTCGTGCGGCTGATGGCACCGATCTGGAGCTAGGGTTTCATCAACCCTAACAAATTCTCCATAGATGCCGCAGTTGACTGGAGATGCGTGTGCGTGCACAGGAGATCCTTGGTGTTTCATTAGAAACCCTTAACAATCTCGAACTGGAACAAGTCTCGAACATGGAGAACACAAAAAACGAATCTCGAATGAAAAATTATTTCTCCAGATCTAGGGTTGCAGAAACACTCTCAAGAAGAACTCTCGAATCTCGGAAAAGATAACGAACATAAAAAAAAACTCCCCGAGAAACGAACCCGCTCTGATACCATGTTATAAAATAGGAATCGGAAGCGGAATGATAAAACAGAGCTTAAGAACAAGAAACATAGACATGGAAGACCATGATTTAACGTGGAACCCTACTCCGTGAGGAGCGGGATGAAACCACGGGAGAAGCCCTCAAAGGGGCGTGTTTCTCTATTGAATTTCTCAATGAGTACAGGAGGTCTGGGGCTCCTTATATAGCCTTCCCAGAGCCTCCAAGTCCCACTGTTGGTCCATGTGGGACTAAACACAGAATGGGGGTAAATGGATCTTCTCCAGGATCCATTTACCCTGCTACAACATAAAGGGCGCACACTAAATACTCTAACAGTGACCATGGGTAGGGATAAGCATTGGGCAAGGCCGGCCCAGCCCGAAGCCCGACCCAAAAAGCCCGGCCCGACCCAAGCCCAAACGAACATTGGGTCGGGCCTGGGCCCAATTTTTAGGCCCAAACTTTTTTTGGGCCGGGCTCGAGATTGGCTCGGCCCAGCCCGACCCGGCCCAAGGGCCCGGTCCGAAGAGGACCCGAATCCTTCCTATATCCTACATGCCTGGAAATTCTCACCTGTTGCATGCACACTCTGTTCAGGTATCATGTCTTCATACAATGTTTATAAATCAAGAAAGTCATGTATGGGACATATGAGTTTATGATCATTATATTTCATTTTGGAATTAATTTTTCTTAATTAGTTTATGATTTAGATTGTGGTGGTTATTCTTGAATTTCTTAGTGCTTATTTTTTTCCATCAGAATTTTTCTATTATTGAACCTTTACCCAATATGGGCATTATGCCCATTTTTTTACATGTAGTGTATGGTGCATCAGTTGTTGTTAATTGTGTAAGTTTGGTTCACTCTTTCAATTTATGCAATGAGAGACGTTTATGGTATCTAACATTGAGTGCACTTGTATAAAATGAGAAATCATCTCCTGTAGAATTGAGTTTTAGTTGTTTCACAAGCATTATGGCATATGTTTTAAACAATTTTAGCTCGTCTAACTTGAATTGAGATTGACTTTAAACAAAAAATCAAAGCAATGATGTATAATGGGTGGAGATGGGATGGTCCGGCCCAGACCCATAAGAACTGGGTCGGGCCTGGGCCCGGGTCGAACCAAAAAAATTTTTGTGGGCCTAGGCCCGACCCAAGGCCCAAAATTTTAAATGGGCTTGGAAATGGGCCCTTCAGGGCCCGGCCCAGCCCGACCATGCTCATCCCTAATCATGTGGAGCTCTTCTTGTCACCTACCTTGGTCTCCTGCTGGTTGATGAGCGTTTGTGCACCTTAGACTGGAGGCCAGTCCTAGACAATGGGAGAGCAAGTTCGTTGGGTGGAAGGCAACTCTTTCAGGGGTGAAGTTGGTGTTGCTTAAGCATGCCTTGTCAGTTGTTCCCATTTTCTTCTGTTCCACCAGGTTGCTTCCAACAGGGGCATGAGCGAGGATTGAGACCAAGATGAGGCACTTTATCTGGGTGGATGGGCATCAGAAGAGAGTTGGGATCAATCTCATCAACTGGGAGATTGTTACGAAAGCAAAATATGAATGTAGCTTGGGAGTCCTAAAGCTCGAATGTACGAATAAAGCTCTCCTCACCAATTGGGTAAGATTATGGGAAAGAACGGAGGATCTTGTTTGTCGCTTGAAGCGTTCTATATATGGTATCTGTGGATCTTTGTCTGCCAACAATGTACGATCACTTTCATCATTGTGGTTGGGCATTTGCAAGATCCTTCCATAGCTGGTCGCGTTGCTTAGGCCATTATTTGGGAGTTGAGAGATCTTCTGCTTCTGGTTGGATAATTGGACAGGTATGAGCGCAATGGGTATGCGATACCCATGCCTCTTTGCACTTGCTGAGGATAGGAACGTGCTGGTCCATCAAGTCTGGACAGACGGCTGCTGGAGTCACAACTAAATTTTCTTAATAGTGCTTCAATGATTTTTTATCTGAAGCAGATTCGTGCGTAATACTAATTAGGAGGCCCTCAACCACAATTATATAATCATTTGGAGTAGTAGAATTCCACAGAAGGTCAATTTCTTCTTGTGGCTCGCTAGGCATGGTCATTTACTTACGAAGGTGCATCGGGACACACTCCTTCATACAAGCGATCCAGTGTGTGGTAGATGCAGCAAAGAGCAAGAGGATATGGACCACCTACTTTTCATATGTGAGCTCTCAACTTCAGTTTGGGAGGGGCTTGTATTCCATGGCTAAGGACTGAGGATGCCACTTCATTTTGGAATTACATAAGAAGATCAAGGCCCTAAATGTCGGTTTCGATCACTATTTCGGTGACTGGTCGAAACGGAATTTCGGTCGAAATTCAACCAAAATTTCAGTCATTTCGGTCATTTTTTGTATTAGGGCCCCCATATTTCGATCATTTTGGCCGGGTCGAATTTTGATTTCGACAGGATATCGATATTTGACAGAAATTCGACCGAATTTTGCTGAATTTGAGGCCATGAAAAAGATTATGTGGTAATTTACAAGAGGATAGCTCCCCAACATTCGTACTTCTGTGGGCTATTTAGTGTGCTAGAAATGAGTTGATCATATGCGTTCAATATTTTTCTCCGGGGCCCTTGCTTCGGCATGAAGATCTACATAAGATATGAGCTGGCTTATTTAATTTTTAATATAATTTTTGACATTGACTCGGGACTTCACCCTCTCTTCTTCAAAAAAGAATGAATGCCCTTCAAAAATCGACAAACCTTCCTACTTAATAAACTCCATAATAGTGAGAACATCAATACTGATATCTCACAAGGATATCATTTGAAAAGAATCCAATAATCTTACACCCTTACCCCCTCCAAATCAATTATATCAAAAAGAAATTATATGAATCATGCTTCGAAAAGGGTCCTTGCATGATGCATTACGTTCTCCACATAATATCGCCCATGCTTAAATAGTACTCCAATCCACGATGACAATATCATCCAAGCTACAACAAATGGATGCGTGCAACCATTGTAAGAAGCCATACAAGAGGAGTGCATTAAAGGACAAAAGCAATTAGCAAGAAAATGATTCAACAAAGGGAGAGCCACTGATGCAAATAAAAAATCCAACAGTGGAAAATTTTGTTTGGTGGGAGAAATTTAGAGAGTAGAGGGAGAAAGAGAAGAATGCATCGATTGTGCGGGATTTTGAAGATGAATCGTAGAGATCGTGTGGAGAGATAGAGAGAGCGAGAGATAAATCTCAACTTCTCATATAATTTGGACTGCTTAAACAAGGACTGACATCCACTTTATATAGAGGTGGAATTACAAAATATAGAGATAAGATCAAATCAAATAAAACCTAATTGACTTTAACGAGTTCTAATTGACCCACTAACTTAATTTAATCAATCATAAATATTGAGATTATCAATCTGTATTTATTTAACATAAATAAAAATAGATGAATAAATAAAACTGGTCAATTAGGAATGGAAAATCCTAATTTTGAAAATCCCCAAAACCACAATTTGCTTCAATTTGATTCGACCTGTCAATTAGGGAATAATTGCATCAATTCTCCCCCACTTAAAAATTCGTCTTATGGCGAATTGCTTGATCTATAGGCTCGAGACGTTATGATTAATTCCAGCTTTCTCGAACCCATGTTGAAAGAACATATGCAGAGTATAGGCGGAATACACATGTCCTTGGTACGGTGGTTGGAAACGTCAACATCTTGTTGGAAGAACATATGTGGTGCAAAAGGTGGCATCCACGTGGATGTCGCTCCCCTGATGTGGTGCTTGAAGAATTGATTGGGCAACTTCATCTCAGGCGCCATGGATTTTGAAGAAGTCATAGAGAATTAATGGCACGAGTCTAGAATGAGAGGAGATGTAGGTAATGTACCAGACCATATAGTCTTTATATAGATAATTCTCACATTCCTAGTCCTAATTGGAGAAGGTGGCAATCCTAATTCTTTTTCTCAGCACCTCTCTTTAAATGTTCTCGCTCTAGGGGAGTTAAGTGCAAATTTTCCATCCCTTCACTTAAAATAAGTTCCACCCATATGTTGGCTTCAACTCTACCCTTTTGGTAAAGTAGTTTTGGAGGAGGGGACTCCTTGAAAATGTTCTCAATCAGCCTCCAATCCCTAATTTGATGGGGTACAATTCTCACAAGGGAGAAGCCTTCAACGTCTAGGGTTTTCCTTTCATCAATAAAGCGGCGGCAGTGGTGGCCTGAGAAGGGAGGCCACCATCGGGTGTTGCGACGGAGAGGTCGGCACCATGTTCCGCTACAAGGAGTTCATTGAGACTTGTTATTCGCCACCTTTCGCTTGGAGCTCCATTCGAAGGTCGTGCTTTTCAAGCAGTGGAGCTCGTAAAGATGCCGAGGCTCGCAGTTTATGGAACATCCGAAACAGGTACATATGGATGCCATATATATGATACTCATGTAATTAAAGTCCTCTCCAGGCACAAGGCTGTTGTTTAGAAAGGAAACAAATTTATCAGTCTCGGCATTTACGGATGCTGATTATACAGGATGCCTTAAGGATCAAAAGTCTACTTCAGGCTTTGCAGTGTTTGTGGGTAGCTTTCTAGTTTCTTGGAAAAGCAAGAAACAAACAGTTGTGGCTAGATCCAAAGCTGAATCTGAATATAGGGTCATGGCACAAGCAAGTACGGAGATGATGTGGGTTCGAGCTGTACTAGAAGACTTGCATATAGATGTACCTCTACCCACGCAGCTACAGTGTGATAATCAAGCCGCATTGTTCATTGTCAATAATCTCGCCTTTCATGAAAGAACTAAACATATGAAGTAGACTGTCACTACACTAGAGACATTATCCAGAAGGGCCTGATTTCTACTTCACATGTTAGTTCAGGAGAGCAGACTGCCGGCATCTTCACCAAGCCAATGCTCAGAGGATCATTCCAGAAGTGTACTTCCAAGCTGAGCATGGTTGATATCTATGCTCCATCTTGAGGGGGAGTGTATAGAGAATTATGTAGTTGGTGTACCTTTTGTGCTTTTTTATTTTCTCTGTTCTATCTTATGTAATTTACCCATGGGTTTTCTCTATATAAGAGAGCCTAGGGTTCCATGGAATAAACAATAACTCTTTTTCTACCAACATGGACCTCTATGGAATGGATGTTTGTGTTAGGATCAACCTCTTTGATCCATTTGTATTAATCTCTTCCTAAAGTCCATCTCATTCTTCCTATCCTCCTCCATTAATGCAAATGAGTGCATCACACTCCTTAAACTCATTTACTGTAAATTCCCTTTCATCCTCGACATGATCCAAGTGGTCAATCTCCTACTGAGCTTGGCACGGCTTCTGATGCGGGTGACAAGAGCCATGTTCTCGTGGGAGTCGAAAAACATGAGGAAAATTGTATTGCAATTGCTATAATGGATATTGGTCAGGCCATTGGAAACATATTCTCTAGGAATGTCATCCAGATGGCTGGAATGATTGCCTTGTGAGAGGTTTTTTTATTTTGATGTTGATAAGATGCCAAGTTTTAGCCATAGGTTTGTCATTAAAGAAGGCCAAGGGTCAAGGACAAGACCTCAGAGATGCAGGAAGTCAAGATGCTTCGCGTCAAAGGGTTGTCATTGCTTTTCAGAAGCCTTGGAGTGATACGAGTGGCAATGGAGCCGGGTGGTCATGTTTAAAGCCTCGTTTCGTACGAGATACATCGGGGGTAGTCACTAGATGTAGTGTAATATGACACAGAGATTAGTCGCCCCTTTCCCTTGGTATTTGAAGCCTGGATTGAGGCATAAGTTTGCGTTTGGAGGTGCATTAGATGCGTAAGATGCCATCGATCAAGGTTATGAACCATGCGGTGAAGTATAGCGGTGATGTCGGTCATAATCACACACATCAAACTGCATCACCGATGTCAAAGGACCTCAAGATGGAAGGTGAACGGTCATGTCTAGCAGGAGTCGATACATCGTCGAAATTTACAGTAATGGTTGGGGAAGAATCCAGATATTCAAGTGTCTCTGCCAACGAAGATTGCGGACATTTGAGTTCGGGGGTCCCCACGTACGTTAAAGCACTTCAAGCCAACATGTAGGGGAAGCCCCATTGCGATCGAATGTGGGTTTTCAGATCTGAATAAATCAGGAGTCTCTAGTAGATTTTGTGGACCTAATGGCAGACACAATCAATTTTTTTTGAAACCAAAAGAGGGGGTAACATGCTATGGTGCTCGCCCCAATATATTAAGCTAAAAATTACGGCCACAAGACCTTACATAAGCCAGGACTCAAAAAGGGCCCTAGAATGGATATAAACATTCTCAAGATAGAACCACTGAGAGGAAAAAAGGACACCATTTCTAGCAAGTCAGATAGCCCATAAGATAGCAGCAGGTCTAAGTAGGTCCTCCCTTTGTTGTCGCTTCGCATTAAACAAAGAGGACCAAAACGCGTAAATGTTATGAGTGTTAACCCAAGAGGGAAGAAACCGGGCAAAGGAAGAAAAGTTGCTCCAGCGTCTCGATAGCATGCTCGCATAGAAGGCATGTGTCGGATATCACAGGAAACAGTCTGGCACAGCGGTCTCTAGTCATAACAAGTTTTCTAATGAGAAGCCATAAAAAACACCAACACTCTATGGGAGTCGAATCTCCCAGATTAGGTTGCAGTCCTGAATCAGATTGTTCGTCCGAGCTGGGGGTGGCCTACAAATAGCGCCATACGCCTTCTTAACCGAGAAGTGGGTTCCCTTCCACACCCAGTGGTCACGACCATCAGAGGGCCTACCATGCTGCCTAGAAGAGTCCAAGAGAATAAGGAAGTCCTCCATGCGTTGGTCGGAAAAGTTAGTCCAGAAAGTAGGCTTCCAACTCCCGTTATCCAAGCAATCCACACTATGTGCTTCTGAATCAGCTGCCAGGGAAAAAAGACGTGGGAAACGCGCACAAAGCGGGCCATCGTCCGTCCAATTGTTCTTCCAGAACGCAAAGGAGGCTCCATACCCTAAAATAGGGAGGAAAAGCTCCTGGAACCGAGATATCACCTTCAAAATTACCTTCCAGAAGGCCAACGAATGCAGCCCTGAATGCAAGCTGGACTCAATCAATGTAGAGGTGCAAGCCGGCCCTGAATCCACCTCCGATCAGATCTTGGATCCTCTCATGGAGGAAATTGGCATGAAGAAGGGGCATGAACCCCTTTTCTCCTCAAAGAGCGCTCGACTACCTCCAATTTGTGATCTAGAAGAATGTGAGGGGTGCGACACCTCCCATGTCTTGAGAGCTCTCGAACCCCAACTCAATTTTGTGGTTGATGTTTCGCTTCCTTCGAACATTAATCTTCATCAATTACCTCCTGCTTGCAGCACGGAAGATGCAAACCGGACCTTGGCAACATCAAATGGGGTTTTCGTTACAAAGGAGTCACGAGAGAGTTTGCAGCCTTTCTCCAGTTCGATGAGCACTTTCGTAGGAACTAAATTTGAAGAAGCGAAGGAGGAGGCAACATCTGGAAATATACCATTTTCTGGAGGGTTCGGGAGAGCGACCAAAGCGTGCTAGGGTTGACATGTGATGTGGTATTTAGGGTTTGCTTCTTCCTCCTGTGGTTGGGGGACATACTGAATGGTTCTGCCACAAATCTGGAGGCGACATTGCTACAAAAGGACCCATTGAAGCCATCTCTTATGATGGTGGTAGAGATCAAGAAAGGTCTAGTGGACTACCTGGGACGATACCTCTACGAGGGTGTGAAATTGCATCAAAATGAATATCACAACATGGAATGTGAGGGGGTTAGGGAGGCCAGAGAAGAGGATGACACTTCAGGATCTCGTGAAGAAGGTGAGAGCAAACATAGTCTTTTTGCAGGAAATGAAGATAGCTCGAAATAAGGAGGACGTCTGGAGAGGCATCGGCAGCAGTGGTGTGGATGAGTGTAGAATCATTGGATCGAAGAGTGGTTTGGTGGCATCACTACAGGTGGAATAGTGATCAATTGGTTTTGGAGGAGTAGTTAGGGGGGTACATATGATCTCCACTTTGTTGTGATGAAAGGCAGATGATGCGGAAGTTGTAGTCACCAACGTGTATGGACCATGCAACGGGGAGAACATCTCTGAAATGGTTGGTGATCTTCACATGGCATGTGCCAAGTTTCCTACTTTTGTGTGGATAATCGAAATTGATTTCAATGTGACTCTCTGTCCAGAAGACATGTCGAAATTGTGTGGGGGTGCGGGTGCGGGTGCGGATGCGGGATCGGAGGAGTTATTCCTCGTGCTTAATGAACATGGGCTTCAGATTGTCGATGCAACAGGTTGTCTATACATTTGGAGAAGCTCGAGATATAGGTTGCGTATTGATCGATTCTTGATGTCTACCGTGGTTGTGGAGTTCTTCCTGCTGGCTAGAGTGCGGGCTCTCTAACGGGCCCACTCTAACCATACACCATTACTCTGGCCTTTGGGGAGGATGTCAGACCAAGGACATTCTTTAGATGTGAGCTTGTGTGGCTTTTGGAGGACGCCTTTCATGAAACGGTTGCTGATTTCTGGGGTGGGTGTCATCCAGCTTGTTCAACTACGACATGTTTTGTTGCAAAATTAGATGCGCTTCGTAGGCATCTTATGGAGTATAATGAAAAAACGACGAGTAATGTCACAACAGACGAATGCAAGCCTAGGAGGAGGTCATGAATGGGAGCTTACGGTAAAGGAGAATGTAGAAAAAGAGAGGAAACTAGATGAAATTCATCTAGAAGGTAGGAAGCTGGAGACAGAAGTCTGGGCATCAATGGTTGAGGGAGGGAGATGGCAAATGGTCGAAGGTGTCGAAACTTCATATACTATATCACGATCGATGGTGTTCTGGTGCAAGGAGATCAAGAGGTTGGTATGGCACTTTACTCTCATTTTTATGCATTTAACTTGAGGTGCACTCGCACAGGTTAGGGTAGCGCGGCAGAAGGATCAAGGGAATCTCCACGTCTCATGCGAACACGTTGCTTGCGGACTTTATGAAGGCAGGGGTCAAGGAGGCAATCTCTCATTTGAATGTTAACGGGGGACATCAGGGCCCGATGGGTTCCCAATATGCTTTTATAAGGAGTTTTGGGAAGTGCTCAAGAATGATGTGATGGCGGTACTTGGGGAATTCAGGAGGGATAGTGGGGATTTGAATGACTGAATAAGGCTCTCCTCTTTATGTTGTTGAAGCAAGAGGTACCGAGCAGAGTGGAGGATTGCAGGCCAATCGCACTCTCTAAAGCAATATACCTTATCATTGCCAAGTTCCTTGCAAACCACCTAAGTGTTTTAAATGATATCATTTTACCATAGCAGACGGTCTTTGTGCTTAGGAGACTTATGGCAGATGGTTTGGTGATGGCATCCGAGATGGTGTTAGATTAAATGAGGAAAAAGGATACGAGTCTACTCTAGAAGGCTGATTTTTCTAAAGCATACGATTGCATTGACTTCTTATGTTTACAGAAGAGGGGATTCCCATATACTTTGATCTCCTAGATCAAGCAGCACATCACGACTGCATCATATACGGTGCTTGTCAATAGGAGGTCAGAGGGTGGTTTCTTCCAATTGCAATGGGGTATATGACAAGGGTCTCGACCCGCTCCCTTTCGTTTGTGATTATGGTGAATGCATTGATTGCCATGATGAGATTGGTGTCAGATGCACATTTGTGCACCAGATACAATAATGGTGACATCTCCATACCTCTATTATAGTATGTTGATACAATGATTTTCTGTGGGGGACATCTTTGGGGACAGTGCAGACTAGATGGGTAGCTCAGATCATGGACATCTTTGGGGACATCTCTGGCATGTTGTTTAATAAAGAGGAGTCAGTTATCGTCATGGAAGATCGTATCGGCGATATATCGGCAATATATCGCCGATATATCGTTATCGAGGGGTTGGGGGTATCGAAATCGGGGTGTATATCTTTTTATAGGGATATCGGCGATATGTCGCCGTATCGGCCCATATCGGTCAAAAATGAATGGATTCAGTACAAAAATACAAGATATCGATCGATATCGTCGATATTTCGTTGATATCCCTATATATGAATGTTACTATTCATGCAAGCTTGATTCCACTATCTATCTAGCTACACCTAGTATTTAAAAATCTATGATTTATATACTTTGTTCTGGGTCGGGGGCGTTGCGTCCACACCCCACAAGGGGGGCCAACTTGGGCCCCCTAGCCCCCCCCAGACTCGCTGACCGGGCAACGAGACCCTCGTACTGGTAGGGTATGGTGTGACAGGAGGGTGCATACAATGATTCTTCAACTTGGTGTATATTTACAAGTTATTTAATGTTGTAAAACTTGAATGAAATCCATTTCCAATATCTATAAGTCAATTCTTCAAAAAAATCTATAAGTCACAAATCAATATTAATATCGATATGTTCGAAATGATCGATATATGCAATATAAGCTTTATAGATGATCGATATGTGTGATCTAAGAGTGTATTGGTAAGTTATTCAGTGATCTAAGAACTTGGATAAACTCCATTTTAAATATATATATAGGTCAACAACTAACAGTACAAATGTATCGATATATACGATATAAGGTTTGTAGATGATCGATATGTGTTATCTAAGAGAGTAAGAGTACATTTGCAAATTATTTAGTGATCAAAGTACTTGGATGAACTCCATTTTCAATATGTATAATATGTCAACAACTAGCAATATCAGCGATATGTTCGATATGACCGATATGTGCACTATAAGGATCATAGTTCTCATAAATGATCTATGTGTATTTTCTAGGTGTATATTTGTAGTATTTCATGTTATAAGAACTTGAATGAAATCCATTTCCAATATTTATAAGTCAAGAATCAATATTAATATCGATATGTTCGATATGACCGATATGTGCGATACCGATATGTGCGATATATGGTCTATAAATGGACTGATGTGCGTGATATAAGTGTGTATTTGTATGTTATTTGTTGTTTTAATATCTTGGATGACCTTAATTTATGAAAAAATGCAAAAAAATGGTTTTTTGCGTCATTTTCGACATTTCCACCGATATCGTCGATATATCTTCGATATATCCCGATATATCCATTTCCGGGCGGACCGAAACGACATCGATATCGATACGGCCTTCCATGGTTGTCGTGCCGATGGACTTTCCCAACAAGAGATACAATGGTCTGGTACAACTCTGTGATGTGCAATTGGTGAATTTGCTATCACATAGTTGGGCCTCCCATTAGTGGTGGGGAGGCTTGAAGCAGGGGATTGGAAGTCGATACTCGAAAGGCTGGAGGGAAGATGGTGGTTTAGAAGGCAGCAACACTATCTAGGGGGTTAAGTTGATACTACTTAAGCACGTCTTGTCAGTTATTCCCATCATTTTATACTCCAATATATTGCTCCTAATGAGGGCTCGTGCCAGACTTGAGACTCTCATGAGAAGATTTTTTTAGGTAAATGGGAAACAACAAAAAGGGGGGATCCACTTGGTCGATCGGGACAAGGTCATAAGGTTGAAGAAAGACGGGGGTCCGGGTTACGTAAGGTTAGAAGGCATGAACAATGCCATGCTTGCGAGTGGGTGATTCGTTTATGTCGAAGCTCAGAGGGCCTTGTTTGCATAATTCTGTGGAGAATTCATAAGATCTGTAGGGTTTTGATGGTCGGATCAATTCGTACCCCCTCTTCCCTGTGGGAGGGGATTGTGAAGACTATGCTGGAGATGACAGAGAAGATGCCACTGGTGCTGAGCAGTGGATAGCAATGTTCAGGAAGGCGATATTCGGTATTCAGTCGGAGGGGTCACTACATAGAGAGTAATGCCGTATGCAGGAGAGTATGCGGAGAATATGCAGTTTTATGCGATTTGGTAATTTTTATTATTAAAAATATAAATAAATTTTTAGCATCATGTTAATATCCTTTAAGTGTTATATCTCTTGATTATAATAATAAAGAATTTAAGGTACAAGGAACAAAACTATTGGGATAAAAAGTAATATAGAATCAATGAGAAAAAACATCAATTGAAAGAGTGTTAAGTCAGGAGTAAGTGTTTAGGTTAGGACTTTAAAAAATGTTTATTCGAAAATCGGTCGCATAAATGGCTACATATACGGTATACTCGGCCGAGTACGCGGCCTGACCTGCCTAGATGTCAATTAGATCATACTCGCAGCGCCAAGGCTTCCGAGTATGAGTATGCGGCCGCGTACGCGGTATAATCAAGTCGATTTCCTTAACATTAGTGGAGAGATGTTTATATTTTAGCTAGATGAGTGGACGAGTGATGGTACTCTTAGAGACAAATATCCTTGATTGTTTGCACTGGCAGAAGACCGCGTAATTTTTGTACAACGAGTGTACATGAATGGCACGTGGGCAACTTCTTTGGTGGCGAAACTATTGGAACAAGGTTAAGAAGATCTAAACATTACACAATGAGTTGGAAAGGTGAAGGATCCAACTCATGAAAGGAATCATTTCATATGGGTGGATGATAAGTTCTCTGTGAACTCATCCCAAGAAGAATTAAGGTTTTTCTGTGGCTATTCAGATAAGCCTACTAAGGAACAGCATGATAAATTTTTGCATACTGGAGACCTGTTGTGTGATAGTTGCAGCCTGGAAATAAAGAATTTGGACCATCTCTTCTTAACTTGTTATTATTCAACCCAAGCTTGGAGAATGGCGAGAATTAGTTGAATCGAGCTCCGGTTGCGATCGAGCAAAGTCAACGTAGGTCTTTCAGGATTTTCCTCACCCCTCGGTTGTCACTTATGTGGCATTTTGGGAAGAGCTACACCTGGGTGGCTTCGAAGGAGAGACGGGGGCAGTTGAGGTTGGCATCGCACAAGGCACTCGACCATTCATAGGATGGGAGCCTTGGTCCCCGCAGCCAACGTTGAGTTGAAAGATCAAAGTCTTCCATTGTTCGATGGCTACCATCTGAGGGCAATTGGTGGGGGGCACATGCGATAGAGGGCCTTGATGCGCCTCTAGAAAGGCCCAACAATTCACAATGCATGGAGGGCATTTTTGCTCGGAATTTAGTGGAATACTTAGGGGTGCTTCCACCACAAGGAATCCATGAAGTGTCGAAATGAATATTGTGACATGGAATGTACGAGTCTTGGAAGGCCAGAGAAGAGGTTGACGGTGCGAAATCCATGTGTAGAGGTGAAGGCGGACATTTTGTTGCTTCAAGAGACAAAGATTTCACAGGGGATGAATGTGTTCTAGAGGTTACTTGGTGGCTCGTACTTAGCAGAGTGTAGGGCTTCTCAGTAAAGATGTTTGGCGGTGCGAAATCTATGTGTAGAGGTGAAGGCGGACATTTTGTTGCTTCAAGAGACAAAGATTTCACAGGGGATGAATGTGTTCTAGAGGTTACTTGGTGGCTCGTACTTAACAGAGTGTAGGGCTTCTCAGTAAAGATGTTGGGTGATCTTGTCTTCGATTGGAACAGCGACGAATTTACATTGGAAGATGATGAAAGTAGGGGCAGAAATTGAATCTCAATTTTACTTTAACGAAAGGCAGATGGCGCAAGAATTATTGTTACCAATATATACGGATCAACTAACAACGAGAACTTAGCAGAGCTACCTAAGTTACCTAATGACATGCAGCTTGTCAGAGCAAAATATCCTTCAAATGTATGGATTATTAGAGAGGACTTCAATGTAACGCTCCATTAGGATGGCAGACCACGAATGTGTGGGGGATGATGATGGGACAGAGGTACTTCGCTTCACATCAGTAAATATGGGTTGATGATTCTTGATGTGGATGGTTGTCGATCGACATAGAGAAACTTTAATCAACATCGTGCATTGATCGATTTCCGGTGTCGATCGAGGCAATGCAGCTCTCCCCTTTAGCTCACGTGTGGACACTCCCATGGGCACACTCGGACCATACTCCTCTCTTACGGGCATTGGGTGAGGACGTAATATCAAGGACCTTCTTCAGGTTCGAGCGTGCATGGCTTCTCGAGGATGGATTTTGCGAAATTGTGGGGAACTTTTGGCATGGGTGTTTAGCAAATGGGTCGGTCGCAGCCCGGTTGCTAACCAAGTTGGACTTAGCGATGCTTCAGAGGCACCTTTAATTTGAAGTATAACAAAGGATTAGAGAACAATGTTATAGTAGAAGAGCACTAGTACAAACAAGGATTACTGGACTGGACTTATTAAAGAATGAGCGAGATTTAATAGTGGAGGAAATCGAGGTGAGGACCAGGCAACTCCATGAGGTACACATAGAGGATACGAAATGAAGATAATGATCACGAGAACGATAGCTTAAGGAGGGGTTGGTTATACACACTTATTTAATTGTATGGTAAGCGGGAAAAGATACAAACTATATCCATAGTAACACTATAGATGGAATACATACACATGGAGAGCTGGAGGTGGGTAGGGCAGTCCGTGCTCATTATCTTACATTCAATAGGAGGGCCAACCTTGTTGCGTGAGGCTGGCACGGGAAGGGGGTCAAGGAAATCTCTGCATCTTAGGCGAATACTTTGGTGGCACCTTTTGTTAAGAGTGAGGTCAAATAGGTTGTGTGGTTAAATGCAAACAATGCTCTAGGACATAATGGTTTCCAGGTATCTTGTTAAAGGGAGTTTTGGGATATCATCAAGGAAGATGATATTGTGGTGCTACAAGACTTAGGGGGTGATATGGGGTTTAAGCGATTAAACAAGGCTCTCTTATTTTTGTTGTTGAAGTAGGAGGTTTCAACTAAAGTTGAGGACTTCATACCTATAGCTCTACCTAATGTTGTCTATCTTATCATTGCCAAAGTTCTTGGTAACCGTTTAAGTGGATTTTTGTGCTTTATCGTCTCTCCTCAACAGACATTGTTTGTTCTTGGTAGGCATATGGAGGATGGTTGGGTGCTTGCTCGGAGATGATGATGGATCAGAAGAGAAACCAAGGGAAATGTTTGCTAGTGGAATGTGATCTTCTCTAAAGTGTATGATTGACATTTCCTTTGGTCGTCGCTACAGTGGACGAGTTTCCCAGATGTTTGGACCGCTTGGTTTAAGAATATATTACGATGGCATCATACAATGTGCTTACGGATGGTTGCCCAGATGGTGGATACTTCCAACCTCAACGGAGAGTACAACAGGGATGCCCCCTTGCACCTCTACTCTTCGTTATCTTTTGAACCAATCTACTTTTTGTTATTGCAACTAACGAATTGGTAGTTGTGATGAGACTGGCCTCCGAATGTGGGATGTGTTCGGCTACCTTAGAGATGATATTGGCTTCCCTATCCTTCAATATGTTGATAATACCATGTTATTTCTAGGAGGGGGTATAACATGTGCATCAAGCATCCCAAATTATGGATATATTTGAGGGACATTTTGTTCCTACATCTTAATATGAACTTTCATTCAGTTTGCGCTTACTCAAAAGGAGACCTAGGAGGCTACCTCGATTCTGTGATGTCCATGTGGGACCCTTCCTATCACTTACTTGGTACTCTCGCTGATTGTAGGACACCTTCGATCATCTGACTAGAGACTGCTTCTGGAAAGATTGGAGAACAATATGGCTGGTTGAAAGGCAAAAATACTGTATAAGGGTGGGAAAATGGTGTTGCTTATACATGTGCTATCAGTTATTCCCATCTTTTGCTCCACCAGTCTCCTTTTGGCAGAGGTGCAGTCAAGAGTTGAAGCTATGACGAGGCCATTTTTCTATGCAGATGGGCAATAAGAGAAAGGTGGGACCTATCACATTAACTATGAGATTGTCACAAGGTCGAAGAATGATGGAGGTTTAAGGATTCTAAAACTTGAATGCATGAATAAAGTTCTCCTAACTGAGTGGGTGATAAGATTGTGGGGGAAAATAGGTGATCAGGTCTACCACCTGATACGGAGTATTTATGGCATCCATGGTTTGTTGATGGGTAATAACATGAGGACACCATCCTCACTTAGGTAAGGTACTCTTATGATTCTTTCGCAGGTAGGTGAATTACTTCAGTGGGTGCTTGGCAACATGGAGATCTTCCGCTTTTGGTTGGTCAATCGGATCGAACTAGGCACTCTGGGGGAGCATAACCTGTGTCTTCTCGCACTTGCCTACGATCATATTATAATGGTACACCAAGATTAAATGATCGGTCCCTCGACTCTGACCTTCATGGCGTAATTTTCAGAATAAAGACTGGAAAATTTCTTGGCTTTACTCGGTGACCTAGCATATATTGAAGGCATCGCGCATGGGAGGGATCATTTTCTTTGGGCTAATGGCAAGTTATTGGTCAAGAAGGCCTAATGGATATTCATATGCAAACAAGTTGTGAATCAAGAGGATTTTAACCGCGATTGCAGAATTATTTGTAGTAGAATTTCACAGAGGATTAAAGTATTTCGTTGGCTCGCCAAACATGGTCGTCTACTTACCAAACATGAAGGGGCTAATGCTTAATACATGAGACCTAGTCCGCAGAGGATACGGAGAAGAAAACAAGGACATGGACCACCATTTTTTCAAATGTAGATACTCAGGACTGGTTAGAGATGGGGCAGGCATCCAATGGCCTAGAAATGATGACAGCACATCATTTTAGAGGACCATCAGAATAGTTTGTAGCAACTCACATGACGATGGCTCTTCTACTTCTGCGCTTCTTTGGGCTATTTGGTGCTCTAGAAATGAGTTTATTTTCTATGAGCAGGGTTTCTATCCAGAAAATGTGTTGGGACACTACAGGACCTAGTTTCGTCACGGACGCATATATGATATGTGATGACTAAGATTATAAAGTAATCTTTTGCAGTGGGTCCCATCTCGGGATTTTGCCATCACTCTATTTTCAAAAAAAACTATTTTGTTAGCCAACAATGGTACCCATGAATTTCCCTCTCCTCGTGGTGCCCGCTAGAAGTTCTATAATTCCGCAAAATATGGATTAAAAAATCTTGTATTCTTTTTTAAAACATAAAAATGACTCCTCGATATTAAGAAATGTATTAAGCCATCTCCCACTATAAGTAGGGTCGGCTACAAGGATTCTTTCTCAAATCCATGTTGAAATATTCGACTATTTTTTACGTTGGCCGTCGACTACCTAACGCAACCCCTGCAAGAGTGGGATTTGAACCTTGGTCTTTTGTATGGTAGATACATTGTACTACCACTAGACCATTAAGTGGGTAGACATGCTGTACTACCTCGAGATTAATAGTCAGGAAAAAATCAATCTAAAATGTAAACAAAGATATAGGATGTAGTATCAATTCAACATCGTTGATGTAAGACGCAAAAAAAAACTGAATTGCAGGTAATGAAAAGGTTTTGTTGGAAATTAGTCTTTCGATGGAGAGCGGGTAGGGAAGTGGGAGTGGGAGCGAGTCAGTTGGCGAAGGGGGAAAAACCTCTGAACCGGAGGAGCGTAGGGCCACCAACAGCGATGTGAGGGAAATAGATGAACAGAGCGATTTTTGGCTGAGGAAAATTCCTCTCAGGGGTAAGTTTAAAACCAAATTTGTTGTATGAGGTCGAGAAAAAAATTGTTGTATACCATAGATAAGCTTTGGTTAAGAGGAAGTCGCTACTTCAAGAGGCGGCTTTAGAGGAAGCCTCCTCTTGAATAGGCATATCTAGCTAAAGCCCCCTCTTGAAGAGGCGGCTTTTGTCCATAACAGAAAAAAAGAGAAGCAGCAGCTCTGCTGCTCGCAGAGATGTTGCTTCTCCTTTTTTTAATTATAAATATAAATGAAGTCATAAAATATGGTATTAAAACAAGTTTAAAAGACATGACTCATAGACTAGTAAGATTAAATGTTTATATACAAGATTCCAACCACAAAAGTCAAGACAATGTTTACATAGGAAGTACACTTAAAATTAGCGTGCATGCCTTATATTACAAAAATAACGAAGATATCGATCTAGCTTTTACGATCCCTTCTCCGTTTGTACTGTAATTTGACCGGTCTGTCATCGGCTATCGAGGTCTCTGGTGCGCTTGGCTCAAATCCATGAAGTTGGTTGTTTCGATCGATATCATCGATGTTGCTCGTATCTGTTCCTTCAACTCCGAAGGACAATGAGAGGGGTGAATGACGTGAAGATCCTGGATCCATAACTGCTCGATCCCTCCGTGGTACAGGCGGTATTGTAGGATCTCTAGATGGGCCACACTCAGAAATTGGGGTCTTAAATACTATGCTGGACTGAGGTAGTAGTTGCGTCTCAACTGGGACATCTCCCTCGTCAGAAGTCCTCTCTCCCCTTTGTCGATGAGCTCGTCCACGTCCACGTCCTCGAACACGTGAATGACGATGAGATGTAGCTTCTGCCTCACTATCTTCCTCGAAAATCTCCTCATCTGGGTCGTCTCTGAATTGTCGTTGTATAGACTCGCGTAGACAAGAACTTGTTTCAGCAGCAAGCTCTCTAATCTGTGGAGCATCGTCATCACAAAGACGTATAATCTCGTCGAAGCGAGACACCTGCAATATCAACAACTCTTGTCAGAGCAGGATACAAGATACCATTATCGCTATTTAAAGTTTGTTTTCTCTTACGGCGTAATCTACTGTGCATCCATGTCGATCAATGAATCGTCGTGTAATACTATGAACCATGGCAAGTAGTCGACAGTCATATCTGGTCTTTCCAATGGAGTGGGAGTCATCAGTACAACATAGTCCATGCGGATATTCCATAGTTTAACATAAACTGCATGGAACTCCGTCCAATCGGCGTTGCTCTTCCCTCGGAGATCGATTGAATGCAAATGAGTTGAGGTATCGTAAGGCATCAGAGTCCCCTGGATCCCACCAAACTGACGAAGGACTCTATCTGGTGTGTGTAGCTCGACAATACAAAAATGAATCAATGGGCCACGAGCCACATGCAAGTCTTCATTGCCAAGACAATATAAAGGTAAAAGGGACAACACCTCCTGTATGTATGGGGTCCATACCACCTGCATAGCATCAGATATGTAAACAAAATAAGCGATAGAATCAAGGGCTAAGTCAAAGTAAGCGATACCACATGGTTAAGTCAATACATGCTCCACAAGTTGGTCAAGTGCATCCCTATATGGCCGAAACACATGAGTTGACTCCGTTGTAATATCAAACTCTGCATGTCACCTTGCCCCCATGGGCTTCCCTTACCAGAGAGGTCAGTGATGAACAACTGGGGCGATATGGGGGAAGCGCTCACAAACCCACAACTGCAACAGGATCAAGGGTCCACCAATCTCAACTGCATCAGCCCTCGACACTACACATAACTGCACGTACAAGTATGTCAAACAAGATGAGCCCAAACTATATGTCCCACAAGTCTCCAAATCCTCCAGAAATGGTAGATAGATCAATGAAACCTCGTTTCCTGACTTGTCAGAAAAAATCACACCACCCAAGAGCTGTAAAATGTAAGCCATGTGAAATGCAGAATGATATCCTCCTCGGTGTCCTCTAGCAGAACTGAAAAATGCTCAAGTAGCCAAGTCATGTGTATACGAGCTCCATCAATGTTGGGTCACTCGGGTCGGACTCCAAGCAAATGCTCACACAATCATGCTCAATTGAGCGAATTGGTAGGACCAATCACTGCCTGACCATCTATCTTCAACCTAAAAACGAAGCGACATCTTACAATGTGACAGTCATCTCTCCATGACACATGTGAAATGTATGTGTCTCAGGACGTCATCTCGCCACAAGAGCAGTAACCAAATGCCAGTCCAGAGAAATAAAATCCATATGCATTACTCCAAAAAAAACCCATACGCAAATGTGGGGAACAATGCGCTCATCCAAGGGAACATGCCTCAATGTACTTTCTCGTCGTCTGCAACGTAGACATCTCGTCACTTGAAACAGCAAAACAGATAGAGTATGAATACATATTTTTGTAATGGGATGAGAATAATTTGAAAAGTTTTAATTACATCGCTTGCCCAAACAACTGACAAACGATGCTCCCACTGCTGTCGTAAAAGAGATCGATCAACTGGCCCCGAGTCCATCTATTCAAAAAAATTCATTAGAAACCGTTAACATTGTCTCCCATGCTAAAAAAATTAAAAAGGTTGAAAATTTTAACTAGTCGGCCTATTTTTGCAAGCTTCATTGCGACAGCCTGGTTTTTATCTTGATAAGGAGAACCTATGATTTTAGTCGCTCCTTTTCAGGTCGTGTTGACCTTGGTCTTGCTCCTTTTTTCTGGAGGGTCATGTGCAGTGTGGCACAGGAAATCCACCTGTTTCTAAGAGATATAGTCAGTACTGGCACTGGTTTTCGATTCTAGTTGGATGATCGGGCTGAGGGTGGGCCTTTGCAGATGAGATTTACGCATCCAAATGCTTTAGCAATGCACCCGGACTACTCGTGGCGGAAGTCTGGGATGTGCAGTGTTTCTTTCCACAGTTCAGATCCGAGCTTTCAGAACAAAGGATGGAGGAGTTCATGACTATTCTTGAGGAGCTGGAGACTATGGTAGGACCTACTGACGGGCTTGACTACTGAACATGGTGTGACGGATCCTTTTCCATGGGAAAGGCATACAAACCTTTAAAGGGCCTGGTGGGTTTCGACCTAAGGGGATGCATGACGGATTCCAAAAGGTTGTGGAAATGGAATGTTTCAAATCGTGTGAAGATCTTTTTGTGGTTGTTTAGAAGATGAAGATTGATGACTAGTGCCAGATTTGCGAGGATCGTTTAGGGTGACCGAATGTGTTCCAGGTGTCTAGTGGAAACTGAAGAAGCATGTCACCTTTTTTCACTAGTCAAGGCTATGTGGAGGCGTGGAACTCTTTTGGGAATCAGACGATACATATTGATAGTGCATCTGGATTCTGGTTCTCCATTGGAGCAGATTGGAATGGCACTGAGAAGGAGATGTCGAGTGTATTGCAATGATCCGGGCATTGTGATTGGCTAGAAATGTGGTGATATTTAGATAGGACCGTTTCTACAGCGATAATGCAGTGTTTCACGCAAATGCATTGAATGAGAATTGGAAATATAATCATGAGTGACGTCGTAAATGCAGTAGAAAAAATCATGTGTAACTTTGTAAATGCAGGTAATAATTCATTTGGTGATAAATGGCGAAGTTTTTGGGCATCCACCTACACGGTGGAGGTGCTTTTTACTTTCAAAAAAAGTTTTTGGGTATCCACCTAGTATTTTAATGAAGGTTGTTTTGTTAAAAAAAAGGTTTCGTTGGTAAAAATGATTGACTAATTCTACCCTCACATTCACATACGTAAAGCAAAGACGTGCACAGTGCTCCAAACCAAGGTTAAAAATTAAACTGGGCATTGAACGGGATGATCATCAGTTTTGATCCTATCAGGTCACGTAGGTCGCTCAAGCTGATTGGATGGACGATGATGTCAGCATGACATAAACAGTGGTACATTACCTAAAAAAACTGGGCATGATTTACTGGTCAGGTTGGTTTGCGAACCAAAGATACAATATAAATTATACAGCTTAGTATGTACTACGAGAAAAATTCGTATGGGTCGTATGTCTCGAATCTTATCCGTGGCATACGGTGAATGTTTTTGTATTTAGTTATGTACCGTGACAAAGCCGCCTTTTCAAAAGGCGGCTTCCATTTGAGCCAAAATATGAGATCGAACGGTGCATACACACAAGATCCAAAGGTTGCATTTGAACAGGAAGCCGCCATTTGAAGAGGCGGCTTCAATTCACAGCACCAAAGCCGCCTTTTCAAAAGGCGGCTTTGACTTAAATGGAAGCCGCCTTTTGAAAAGGCGGCTTTGTCACGGTACATAACTAAATACAAAAACATGCACCGTATGCCGCAGATAAGATTCGAGACATACGGCCCATACGAATTTTTCTCGTATGTACTACTCTCATTCTTAATTTTCGCTTCTCAGTAGAGGCTCTTGTTATCCCACTATGCAATGAATATGCTCGGAAAGGAAATTACTTACAGTATTTTGGCAAGAAGCAACGATGATACTTTAAATTATCGGTGAAATGGTCCCCCCTAAAACAGTAGATACATATGGATATTTTGATGCAGGAAAAAAATGGCGCGGACACACCCATCATTTTCATCTCATTGATCGTATATAATGGTAACTGTAGTGGCGCATCCACGGGATTAAATATGTTACAAATTTGATATGTTGATAAAGTTTTGTATTGATGAGATATCAAAGGTTTATGTCATAAGTTTCAATTCCACGCACAAAAATATTGATGTAATGGAAGCACCTACATGTCCGCCGTCGGGATAGCAGGATCGTGATGGGTGACGTCCAGGTGCAATATTGCGACATCGATGTGGACTGTAAGGGGATGGGGTTGCTGCGGCGGACTGATAGAGGTAGGCTCTCGATTCACGAGTGGGGACTCGCGATCGAGAAAGAGAATGACGGCAGCAACGCGGCAGCCGCATTCCGTGGGAATACGAGAAAGACGGAGCGTATGGACGGCGATGAAGTGACACGATCGCAGTGGAGGCGATCAGATCGTCGACGGCGAGCGTGGAAGAGAGCGACTGCGGGTGGGGGCGGCAAATCGGCGATCCGTGCGGGTGGGAAGTTGGAAATTTGGAATGAGAAAGAGAAGGAATCTTTTCTGTGCGACCCCTAAAATACTCATTATTACGACATTACCCCCTGTGATATTTGTACTTTAGTTCATGTTTGCTTAACACTGTCATTCTTGAATGACGAAAGGCTTTGTGTGGAGACCGGTTCGAAAATCATATATAGAACGGAACGAATTATATATATAGGGCTATTACCGAAAGGTTGTCGAGGTAAATCAAAGAGGCAGGATTGAAGGACCCACATAGATGCGCACCCGTCGGGGGCGGCAGGGAAAGGCCCTACATCGCCACTCCGGGAGGCCATTCCTAGCCAAATCCAGAGGTGAATCGTACTACCCCTTTCATATGATGGGACTTGCTGGAGTATTAGGTGCAGCTCTACTATGCGATATGGTAGTCAGCTGTCGAATCTAGCCCTAGATAGATATATTCTCAAAAGTCCCTACCCCCTTTAAGATAAGCTGTACGAGCAGTATATATAGTCTAAAAGCGAAGTCCCGAATAGCCCTTGAGAAAATCAAGAAGAAAATCTCTCGATAAATTTATATCATTGTCTCGCGTCGAGCGGAGAGTTTAGAGAGTCATAGAATAGAATAGATAGAGACTCTTTATTGATATTGGCGAGCTCGAGCGAGTTTCATTTCTGATCCCTAGCGTCTTAACGCTTAATTTGTAAAATTTATCAAGTCTAAAAGTCACCGAACGTGACCAATTATTCCAGCATATTATCGTGCGTGAACTTCCTTCCACGTCCCTAATAAATCCAACGGAGTTGTTGGAAAATTCCTTTTTGCCCTTCCAAGCATGTCTATTTCACAAAAGGATGCACTCTCCCAATCATTCTCTTTTGGAGGGAGAGGTGGTGGTTTCTTTTTAGTATATTTCGTGCAAATTCCATCCATAATTTGCTTTTGTTTATTCTACCTTCTGCAGTAAGTGATAGTTGCTAATTCATAATGTTAACATGCTTGAGTATTGCTTTCATGAGATCAGATAAATAGATTTTCTGATAGAACTCTCTATCTTTGTTCAAAAGCATTTTCTTAATCATTTGCAAATTTTTTGAGTTAAATAAGCCTTTCGAGATTGTCTTATTCGAGTAAATTCCATTGAACCTTATACATTTTCCTAATACCGCCAACTAGGGGTATCACGTCCCATGCTTAAGTCCCTGATTTGTTAACAACCACCCAAAATGCTTAAGCTCAAGTTGTCAAGTAGTAATCCCTGCCACTTATAACTCACTCTCACACTTTGTGAGTTTTAGATGTTGGATTATCTTTGAGGGTATGAGTGTTACAACCTCCCCTGCTTGTATTTGCAACATTCTCGTTGCGACATGGTCCATCACTTATTCCCAATGACAGTGGCGGTTGCACGTGCCAGGTATCCATTTCCTCATATCTCTTTGTAGGGGTGGCTCCACCTTTCAGGTAGCCCTTTCCACTATCATAGGGAAATTAGCTCTAATACCAATTACAATGGAATGGGTCGAGCTGATCGGTGGAAGCATATATAGTAAAAATTTTATGGAATAATTATCTCAGATGGCATAACATACATATCTTCACAAGGATTGCGTCTTACTATGAGTATGCTATGGAAATTGATTTTGAAGATGATACACATTTTCCTACCCTCGTATTACATTGTTACTAGTGACACATGCATTCGCATGCAGTGATTTGCAAAGAAATTAATTCTTATGTAACATTCCTACGTGTTCGACACATACCTCAAGTCTAACAGAGTTGTATCTGCTTGTGATCACTACGACCATCTCCTTATTCTTGGGCCAACAATCTCCTCCATCGAATTGACGTCGACTTTCCCTACGGCAAGAACAATTCCCCGCTGAGATTTCTCTCTCTAACTCTCCCTCCCTCTGTCTCTCTCTGTCTCTCTCTCGTGCAATAGTATGTGACGTGAGGGGAGGGAAAGGAAATTTATTGATTTTTTATGCATCCCAATGCGACAATCAATGGGTCACTAATGCCCATTAATTCCATAAATAGTTACGTGCTATTGATTGAGGAATTATAAATAAATGTGGCTGGGAAAAAATCTCCAGTTGTTACAATACACCACCCTTTAAAAATAGAGTGCTCGAAATTTCTTGGCAAAGGGACATACTGAAAAGTTGTGGATACTTCCCTCGCATTGCACTCCCCAAATCCCAGGTGGCCTCCTCCTTTTGATGATGTTGCCATAGGACCTTGACCATCGGAACTATATATCGACAAAGTTGATGGTCTCTACGATCGACTACGAGGACGGGTTTCTCCTCGAAAGAGAGATTGGGTTGAATATCGAGGACTGTTAGCAATGTGAGCCCCGGGCGAACCATTCCTACAATAAATGTTATTGTAATAAATAAATTGTCAATGAAAGTTATTGATTATTTTTTCACTCCCTTTCTGAGATTGAATGAATGAATGCATTATAAGGTTTCTCTGTACAATAAGGATTATGTACCATGCCCAACTTGATGATCATACAGCTGTTGATTCATTAATTGAATAATAGAGGTTGATGCTTGGATGAATATCTAAGGAGTTAGATAGAGGACTCATCAAGCATCATCAAATGATTGTTAAGTGATGATCTCCAGTCTGAGTGGGAGATGGCAATCCTTTCTCAAATGGCTGATATCTAACTGACCTCTTGATGCAGGTCCTCTGCATGGGAATAGTGATTCGGAGTTGTCAGATTTGTTGAGTCAATGGATTGACTTAACGAGATCGAGATAACCAAAGACCTATGTTGAATGCTGTCACAACATAGGCATGCATCCTCTGACCAGAGACAGATGTGTTGCTATATGTCTGAGTATGTACATTTGGCAGACCAATAGGTTGATGACCTAACCAAAGTCTATACATCGGCGAGCTGGTGTGCATGTAAGGACATATGAGTAATACGATCTCTCAAAGGGATCATACATGTTCATTTAAGAATCGGGAGACATGAGCTCACTCATGAGGTATTGGGACTGATCAAATTCCATGCATGGTCGTCATGCTTTGGAAGCATGACATGAATTTGAAGGTAAGATATATGCTTTTGGGAAAGCATATGATCTATACCAATTCTCAATGACCAAAATTGAGAAACTTAATGATCAAACCCTGAAGATGACAGTGTAAAAGTGATCTTTATCTTCAGAATGATCATAGGTCTTCCAGTATGCAGGATGTACATGTATTGGGAATACTTGAGAGTGATGTGATCATAAACGATCGTATAACCATGATGCTTCCATTCCGAGGGAGTGATGAAATAGGTTTGGATTTTAGTGACTCCTCTCATTAGAGAAGTGACCTAACCTTAGTCCATGAATTGGACATTGATCTGAATGAGATTCATATGCAATGAGAAGATTAGGTCTACGGTCTTGATTTGATCAAGCATCTGTGGGAGGTCCATGGGATTTGGATTTGAGATATGATCTCAACATCCAAGTCACTATACGTGGAGCAATACAATCGCCATGTCCTTATCTCCAAGTATCTGGGGAGAAATCGCATTATTCTTGAAAGGGTTCAAGAATAATATCATAAGATCTGAGCATTAAAGAATTAACGATTAAATGTGATTTAATCATCCTGATGTGTGTGGAAATTATCTAATATAATTAAATGTGATTTAATTATTATGGATATGAATAATATGGATAGGAATATCCAAATTATTCATAATATATTACAAATATGATTTATAATGTATTATAAAGAGCTAATTATAATTTATATTTGTTGATTAATTATTAATGTGTATTGGATACACATTGTTTAGTTAATTGAAAATGTAAATTATATTTTGTTTTGGGTTGTGAATATGATTCACATATTTCCAATGGTAAGCTTGCAATATTCTCAAATATAATTGTGAATTATTTTGAAGAATAAATCACAACAAAAGTTGTTGGAAATTATGGGAGAAAATCATGGAGATATGCAATCTCATGAGATTACATGAGATTGCCTCCACCATGAGGAAATGGTGGACGGCTACCAATTCCACAAGGAATGTGGTGGCCGTCCCCACCATTCCTAATGGGAAGAGATATCCATGTAAATCTCTCCATAATTGTTTGATCTAATTTAAGATAGAAATATCTTTGACATGTCAAATATATTTTATTTAAATTAGATTATTATTTGTTGGTTTTTATCAACAACAATCTTGACCACTGGATTGGACATAAATCAATCTCATCCATTGATTTTATATGTCCCATGGATTGAGATCCATGGATCTCAAAACCCTATAAATAGAGAGGCATACCATGCTCTCTAGGGCTATGCAATATTGGAGCCAACTCTCTCTCTCTCTCATTCCTCTCATATGCCACCCTCTCTCCCTATTCTTGGTGGTCGTCCACCAAACCCTAGAGGAGAGTTTCGTCATCGCCTTCGCCACCGCGCCGCCGCTTCGACATTCTTCAGTTCTCCGTCTTCTTGGAGTGCTACGCTCATGAAGAGGATGTTCGATCTCGTACGATGAGATCAGGAGCTAATCGTGCTTGGATCATCTTGTTGGATTGCGAGGATCATGCGGTTCATCCCCGCGCTCGCAAGCGACCCCTCCGATGATCGGACTTGAGACAAGAAGTCTCTTTTCTTCGAGACTCGACCAACCACGCTTCAAGAGCTATTCCTTATACTTGTTGTGGTTATAGATGAAACGATCCGAGAATCGTTCTTGGATCATGTGGTTTCATCGTATGAAAATTTTTAAATTCCGTTGCACGGAACAACTAGTACAACTAGTCGTTCTGTGTCGCATTCGATACGACGATCACGCTTCTGTGATGCACTTGAGGATAATACAATATCCTTCAAGGACCTCATATTTGATCACATGTGAAGGATCGGGAGTGTACTTCCCTCAACATCGACACATGAAATACATCGTATAGCTTCGAATATTGAGATAGTAATGTAATACGATACGCCACCTCTCCGATTTGTTGCAGAATCTCAAAAGTTCATATGTATCAAGGAGTAAGTTTTCCTTTCTTGATGAATTGTAATATACCATTGGTTGGAGAAATCTTTAGAAGCACGTAGTCTCCAACTGCGGAACTCAACTCCCTTCTATGATGATCTGCATATGACTTATACCTATTTTGAGCTGTCAATAGTCTCTTCCCGAATAGCTCAACACTTTGTTTTCTAGTCTGGATTAGCTCCAATCTCAAAATATGCTTCTCACCGACATCACTCCAACATGAGAGTGACCTATAAGGTCTTTCATTCAATGCTTCATATGAAGCCAACTTAATGCTCACATGATAGCTGCTATTCTATGCCAACTCTACTAATGGAAGATGTATATCCCAACTACCTACAGAATCCAGAGCACAAGCTCAGTATATCTTCTAGCGTCTGGATGGTCCTTTCTAATTGACCGTCAGTCCACGGATGAAATGAAGTACTAAACTTCAGTCAAGTTCCCATAGCATCTTCAAAACTTTTCCACAAGCGAGATGTGAATCCAGTGTCCCAGTCTAACACAATTGATGTAGGGACGCCATGTAATACGATGGTTTCATTCACGTATAGTTCAGCTAGATTGTCTGTCGATTGATACAGGCAGATAGGTAAGAAATACATTGATTTGGTTAATAGATCAACAATCACTCATGTGATGTCATGACGATGCTTCTTGGTATTGGGTAGACCTGTAACAAAGTTGATCGTTATGTGTTCCCACTTCTACTCAGGTATCTCTAAGGGTTAAATAGAGTCTGCTGGCTTCTGATGTTCAATCTTAACCTATTGACATACCAGACATTTAGAAACAAAATCTGCAATGTCATTCTTCATCTTCGGTCATTAGAAATTCTGTTGCAAATCCTTGTACATTTTTGTTTGCATGGATGGATAGTATACATCAATCTGTGAGCTTCATCTGGAATCTTCTGCCTCAACTCAACATCACTCGGAACCCATAATCTGTTACGACACCTTATAGCTCTATCGATGCCGATTGTGAAATCATAACATTCTTTCTTAGATGCCTATATCAATTTAGGAAGTTAACATCTATTTTCTGTGTTTTCATGATCTTCCCAATTATCTTGTGTTGGATTCTAAGGCATGCAAATGATATCTTTCTCGCATCGCTCAAGAAAGGCTTCTAGTCTTCGAAATCATTCATCATCTTCCATTGAAGTTTTAAGCTAGCTAATTTGCCTTCCCACTTTCTACTTAGTGCTTCAACGACAATATTTTCTTTTCCGGGATGATAATTGATAGAAAAGTCATAATATTTTTGTAACTCTATCCAACATCGTTACCTCAAAGTTCCTTCAAAATGTATTTGAGGCTCTTATGATCATTGAGCACCTCAAACTGTTCACCGTAAAGGTAATGACACCGAGTTTTAAAAGAAAAGACTATTGTTGCTAATTCCAAATCATGAGTAGGGTAGTTTCTCTCTTGTAGTTGTAGTTGTCGTGAGGCATAAGTAATGACTTTCTCATTCTGCATAAGGACACAGCTGTGTCCCATGCCTGATGCATATCTATACACCAGGAATCCTCTACTACCTGACGGTAAAGCTAAGATTGCAGCCGTAGTCAATTTTTGCTTCAATTCTTTAAAACATTGTTCACACTCCTCAGATCATACAAACTTCACATATTTTTGGGTGAGCTTCGTTAGTGGTAGTGAGATCCTTAAAAATTTTGAATGAATCACCGATAGTATCCAACCAAGACAAGGAAGCTACAGATCTCAGAAACATTTTTAAGATGACTCTAATTCATCACATCTTCTATCTTAACTAGATCTACCTCAATGTCGGATACTACATGATCAAGAAATGCAACTTTATCCAGCCAAAAAATACACTTATAAAATTTTGCCTAAAGCCGGCATTGTTGCAGGATTTCGAACACCATATGTAGGTGTACTCGATGTTGCTCCGGATCAAATGAGTATATCAAAATGTCGTCCACACACATGATGACAAACTTGCCAATGTAATTCGAAATCACTATTCATTATCTCCATAAAAGGCTGCATGAGTATTAGTAAGACCAAATGCCATGATCAAGAATTCATAAAAGGCCATACTTTGTTCTGAAAGTTGTTTTCGATATATCCTCTTCTTTTATATGGAGCTGATGGTAACTTGTATGCAAATTGATTTTTGAGAATATTGTTGCTCTCTGCAACTGATCAAATAAATCACCGATGTGAGGTAACGGGTATTTGTTCTTAACGATCACTTTGTTCAGATAATCAATGCACAGTCTAAGAGACCTATATTTCTTTTTCACGGAGAGGATAAGTATCCCCATGGCGGAACACTAGGATGTAAAAATCCCTTATCCAGTTGTTCTTGTAACTACTTCTTGAACTCCACAAATTCTACAGGAGCCATTCTACAATGAGCTTTGGATATTGGTGTCGTTCTCGGAGTAACATCAATTGAGAATCCACCTCTCTATGAGGAGGTAGTTCAGGAAGATCGGCTGTAAATACATCGAAAAATCTCAGACCACAACTAAATCTTCAAGACATATCTGCGATGATTCAGTACTAAATATACTAGCTAGGTATGGGGTGCAACCTTCGGCTAGTAGTTGTCTTGCTTGTAAAGAAGAGATAACCAATCAGGCATTCTTACTAGTGCCTCAGATGACTATCTCCTTATGATTTGGTCTGCTCAAGACAATATTCTTCTCTCTACAATAAACCGCAACATAATTCTCCCATAACTAATCCATGTCCAAGATAACATCATAGGTTGTGATAGACAATAGTATCAAATTAGCAATAAGGGTGTCCCCATCTATCATAACCAGTATATCCTTTAAGTACACACCCGTTGCCCTAATATCACCCATTGGTGAAGAAACTATAAGTGTATATGGAATCTCAACAGCCTCTAAGTTCAGTTTTCTTGTGAAAGAACTTGAAATAAATGAATGTGCGGCTCCCAAATAAAAAAGACCATGGCATAAATGACTTGCAATTGAAAGAGTACCTTCTACGGTTGTGTAAGCATCCTCTGTATCCTTTTGTGTAATGGAGAACACCCTTCTTGGTATCTTCTTCTTATGCTCGAATGACTTTGATCCTCGAAATCTTTCTTGCAATCTCTCACGAAGTGACCATTTTCTCTACACCCCAAGCATGCTCCTGTCAGTTTGTAGCACCCCTCTGGATGTCTTCTATCACAATGCGGGCATACTTCCAATGTGTACTTCTTGTTGGTTGGGACATCAGTCCTTGTCTTCTTGATATTTACTATAGTGTGATGCCTCTTGTCATTGTAGCTTGGCTTGTGGGGACGCTTTTCAAGGGTTTACTTGATGCATCCTTCAATAAGTTGCGTCAATCTCCACAACTGCTGCAACTGCCTCAGAGAGGGTCGTGGTACTCCTAGTGAGTACTTTAATGCTCAATCTTGCATTCAAGCCTTTTATGAATTTCCTGTTTCATTGCTTTCATTTGTGCAAATGCCTTTTCCATATTTCTCTAATTCTTGAAATTTTATAGCATACTCTTCAACTTTCATACCTCCCTGTCGGAGATTTATGAACTCTTGAAGTTTAGCATCCCTAGCATGTTCAGGGATGTATCTCTCTGAGAAATGTTCCAAAAAATCCCCCCACTTGATGACTAGTCTCCGAGAAATGAATTCCCTTGCATGAAGTCCACCACTCCTTAATACTATCTCACTAACGAAATGTTCCAAAAATCACTTTCTTTTTTCCGGACATTCGGTCACCTCAAAAGCCATTTCCATCTCTCTTAACCACTGTTCAATCTTTACGGGCTCATGCTCACCCTTAAAGGCTGGTGGGTCATGCTTGATGAAAATTTCTAAAGTAAGTCCTGAGCTCGATGGGTTGTTCTTCTACTGTTGAGTCATCAATGTCAGTAGCTCTAGTATATGTCGATGCATGTCCACAATGGTCTCCTGACTCGTTGATGACTCGCAATCTCCTTAACTTCAATTGCACGACGAGGAGTCATCTAAATCAAAATTGACAATGTCAATGAGTTACTGTGTAAGTCTAATTCTCTCTACATAACTAGATCCTAGGTCGTAATTTTTTACTGTGCATGGTTCACGACATAGTTGGTTGTACTTTACGAAAAAATGGTATGGGGTGGAGTTGAGCTTGCACTAATGATTCTGTATAAATTGTTATATATATATATATATGAGATTCCATATAAACATATTTTGAGATAAACGTGGATCGATGTTTGACTATTTTTTCATCAACTATGGATCATCCGTTCTCACCAATTTCTGAACCAACTGTTTAGTTTATGAGTTATTTCTATATGAATATTGTTGACGACATGGGGATTATTATTGTACAAGCCCCATACATCAATTAGCAGACTATAATGAGGATTATCTTCCTTCCGATCGAATGTTCATTACATTGAGTGTAGATTTTGGTAGCATGGATTGAAGAGGAAGAAAATCTTGAAGGTTATTTATACCTTCTAGCATCTATTTAACTAATTATCCAAACATATTATAGACTGTGTGTCGTGGGATTTTGATATCCGTCAAATGTGAATGTGGGGATCAATTAAGTTGAGAATGCATCTAGTATGATTAATGGTAACAGATTCCTAACCTAATTTGATTCCATTTATTAGTAAAAAAATGTGACATTTACGTATATAATATATTGTTAGTCAATGTGTGATTCTATTAGAATGATATGTTATAACGTATACTAAGACCTTAAGTTATATGTGGAATGTAAGATATGGAGAGTAATTTCAGTAACAACAATCTTGTATCATGTCATACGAATTTAATTTCATGATACACGAGATTAATGATATTATTTTGTTTTATGATTTTTAAATAACAATGACAATAATAAGTTGTTGGTAAGGTTTTAAGAAAGTATCAAGATTAATGGCATGATAAAGGTAAGTGGATCTAATTACTTCGTCTAAAAGTGGGAGCTACCTCTAGAGTCTGTTTATCGAGAGCCCAAAGGGTCAACGCCTTCTGGGGACGTACGATTCAAGGAACCGATTGAGGCGAAAGATAAGTCCTCAACGGTTGTAGCTGCACTGTCATGTGATGTTCATGAACCGCTTATGCCAGCAGCAAAGCAACCAAAGCCACCAAAGGCGTTAATTATTTAACAATTAAGACAGTTTTAATCACTAAACAAATCATGGGTATGTGCGTAGTTCTGAAATTGTTAAACATATGTGTGCATCTATGACAATGTTATGGCATTGTACAAGTGTTATAACTGTAAGGGACATATGCGCAATTATGGAACGTGCTAAGCGTATTTTTGAAAATATGAAAATATTAAAGTGTATATGTAAATATGAAAAACTTTAAGAATATATATGAAATTATGACTTCAATGGACGGAATCAGAACGAATACCCTTCTATATACATGTTTTACCAACTCCATGCAGATGAAGTCGTCAAAGTTTGTATATTTTTATCTTTTCAATTTTATTTCTGTTTTGCATGAAAGATCTTATAACAAGACCTTATGATCGCTAACCCTATAGGATTGTATGTCCTGCCAGGCAAGGGCCTCGTACATCTTCCACATCCTTTGTAACATGTGATATGCGCACTGAAAAGTCTTTGATCTTGTGCTTGGGGGGCTACTCATCCAAAGAATAAGAGAGGAAGCCAATAAGAGAAACCAATACCTCGAACCTCGCTCGTAACAGAATCAATGTGAGCGTTCAAGGACCTACTCATATGCAAACTGATAAGACAGACACACCCGTGAGGATGTGGCCTATGCTCAGTACTTCAAACCAAGTCGGATGCTCTACACAAGAAGAGGACATTGTGCTCGACGAGGCCCTACTTGGTGGTGTATGATAGAAATTCCAATACTTTATCGTCCCAAGTGATAATTAAAGCGTCACATATCAGGATTTGGGGTCTATCCTTAGGGATCGTGCCTCACTCAGTCTGGAATGTACCTGAAAATAATGAAGGTTTTATGAACCCAAAACATGATGTCCATTACGATTTTTATTAAGGTCAAAGTGTTATTAGCAGTCTCCTAGTTTTAATTTTTGGGTCTTCAATTTTTTTAAGCATTTTTCACAGCGAGCGCCTAACTATTTTTTTATACTTTTCCTTTAAGTCATAGGTGATACAAACACAGGGGGAGAGGATGGAAAAGCCATGCAAGTCGAGACTAAGGTGGAAATCTCACATTAATTTCTAATGATGCATGCAAAGTTAGAATAACACACGGTGCTTTCCAGCTCTCTCCATGTGGGATGCATGGTAGAATTGAAATATTTACACTATATGGCGATATGAAAAAGCGAGAAAGCATCTTAAATAGTACCTGCTATTATCAGGAAGAACCAAATATCACTACGCAAAATGGATCCTAAGTGTCCGGTCTTGGAGACCTCTCGGTGCTCGCCACAACGGGTACTGCAAGCATTATATGAGGTCTGTCATGACGCGTGGTTCCAAATTCGAGCAATTTGCAATTAATAATTTGAATAAGTCCAAGCGTGTATCACTATAGGTGCATGCAATTTGATTAGAGCATTGGACCTAGCTACCGAGTCAAGCAACCTAATGTCTAAGGGTTCACTCGCATAAAATAGATAGAAACAACGACAGAAAGCTCAAATCAAGAGAAACAAATAAAAGAAAGGTGATGAAAACGTGAAAACCGCATCGAGTCTCCCATGTGAACAAACACCCGAGCACTAGACCTCGCTAAGTATGCCAGTGTCCATATTATTACAATTCAAATATGAAAAAAATAAAGTTTCTCTCTCACATAAAAATAAAAAATGCTAAGATGCTTCTCTTCTCCACTCCTTTTTCTTCTCTCTTGCTCTCTCATGGTTGACACACAAGTACAAGTCCTACCTTCGCTCGTCTTGAGTCCGCCCACCTCCTAAGAGGTAGCCTTCGCCAAGCGGTCCCTCACAAGAAATATCAACAAGAAAATAATGGATTAGAACAGTCAAATAAATATCAAAATAAAGTGAGCAGAAAATAAAGGAAAAATAATGTGCAACTATATACAAAATGTGCTACGATTCGTTGCTCCCCCAGTGATAGTGTCATTTGTTTAACCACTTGATCAGGTAAGGAGGGTCTTGTACTCCACACTGGGCAGGAGCATAATCGATGTGGCAACTGCTCACAGAGACTAAGCGATTAAAACATCATTCAACCCACACAATAGTATCAAATGATGAATAAGCACGTGTGAATCAAAATTAAGTATACCCTACGAGCAAGTGTATAGTGGACAAGCAGGTAGGGGTCGAACTCAGGGAACACACGTATAGCATGGGTATTTATTTATAAGTAAATAAAATAGGTATAGATGTATATGGGTATGCATACTATTTACTTAGGTTTTTATGGATATTTAATGATAAATTTTTATTATATTTATTAAATTAATATATATATATATATTGGTTTTAAAATACTTATAAAACATTTATAATAATAAATAATATTATAACTTATATATAACTATATATAGATATATAACATAATATAGGTTAATATAATTATAAATATAAGTAAAATAAATCAAAAATAGCATAATAAAATGTTCTTGTATTTTCATATTTTTCTAATGGTTTTGTGATTTTTCAAGTATTTTTGCAAAATTCTAGGTATTTTTAAAAATCATAATATCTCAAAACAAGGATTAAAAAATAGGCTAAATTGATTTGGTGTTTAAAATAGCAAAAAGCTTCAATTTTTTTTCCAAATCAATTTTATTATGTACTAATATATATAAACAAAAATAAAAGATAGGAAGAAATATTTTTAGGTTTTTTGGTGAGTTTTTATATATTTTATAGGATTTCTAGTTGTTTTACTCATTTCCTTTTTTTCCCTATTTTAAGGGTTTTTGATTTGGAGCTAGAAAATAGAATAATAGATTATATTTGATTTTTTGGGACTTTTGGAACATGTTTTATATTTTTTGTATTTTCTAAAACAAATAGAGGCTAAATGTCACTATTTTTGTTTTTAATAAATAGAAAATGGGCATAAAATGCAAAATTAATTATATGGCATGAAAGATCATGCATCCAGGTACCTTATCCTAATTCTGCATATTTTTTAGCACGGATGATATTTTAAAAATATTAAACAAACACACAAAATACTTAAACTAACTAAGGAATATTTATAATTAAAATAAATGACAAGGGGCACAATGCAAATAACCCAAAAGTTTTGACTGATATTAGAAGTTTTAATATTGAACTACAATTAAAAGAACTCGTAAGGGTTTACATGCAATTTTTACAAAATAAAACGCACGAGTGCACATGACTGACATGGGCTATATTGCAATATTTAAAATCTTCAAGGGTATGTGTGCAAATTATCCACTCCTTTTTAAACATCGCATAATATTTGCAAGACTTATTAGAAATCATAAAATGTAGAGGGTTTTTTTATATTTACCCCTTAGGTGGATGGATCGCACCATCCTTGTGTTTCCACGTGGTTGATCGTGCGACCTAGGATTGGCAACATTTCGATTAGAATCAAGGGCCAGGATTATACATGGGCCCTTATTCTTGATCCAACAACATCCGGGTGCTCATGAAGAACACCCAAGAACATTTGAGTGGCATTGCTTCGATCGACAAATCCAGGCGACTTCGAGCTCCATTCTCCTCGCCGGTGAGTGGGGAAGGTCGTTGGTCCTCCTCTGCACATTCAGGGGCCTTAAAATGGTGTATGGGTCTCTCAATCGATACATGGGTTCTCTTCTGTTCCAGGCGACCTGGAGCAGCTTGAAATCTTCAATGCAAGTCTCTAGGTGGTCCTTGTAGTTCCTTCTCCTGCGTAAAATAGTTAGCAGCTCAAAACAAAAGGTCTCGGCCCAAAAGAGAAACTGGGTCTTCGTTGATGAACGGAATGGTGAAGCACTGGTGAGGATGGAGGATGGAACTTCGATAGCTCGATTCCATGTAGGAATATAGGTGATACGTGCAGAATTTTGCGTAGAAATGGAAGGAAACCAAGATGGGGGCGAGAGTTGGTCGATTACAGGTTAGATAGCGGTAATTTCACTGGAGCCCGAGCTCCAGAGATTTGGGGGTTTGCAAGTTAAGGCTAAATGCTTAACTAAATAGAAAATTAACAACGTGAAATGAAGTCTAAGCTAAGACTTACATAAGAATGTGAAGAAAATGGGCCTCAACTGAGCTAGGGGCTCAGAAGGATGAACCTCGACGGCAATGGTCGAAGGTGCTTGGATCTTCTCTGACGAGTCTCCTCCTCACTACCAAACATCACCCTTCGGTTGTTGTCACCAGCTGGAGGTTTTAATGGTTGTTCGGAGGGGCCAACGCCAATGGGATCCAAAATTCAAAAGAAGACCTGGGAGTATATTTATAGGAGAATTTTTGGTGGTTTTTGAGGGATGATGGCGTGAACGGAGATGGTAGTATGTGAAGATTCAAGGATGGGCATGGGTGAGGAAGGTCGAGGAGCGCCCCACCTTTACAAGAGGCAATTTCTCTACATTGTAGTGGAAGGCTCGAGGCAAGAGGGTGAAGGTGGTGGAGTAGAGAAATTGGAGAAGGTGGGGCGCTTGTGAAGTTCTAACAGAGGTCAGAGCCTAGGGTAGGCAGTTGATCACAGGTCAACAAACGAAGCCTCCTGGTTGCTCCACGTGGACCAACCAGGAATTTCAAAGGTAAAAATGCCTTAGAAAACATAAAATAATTAATATATGAATTAATTATTTTTATATTAAAAAAATAAAAAGTATTTCTGATTTCATGTAGATTTTAATGCATATGTTTATTTATTTGTCAAGGCATTTTATTACATGTAACCTTTTATAAGTATATTTATAGGTATATTGACCTATATTTTGTATGTTTTATTTTTAACTTATATTTTAGATTTTATTTTATATCTATAATTTATATATTTATAAATTATTTAAGTATACATAAATATATTATTATTATATTTTTCTGATATAATATGTATACTTAAATAAATAGATGTATTTATTACATAGGTACAAGTATAGTATATTCATCTATGTATTTTTATATGTTATTTATTTTAGTGTTTTCTTTATGGTTTTTTATTTTAAATATGTACATATACTATAAATAATATTTATAAAATAAAATTATAAAAAATATAAAAATATAAAGAATAAATAAAATGAATATTTTATTCATGTATATAGTATAATCGGGGTCCAAAACCTAACTTTTACATCTTAACTCCAAATTAAATAAAATAACCTTCATTAAGTAGATAATAAAAAGTTACACAAAGTTAAAAGTCATTTTTTGTACATTTTGAGTTCATATGACATAGATATAGGTCTGGGAAGTTGGGATTTTGGATTTTTTTTCTAGTGTAAAGTGTACATTGTACATTATTTTCTTGTGAAATAAATTTTTTTATTTTTCTACGATTTTTATCTACAACTTTTATGTACAAAGTTTATTGATTTGATGTGTAATTAATAAAAAGTAAAATAAGTCCCAAAAAGGTAATTATTGGCACATATTTTTAGGGTTTTTAAACTGTTGATATGTACAATTGGTCATCCTATCTCCCCATACTTTATTCCTTGTCGACTAAGTCATCATGATGACTGAGTTTCGTGGGTTAGGGTCACTCAGCATCATTGGTGTCTCGTTTCTTTTTCGTTTCTTCCTTTATTCCTTAATTTTGGAATCAAATTCAATGAATATACAGTATTCTATATAGTATTTTTTGCAAACTAAATAATGTTTATTTAGATAAATTACTTATATATTCATGTATTTAGCTAGGGTTTTAAGGACAAAATGAAAGAATAAAGGTGATGAAATGAAGATTCATCAACAGGGTAAAATAACCTCTCATAATGAACGGATATTTAACCTTGCACATCAGAAAAAGTGGTATAAATAGATCAAATCCTAATAAAAAAAGTGTTCATCGTAAGAGTGATATTGCAATCACATGAAAATTTCTATCCAACTACAAAACCACGTGAATACAGAAATGATTTCTATACCATTTTGCAAACTACACGAGTAAGGGATCGTTACCTTTGATACAAGTAGTCTCTAAAATAAGTGATCTCTTGAATCAAGTTAGATCTGTTGAAGATGCACGGGCAGGCATGAGGATGAGTCATATAGTTCCCTTCAATTCAAGAGAGATGATTCCCTCCTTCGTTCTCCATGCAGATGGTGATCAGAATATGATCATTGCTATCTCATCCACGTTGACCTCCTTTTACGAAGTCGCCTTCTTCCTCACGAGCATGGAACATAGAGAAGATGGATTCTCTTCTTGATTGGTCACACCGGTAAATAGATAATATTATAAAGGGGACAAACATGGGGATGGTGGGGTGAAAATAATGTTGGACATAGAAAGGAGAGGGAGACTGATAAGAAATCACTCTTTAGGACTCCTCATCCCTTGTGAGGAGAGAGGCTTTTTTTATAGTGGTGGGGAATGGACATAATTGTTGTGGAGATTGAATATCCACCAAATCTTTCATATTTGGGATTAATCTTCTCATGATGGATTTCAATCCATTATCTCACGAAGATAATTGAACCCATTAACTAAGATCTTACGGATGATTCAAAATTATTTTGTTTAAAAATTATGAATTATATTCATAATAGATCAATAATTTAAAAGTAAATCATATGTACATCAATTAATGCTAAATATGAATCAAATTTACATTAGCATTATTATATGTGAGATTCATATTCACATACATCCTAAAATAAACATGAGAACCATATTTTCATTACGCTCAATATTAATATGAGGGTCATATTCTCAACATTCCCAATATTACAAGAATCTTATTCCCATTATTCCTTAAATTAAATTTTGATCATTCTTACATCAATTCTAATAAATATAAATTATATTCACATTATTCCTCTAATTAATTGTAAATCGTATGTACAATAATTCTAATAAATGTAAATCATTTTTGCATCATTCCTTTAGTTAAATATAAATCATATTTACATTAATTGTAATAAGTGTTAATCATATCCACATTAATTTATATCTATACATTTATATAAAATCCATACGTTAATGTTCTCAATTTCTCGGATTTGTGACTCCTAATTAGGATATATATGCTTCATTCACGTATACTAGGAAATAATTTCGGAAAGATTGTATAGACCATGTATAGTGACTTGATATTTAATTTAAATTTAATATAACGGTTTAAACCACATTTAGTTATATGATTCAATCAGATACTAAACCAATTCTCTAGTTAAGTCTGAATAATTTTAAATCATTTTCCAACTCTTTGGATCTAAAATATAATTCTATAATTAAAACTTCATCCAATTAATTTTCATTCATATGAACTCAAAGGGGAGTCATTAAAATCCATCTTGTTCATCATTCCCTCAGAATGTAAGCATCATGGTATGCAATCTATTACGATTGCAATGACCATGAGTATTCCCAATACTCATGCATCCTACATGTTGGAAGATTTTGAATAACCCGAAGTTTAATCCCATATTTGGTTGTATCCTTCAAGATTTAATTGATATATTTCTCAATTGATCATTGGGCGACAATGCTAGTCATTTCTTTTTGAAAGCATATAAAAACATTATCGAATCCATATCATGTTTTCTAGATAAGATGGCAATAGGTGGAATTCATCTTGGCATCAATGTTTCATGAGTGAGCTCTTATCTTCCAGTTCAACAAGTATGAACCTATGTGATTCCTTTAAGAGATCACACATATCATATTTCCTTGTATACAATCTAGCTCATCGATATGTAGACCGTGTCAGGCTATGAACATATTGGTATGCCAAATGTATATATTCAAAATATAGATGTATATTTGTCTGCAATCAAGGATGTATGCCCATTCATGACAATAGTCTTTAGTATCTTGATCTCTTCAAGTTAACTCTCTAGGTTTACTCATCCGATACCTCATAATATCTATTTCTGTACGGAGGACATACGTCAAGAATATCAATCGGTTGTTAGTTTGTACAGAAAATTGTCATCATGTCTCAGACTAGAGATCCTTCGTGAATCTCACTTTGAGATGTCCGTTGTGTCCGTGATCTAACTCTTGGATCTAAAACCCTACATTATCTTCTATGATCTAACTCTTTAGATTAACAAGTGTAGGAAATCTAGATGGCGATTTAGTGTCCCTATTTGTACTGAAGGACCTGCAAACTCAATTATGTTTATTTAAAATAATGGTATAATATAAACCACAATAAATTTTTTGCATAATGGCTCACCATGAGCTCACATATTTAACACATCACCATGAAACTACAACATTATCCTCACCAAAACCAGTTCCAACTCAAAATACTCCTTGAACTTCTATCTATATAATCCACGGATATATCTCTCTCTAGACTTTGGTTGCATAATGCATACAATGTAGATTCTAGATACATTCTAATCCTTGATAGTCGCTCTCATTAATTCCTCTTTCAATTTTATGCTCTCTCGTCTACGCATTCTGCCAACCCTAGTCTTGAATCTATCTCTCATCTTCTGAAGGGTGGTGAAGATTGAGTCTCGCTTTACTATGACAAGATAACAAGAGGAAGAGAAGGTTGATGGTGGTAAAGACGGTAGAGGTAAAGAAATAAAATATGATAATAGGCCAATAGACGTTTCGACCACGAACCATAGGAAATACATACCTAACTTAGGAAGAGGGAAATCCCAAGGTATGCATGATACAACAAAGGAGATATAGGGAATGCGACAAAAGAGGGAAGGCATAGATACGACAAATGACAAGATGTTGATTGGGCTCCTGACCTCAAATGGGGAACAAGATAGAGTTGTATCGTGAAGGGGGATAGCGCGAGGAGTGAAGGGAAAGGGGATGGAATATACAACAAAGAGACAATGGGAAATGAAAAAATCGACTTAGCAAGAGAGTCATCTTGAGATGGGGCAATAGGGGAAGAATATTAAAATAAATAAAAGATATATGGAACCAGTAAGATATTGGTCGTAAATGATGATACATATATAGTCAGTCCATTAGGAACAAGTGTGTATCAAAATAACAGAAGAAGCAGGATGGGAAACATTACATGCACCCACAAACAAACACAATGCAACCTCGCATTCACCAACTCACAAATGAAGTCGTAAGTGTACATATATTGTCTTTTTGATTTTATTATGATTACATGCAATTTTATCGACCAATTACACTCAGCAATCCTAAGATGACAAGTGCAAAGCATACTTGACTCAGCTCGAGATCAACCTATTCCCCGGTCTACCGAGTTTCATATATCTCTATCATCAGGACCTTCAGAGCCTCTTCTCCTAGCACCTTACACTCTCAGCCACCATCAAACCTAAGGTGATACTAGTATTCAAAGGGTCAAGGTGCTCACATCACAAATCAACCCCTAGGGATGTTAGCAAAATCCTAGGTATTGCATGCCTCTCTTAACAAAAGTGTACCTATAACCAAAGTGGACTTTGTGAACCCCCAAAAATGTGTCCAACTCATAGTTGTTATCTAAGATCAAATATTTATTAACAGGTATACTTTAACAAATATATTTCTACTTTTTTGTCTTTTAGGGAGAACAACTATCGATTTTGTAGATTCTATATTATTATTAAACAAAGGGAGAGAAGCAACAAAGCCAATGTAGAAAGAAGAAAAAAAATGAATGTAGGATTCAGATTTACTTTATAGCGCTTTCTTACAATATCCATGTGGATACAAATTGTCGAAGTTGTAAATATATATTACATGCAACGTAGAAACAACAAAGCCAATGGGCAAAACTTGTAAAACACTGGTGAGACCTTGACCACCTATATTGGGTGGAAACATGTGCCATAAAAATACTCCGTCTCATTGGTACAATCACAAGTATCCAAAAGGAAACTGGTGCAAGTGCACAACTCTAAGAAATATAGAAAATAAAATTCTATGACTCTTGCACACTGGACTCTCTCTCTCACGCCTGCACGACTCAACACAACTCTCCTCCTCTGCTCCTTGGTAGGAAGCCAACTCTTAGAATGGCTCGTGTTCCATGCTCTAGAGTTGTTCTCCCTTCAAAGCAGGTGTTCAAGTCTGTCAACACCTACAAAAGGAAAAGCTTATTTTAAATAACACAAGTAGAAAAAATAATTGCGAGTTTAAATTTTATGCACCAAGTAAAGAAATATGCAACTAAAGAAAGAAAGATGCACACAAGCAGTATAAGCAAGCACAAGGGACTAAGACAAAGACCTAGAAGTTGTATTGCCTCTTTAGTAACAATTTCAACTGATAATTGAGTTCGATCATGTCCTGGTGAAGTGTCATATATGTAGCATTAACCAATTGTTCTAATTCTTTTATTTACCAGTCGAGGCCTTAGATCGACACTGGGAGTTGTCCAACTAATAGGGAATGCTTAATTCTAAGTCATTGTATTAAGTCAAGTAGCACAATGTGTGTATTTTAATATATTTTTGGATATTTTTAAGACTTTTTATCAATGGTGTTCATCTTAATTTCTATAATATCAATTATGTCCCTCTTTTTTGTAATATCAGTTGTACATCTTAATTTCTATAATATCAATTATGTCCCTCTTTTTTGTAATATCAGTTGTACCTTGATTTCTAAAAAAACACAGTTCCTTTTGTTAAGGTAATGTACGGACGTAGTTGATATTACAAAATGGTCAAATTGTGAATTTTATAAGAATGGATACTACTGATATTTCAAAAAGGGAGGAGAATAATAGATATTGCAGAAGAAAAGAAGGGAGGAGGTGACGAAAAACCCTACTTTCAATTATTGTTAATTTTTATTTGGTTTAGATTATTTAAAAATATTTTTGTGGATTATGTTCATTTATATATACAAACACATAAATAAAGGAGATATAATAATCTATTTTAAAATTTAAAATTTAATTTCTCTTGCTTTTTAAGATTTTAATTTTTTTAATAATATAATGAAAAAAAGATCCACTTTATATATATAATGAGACAAATAAGGATTTATTATGTAATAACATGGTAAATTTCACAAAAAATACAAAACTATTTTTGGATTTTTATATTCTTTAGTGTCTATCATTTTCTAAAATAAAATTATAATAACAAAGGGAAAACAAAAGAAACTTTTATAAAGATTGAAAAGGGGGGATTAAAAAGAGGCTTTAAAAATAGGTTTTGTATTCCAAATTGGGATAGTGAAATATGAAAAGCATATTCTACCAAGTAATCTAGTTTCCGGTCAACCTTTTTTGTAGTTATTCAATTGATATGATTATTTAGATTTTTTTAGTTTTTAGTGCTAATGTTTTGAGTTTTTGGTATGCATGTAATATTTACTTATGGAATATATATATATATGATACTATTATAACAAAGGAGTATACCTTGATTTTTTAAATATTTTGGTCATGAGTTTAAATCATTAAAAATCAAAAAAGCCAAAACATAAATTGTATTTTTAAAGAAATGTCAAATAGCAATTGAAAAATCCAAAAAAAACTTATAGAATGAAATTAGATCTTATCTCAGAGTATTTATTTATTTAAATTATTGTAATGTTCTATCAAATGAAATCACACGAGAAATTAAAAAATTATTTATCCTTATTTCTTAATATTTTAAAAAATCCTTTACACATAGTTGGGGTTCGAGCTACCATACATCTAAAAATATTATCCAAATATCAAATTTATAAGGAAAAATAGAAAATTTTAAACAAAAATGTGTATTCAATGCATTCCAACTTCATAAATGCTCAAAACAATGCCACAAGAAAGGGCATAAGTTCACCTACGTCTAGCAGAACTTTGCATCTTATAAGGCCTCGATATATGTATATAACTATAATTTTTCCTTAATTAGAATAAACTTTTATAAATGAAATGAGGACTTATCTACAATAAAGAAGACATGGAGGGCCTTGCTGCAATTTGACTTGGGGTTGTGGCACATGTGAGTAGCTCCTTCAGACAGGGTTGGGCAGGGTTGGGTTGGGTTGGGGTACCCCTGTGAATAGTAAACTGTGAGGAGGATTGAGATGTTTGGAACGAGGGGTACCCCGGGTTGGGCCAACCCAACTCTGCAACCAAACGGAGCCCAAGAGTTTATACAGGACAAATACAAATGCTCCAAGTATCTAGGATGCTCACGTGCCTTCTCCTCCGAAGTAGGCGATGGTGATCAACTCATTAATCTATAAATACTATAAAGTTGGATTCTCCATGGATGCTCCCCATATTGACACGTGGAAGCACCATCTTCCTTCCTTCGGCAAATCTGAAATTCTTTTCTCCTCTCTTTCTCTCTCATGGAAATATCTTTACCCCCCTCCCCCTCCCCCATCTGCTACATCTACCAATGCACATACTTCTTTCTTTCTCTCTTTGGGGGCACATATCTGCTAACATATCTGCAACTGTAAGCATGTTATTCTCCTTCCAACACGTACTATTTTGGTAGATTTAAGAAAAGTTAGGCTCGAAGGTTTCTTCTTCTTTCCCTTTCATCGTCTCATGTTGTCTTTCTCCATTCATTTTTCTTAGCCCTTCCTTATGCTCTCTCTCAATCTCTCTCTCCCACTAAATAAATCATTGCATACACATCTCCATTCTTCGCTCACTAAAGTTCTCAAGCAGCTCTCCACTGCTCCAAAAAATGGTAGCGAAGATGGGCAGGGACGTCACTTCCCATGTCGCATATGCACCCTCCACCTCTGTCGTGTCCTTCTCCACGTCCTTCTCCACCTCCAATCGTAAGAAGGATATCTCTTCTAAGGCCCCCAAGGCTGCCAGCAATGTCAAGGATCGGCACTCTAGTGCCTCTATCTTTGTGGATGATGTCATCGCTGAGGCCCGACAACGATGACGACTCTGACAAACACCTACATCCACCATTGTTACGATAGTCCCTCTCTCCCAATCTCACACCTCCTTCCCTCTCTTCAACATGGGGATTGCAACAACTGATGCCTCCACTACAGTCCCTCTCCCCCTCTCGCACTCCCCCCTCCCTCTCCTTAACATGGGGACTGCAATGCCTCCTCGCTTTAAAAACCTCCCTCTCGCTCACCTTCGCCCCCTCCACTTTCCCCCATCCCCACCCATCTCCTGCGAGTTCAAGCCTCATCAGTAAGCAACAATTAGTTATGCTATTTTTAGTGTTCATCTATCGGTTTTTTTAAAAAAACCCTATTAATTCTTTTTGAAATCTCAATCTTTAAAATTTACAGATCTAGAAACTACACTCTAATAGAAGAAATGGTTGAAGAACTCATCCTTGGGTTAAATGACTTATGTTCAAGTTTGCCTGCACATCTGAGTTAAATATCCCAAGTATACTAAATGGCCCTCATCCTCTAATAAGAGATATAGATTTTGAGTTACATTTTTTTTTGCAGCCTTTTCTTGAAAATATATACAATATTTTTTGTTCTCCGTTGATGCAGATTTTTGATACATCATAAACACTAATAGCCAACCCTCTAGTCCTTTCTAATTATTCTGGTAATTTCTGACGTATGCAGCATGCAAGGAAAGAATGTGTTTTTTTTTGTCTTTTCTTGAACCCATGATCTTTTACTTGGATAAGAATTTTCAACATGATTCTTCCATTGTCTGTTTCTATGTAAAAATGTTGCATCGTTGCTAAATTTTGACTATTTGTAAATGGGCAGTGGGAATCTAGGAAGCTTCAGTGTTGGATTCTTTGTTAAAGCATCTTATTTGCACAAATGATAAAATTTCTGGATATCCTTGAGGTATGCATGTTGTTTGACTATTCTTCTGAAAGCTTCTCCGTTGCGTGGTTATATTGTATCATAGAAATTTAATATTGTGCTAGAAAGCAATGCGTTATTCTTATCTTGCTAGCCTTACATGAAAATCTTAACCATCTCAGAATGAAAGGATAAAACATAGCGTGGCTGACAAAAAATGCAAATATTTGTAAACTAAACACGCTTTTAGTAGTTTTTTTAGCATTTGGGCTCCAATCTAGGTTCGAAGACAACCTCGGTAGTTTCGATGTACATATTAATCAATAATCCTGATTACGTGGTGGTTAGTTTACAAGGGTACCTCGAATGTTGAATTTTACTTTCTTATATGTATATCGAGATCCCCTCAAAAAAAAGATGGGAAATTGTGATTCTTGCATATCTAATATATGGTGGATTCCGTTGGGCAATTTGGTGGGTTATGAAAGAACATATATTTCATGATTAATATTTCTAGTGAATAATACATTAATCTTGAGAAATATTTTACAGTCTATCATGAGAATGTACTTGGTTATTGCAAGTCCTTAATTAGCGTTCGGCTACCGGGTTATCGGTGGGTTTGGGGAGTTTACCCCCCTTAACCCACCCTCTCTCTCTCTCATGTGGGCCCCACTTTATTTCTTTTTTTAAATTAAATAAATCAATTTTACATCATCAATCCTGTCAACAAATAATATATTATACCATCATATCATATAAAAATTATAAACCACTTTACTTCTACTCACTTTTTCAAAATTCAATACAATCACATCACAATAACTGCTCACTTTTTCAAATTCCAATACAATCATATCACAACAAACCCACTTCTGACCCACCCCCCAGTTTAGCCCTCTATCCAAACACCAAAACTCAAAAGCGGGTTACCCTCTACCGGTTTAACCCGCCTTAACCCGCGTACCAAACGCACCCTTAGTCTCGACCTAAAACGATGTATATTCTAAATATTTATACATTAATGCATTTTTTTAGTGAGTTCCACCTGGGGATCTCACTCTTTTTCTCTTAAAAGAACACATGGTTTACCTTTATAACTACTTCCAAGATGCATTTTGCCATAGTTCTTTTGGGACATTTAGATACGTGCTTTTATATAGATATGTTTTTGGTGATTAGGCATTCTTTTTCATTTTCAGCGACTTAAATTATCATATCATTTTTATATATGGTATTGTGTAGTAACAAGTTCATGTGAATATTGGCATGCTTGGTTGATCGCTTCATCTTTCAATATCACACGGTAGAGTCTTTGTTTCGTTTTATGCAGATTTTGTAGGTTAGGGTTGATAATGATCTCTTTGGATGTGTTCGTTTGGGGGGTTACCCCCCACTTTGGGTGGGTTACCCCCCAAAACCCATATTCCTAACCCACTTGTGGGGTCCACCATCTTTTCATCAAAAAAATTATATATTATACAATCATATCATCTAAAAATCATAAAATATTCAACTTCTACTCACTATTCCAAACTTCAATACAATCACATCACAACAACCACCCACTTTTTCAAATTTCAATACAATCATATCATAATAACTACCAACTTTTTCAAATTCCAATACAATCACATCACACAAACCCTCACAACCCTTAACCCACCAACCAAACACACTAACACAAAACCGGGTTATCCACCCCTGGATAACCCACCAACCAAACGCACCCTTTGTGTCCGTTGCCTCATTAGATATTTTTAGAAAGGCGTTGGGTCTTTCAAAAAAAACTAAAGGCATTGTTGTATAATTGTGTTTGAGCTTCCTGCAGGTTGTTTACTGACTCCATTACTGTTGTTACACCGAGTTTTTTGAGTTAACCTTAATGAAAATGATATTGTGAGGGATCATTTGTAGGAAGTGGTATTTTATTGAACTTTAATGTTGTTCAATAAAATTATATTCCACTCTTTTTGTCTTTTAGTCTCAAACTTACTATGTATATGATATATTGGGTGCTTGATGGGATGAGATTTTTGTTGATTTATAAAGTTTTTGAAAAGAGTCAGGACAACATCTTGATGTTTTGATGTTAGAAGAAATTAACTCTGAATGTTTATGATATTTTAATAAATTACTTTACAAGCTCTTTATACTACATTATGTGGATTTTTTTAAATAACGTTAGTAGGTAAAGTCGTAAGCACCCCCTTCCGAATAGTTACAAAAGATATAGATGTATCTTGAAGTTAAATAATGTATGTACGAAGTTGGTAAAAATTATCTGAAAATAGTAGTATTATATCCAATATTTACTTTCTGGCTAAATGGTCGAAACTACGGAAACCTAGACCTTGGTTATGGCGAAAAGTCTTAACCCACTACTTATGGAATGAATTCTGTATGTTTTCCATTTTTTGCTGCAAAGTACATCCCACAGAGTTTCTAGATCTTATTATTTATATGATGTTGTTTATGTAGTTTTTACACTAAATTGGTCATTTTGGCAATTAGGTATAAAGAGTTGTAGATGGCACAAGTCAGTATGGATCTAGGTAGGGGTGTAAACGGACAGAACCTTAGCGAACCTATATTTTTTAGGTTCGGTTCATTTATTTAATCGAGCCTAAACTTGTGTTCAGGTTCGGTTCGTTTATTTTCAAACCGAATCCGAATCGAACCTCTTTTTAAACGAATCGAACCTAAGCAAATATCAAACTTAAGAAATCTCTAATAAGAGGGAGTGAAAAGAAGAGAAATAGAAATATATGTGTGTATTTACAGTTAGAATAAATACTCATTTAGTTTTTTTCTTTATCTAACTCATCTTCATCTTTTGAAAAAAATTAGATTAATAAGGATTCGCCTCTTTGAAAAAAGTATAATTATAATATATTTTATATCTATTCAAATGGGGATAAGGAATAAGAATAATGCAGAGATATTCGATAAGTAATGTTTGTACTTGTTCTGTTGATTTGAAGATAAAGAAGGGAAAAGTACTAGAGCATAGATGATACATGTTGTAAACACGATGTGACTATTTCTTTTTGGATAGTTTATACCGAGATAAAATCTAGTTATCTCGTAAATATCTAGTTATCTCTAGACAAAATTCACTTATCTTGGGATAAAAACCACTCATCTCAAAATAAGTCCACTTCTACGGATACGTATTTGTAAATATGTATATGTGTATGTTTATCGAGCTTTTAACGAATCGAACCTGAGCGAACCTATGATTTTTAGGTTCAGTTCGTTTATTTAATCGAGCCTAAACTTGTGTTCAGGTTCGGTTCGTTTATTTCCGAACCGAATCTGAATCGAACTTTTAGCGAGCCGAACCTGAGTGAATATCGAACTTGAGAATTTTCTTACACCCCTAGATCTAGGCATGGCTCTTGGAATGCATATGAAATGCAATGATGTCGTGTGCGCACATAAACGAAAACATAATGGTGCACTCTCATGGATGTTTGTTCATGTCGTGCAACACTAAAATTTTGATATATCATGGGTCATTGTGTACTTTTTATATTTTTAGTCATTGGAGATAATTTTTATGTATTGATTCCATCTTCTTTATTTTTCATTTATATAATTGTTTATTTCTATAATTATCTACAAGTTTTAAAACTTAGACTTTAAGACTTCCTCATTTGTATTGAAATTTGAAGCTTATAAAGCGAAATCTCAGAGGATATAGGAATCAATTTAGTGGAGACTATTATTATTAAAAAGAACATAGAGAAAAGTATCAATTTTCACTTTTTGAAATATCAATCACTATAAAGAATTAATTACATAACATTAAATTTTTAAAGTATAATTAATGGAATAATATAAGAAGGATAATCATTCATGGAACATATATGCAATCAACTATTATTTTTGATATCTCCATGTTACTCACACATAACTTATATATCCTATATTAATTCTAAAAACCATGAATTGAGAAAGGTAAGATTAGAAATAATTTGATCAATAAGGGTATAGTTTTTCAAAGACATATTTTAAAAATATACAAACATCATTAATAAATGAGTATCTATACATTAAATCTTTATATCCATTTTCCGCTTGAAATATCCTCTTAAATATAAATTGCTTACCATTCTCATGGTTTTAGTCATTCATCCTCAACAAAACATGCACCTATTTACCAAGCAAATAATATTAAAAGAACACGATCTTCAGTCACTTTCCTCTTTGGAATAATGTGTCTTATAATTACTTTAATTCCATTTCTTATGGTATATTTTTATATACTTTGAGATACCTATTATATTAACTACCATTTTTTCAATTAATTATATAATAGGGCATTGCAAGGAAGGAATTATTAAAGAAAAACTCTTTTTTCCAAATGTCATTTACAAATTGACAACACTTGCATTATGTAAAAATATTTGCTTTGTCTTAACAAATGAAACTTCAGAATTGTGTCAAACGACCTTATTTTGGATTTTAGAATGTCAACTTCAGTTAGCTATTATCTTGAGATCATTAAAGTGATTCCAAGATACAAGTTCTTCTTTGTTAAATTCAATGATATTAGCATGCCGATTTTTAGAGACACATATCTAATTATATGTTAAAAACTTTTATTATTACTTAGTTCAGTTTTGAATGTTTTCTCCTCATTGTTTTTATGTATAATGCATAAATATTTGCAAAGATGGTGTATGCAACTCAGATAGTTTTCGATTATGACGAACATGGGTTCCAAAAAGAAATATGATAATTGTATATGTCATGTCAAGCAATATTTAAAACCATATTTTCTACTTATGTTGTTCTAAAATTTAAATTATTTTTATCCACTGAATTTTTTATCATTTATTATAAATAGTGGAAAGAAATTGCTGGTTATACTGTGAAGGTCCTTAGCTAAAGTGTTTCCTAAAGACAGTTCTATGTAAAGAAAGACCATTGATTGCCATCGTTTCAGCCATGATTGTATGATGTGCAAGGTATATATAGTTATTTTAATTCTTGCATTAAGCCAATACACTTTTATTTTATAATATGATCACATTTAAGAAAAATAAGAATAATGACTATTTGTTTATCAGTTGCTTCAAGATTTCACTTTAATCTCCAAATACCTAAAGTTGAAAATCTTAGATACGGTAGTGTTTTCTCTTAGTTATCTTTGAAAAAGAAAAACATAATGCCCAAGTTCATTATTTGTTATTATAATCTTATCCGGGATTGTGCTAGAAATTATAATAGTAAATTCTGAAAGTTCAAGTAATTCAAACTTTTGATTGATAAATGTTCAGGTTAGCATTTACCTTTGTATTTTATATATTTTTTTGTGTTTTTCTAAGATTTCTTTTGAACTTACTTTTGTAGATAAATGTTGTTATAAAATGGACAACATTGCAGTAACAAAAAAAAGTGCCACCGAATTATTTTTTTTTAAGTATCAAAAGTGGAAGATTCTTTTTTTAATATATGGGGTTAGTAAAAACAATTGTCGTAGGTTAACAATGTTAATTTTTTTGTTATTTTTGACATACTACTTTTATGTGGTGTAATTTTTGGCATGACTTTTTTTGTAGTGGTTATTCCTTATCAAACTTACTGGTTATTTATGAATATCGTAGCTACTTCAATATTACCTTGCATTTTTTATTATAGTCTTGATATTCATGGATAGTGTACATCCATACTTACAAGAAGAGATCTACAGTTTGAGTTTATTAGTTATGATTGCTCTATTGTTTTTTCATTTATATTTTTTAGAGTTTTTTATATTCCAATGTTAATGTGTTCATGTTATTGTTATCAATTAATTTTATAAATATTACATTTGCATTAAATGCTTTTCGAATTTTTAAGGTCTTAATCAACTTACAATAAAAAACCATTTCAAAATTTATTCTCACGTGCAATTTGCAGTTTAATGTTATGTATGTACTAGAAAATATGTACAATATGTGTTTACCCCACCGTGAAGCGTGGGTATGCTCACTAGTGTTTAATAGCATGTGGATAGAGCCGCCATGTGGCATGTTATTGGTTGGTGGACAAAGCAAATGATCAACGGTGGACAGAGCATTGACTAACGTTAATGATGAGTATATGAGGATCTTCGCATTGAACAGTCCTCTTTCCTCCTTGGATCAACTGTTGACGATGAAGAGGCAAGGATGGATCCATGGCTGGAGAATCGATAATTTGACTTGAATGATGGAGATTGAGGGGATTAAGAATCATCTACCCAAAGAAGCTCGATTGCGGGTCTTCTCAAAGGGAATGAGAACGGGGTGGAGTGAGTTGGGGCTATGTATAGCGATGAAGGTTGTGGCCGGAGATGAGCGGTTGCATGAGGTAGAAGAAGAAGTAGACGTTGAGAGGGATGCAAGAAGAAAAGGAATTCAAAAGGAATGATGGAGATTGAGGGGATTAAGAATCATCTACCCAAAGAAGCTCGATTGCGGGTCTTCTCAAAGGGAATAAGAACGGGGTGGAGTGAGTTGGGGCTCTGTATAGCGATGAAGGTTGTGGCCGGAGATGAGCGGTTGCATGAGGTAGAAGAAGAAGTAGAGGTTGAGAGGGATGCAAGAAGAAAAGGAATTCAAAAGGAATCACAGAAGAAGGAGAAGCAAGACCGGAGGAAAAAGAAGAAGAGTACAAAGGAATTACCTAGAATTTGGAATCAAAGTGAAGTCAAGGTCAGTGCACATATAAGAACACAGGTCGTCTCCCCAATTGGCTCAGTGCAGCCAAGAAGCTCGGAAAGGAAGAGATCCCAGCAAATTGGAGCTTCAATCCACGAATTGTGCTCAGAACCCTCGCCCCGCTTGTCATCGCCCAAAGCAGAGCTGGAACCTGTCACCTCTTGGTGAGGCGAAGATGGAGCTGTAGAATGAGGAAATGACGGATAAGGCCTTGATTTGGTTGAGAAGAGTATATATAGTGGATGTATTTCACGGTCACCATTATGGTTTCTCTATGAGGTGGGATAGGAGGACATTCTTCAAATATTTGTAGGAGGAGTGGCGTTGGAGAGGTCAAGCGTGAGGGAGAGAAGGTGGGGTAGATGGAGGTGGTGCGGGCGTAGAGCCGGATGATGTGGTGGGTCTGGTTGCAGACCTCGCATGCGCGAAGGAGAAAATGACGAGTCAACAAGGAGGGTGCGATGAAATGGACCAATGAGGGCATCGTATAGCGCCACACATGCAAGGAAAGACCTATATTGGACAAGGTCAAAGGCGGTGCTGCCTCAGGCCAACGTTGGCAGCAGACGAGGCACAGGCACAAGAGAGGGTGAATGAATGGGAGGAGGATCCTCCCATATCCTCTGCTGTGATGTAATGGGAATTTATTTTTTTATGATTTTGATCTTTAAAATCTAATCTTATGGATTACGTCTTCAACCAGTACTATAAATATTTTCCAATTTTCGTTTAAATCCGAGGGCATTTGTTATTTTATCTTAATGATCAAAAGTTTCGTTCTTTTTTAAATGAGATTTAAGTTGCTTAAATGTTGATCAGACTTTTGACTATTAAGATAAAATAGAAAATGTCTTCAGATTTGAACAAATTTTGAAGGATATGTGGAGCATTAGTTGGATATAATCCATAAAGTTGGATTTTGAAGATCGAAATCGCAAAAAAATATCATTACAACCCCCCTATTGTAATGGGAATTACATCGGAGGATCATCTTCCGAATGAATGGGCACAAAATGGAGGAATAGACTAAATGCTAATGAGGGGAGACTAGGTCAAAAAGGCATGTTTTAAGGAATTTATATTTTTTCTTGGTATTGTGTTTAATACTATAAATAGTATATTACATTTTCATATAATATTACTGTATTATTTACATATTGTTTAGATTTTTTGAATATTTAAAGCTTGAGGAAAATTTTAGAAATAAAATATGAAGGCGACGTTTATAATTGAAATAGATTTATATATAGTTTAATCTTTTTGGTTATTTTGGGGTGGATTTTTATTTTCTTTTCTGGATTTTGAATAAGGATTTTTACACTCATAACACTGAGTAACTTCACAATTACAATAAACCTTGCATAATAGTGAATTACAACTAAAACCTTGAATAAATGCTCCATTTTACACCCATAACCTTCCGTTAATTGAGTTCAATAACTCAACCAGATGATTGAGTTAATCTAACCCGTCCATGATCTAACGATTAGGATTAATAAAAAAAGGATGTGCGGAGCAGCAGGGGTGGAAGGTGTGGTGGGAAGCAGGGTGCGGCGACCTACTGGGCAGTCGGGGAACCGCCTGGGGTGGAGGCCTCGAGCTTATTGCAGGGGCGTGGGGGGCTTCGGGCGACGTGCGGGGCGGGAGGGTGGGGGGTGGGAAGGGTGGCGACGGGTAGGGGGGAGGGGGGACTTCGAGCAGGGGAAGAGGGCGTCGACTCCAAAGGGAATGGGGGGACGGCTTCGAGAGAAGCTGTGCGAGTGGGCTTCGAGCTTGTTGCGAGGACATGTGTGTGTGGGGGGGGAGGGGGGGCTCGAGCTTCGAGCAGCGCGCGGGGCGGGAGGGTGGGGGATGACAAGGGTCGGCGATGGGTGGGGGGGAGGCTTCGAGCAGGGGAAGAGGGCATGGGCTCTTGTAAGGGAAGAGGCCGTGGGGCTCCCGAGGGAACACGTGGCTTCGAGAGGAGCTGTACTGGAGGGGGGGCTTCGAGGAGAGCTGCTTGATGGATGTATCAAGCAGTGGATGATTGGAAGTAGCTCCAAGAGCGGTCGGTAGGAGCTCCGAGCAGGGAAGGATCGACGAGCGGCTAGAAGTTGATGATCGACGGTAGGCTGCTTGGGGCTTTGAGCAGGGGAGGATCGGTCGTGGGTTTGTTCGAGCAGGCTTCGACTAGGGGAGAGGGGCGGGTATGAAGAGACGATGGCATTTCGTAAAAAAGAATGAGCTTTAGGGGTTGCTTTGTCTTTTTAACGAAAACCATCAAATATAACGGAGGTCCCAAACGGAATATAACACAGGATTATGTCATGTAAGAATTAAACATTACTCGGGGTTTCTCATGTAATTCGTGATTATACAAGGTTATGATTGTAGTTGTGAAGTTAGTCAAGGTTATAGGTGTAAAACTCCCTTTTGAATATTTTGTAGTTGGTTGTATTTCAAATTAAATAAATAAAAGCAAAATGAGTTTAAATAAGCAGAGCATATTTTGCACTTGATATATCAGGTTCTAAATATACATTTACAATATACACAATAATAGTCCAAAATTCATGTTTCACACATAAACTTGATTCCAGTGAAATCATTCTTGTTTTTAAATATATAAGAATACAATATTTAAAAGATGAGTAGAGTTGCATAGGTCTATATGTAATTTCAGCTTTAAATCCATGCAGATAGTTTTGGATTTACTAGACATATATACATGTCGATGTATTTTTGGAATTTTTCATAGATTTAATTAATTATATGTACACAATAGAAGTTTTTTTTGTTCGGATTTAAGATGAATTTATTAAAAACAGCAACGTTTGTGAAGTATATGTACATGTGAATATGTACATGTGAACCATTTTTTGATATTTTCTTTATTTTTTATTTATTTTGTCATACCATTCATGCTCTCGAGGATTATAGGTTAAATGAAATAAAAAAGATTGACATTCTATTTATTCATTTTTTCTGGTATGACATTCTTCTTAGTTTATTTGATTGTTGGAATATACTAATGTTTATTTGATATCAAGATTAATTAGTTTTAACTTGTAGGTTTTGTTCGTGCAAACACAACATAAAAAGATGTAATTTGGCTGTTATTATATGTTTTTTAGGGAAAAACTCAAACAAATAATTGAAGTAGATGAATCTAATATTTGTCATCCTCCCTTACTAGTCTTGTTTCTATCTTGCTTCCTTCTATTTCACTAAAGCCCTGTTTGGGTAGGGGGTTAACAGTCCCTTTGGGGGGTTTACCCTCTAAAATCATTTTTTCTCTTTCATATGGGGTCCACTCTTCCTCTCTTTTTTAATATATTAAATAAATCATTTCTCTTTCATCCATTATATTAAAAAATAATATATTATACCATCATATCATCAAAAAATATAAAGTATTCAACTTCTACTCACTTTTTCACAATTCAATACAATCACATCACAATAACTATTTACTTTTCCGAACATCAATACAATCACATCACAATAAACCGACTCAACCTCTAACCCTCTATCTAAACACCAAAACATAAAAATGGGTTACCCTCCAATTTAACCCGAGCAAGCCTAACAACCAAACATACCCTAAGAATATGATGCATGAAAAGAATTTGTTTAAACTACTCCATCTTTTAAAGCAAAAAATCTATTTAATCCCCATTAATTTTCTAAGTTATTCTTTCCATTTGCAAAATTTTCCAAGTTATTTGCTAGTCTTTTAGTTTTTCTAAAAAAAACTTACCTCCATTTTTCAAAAATGACTTATTTTGGTGTTAAATGTTTTTACTCGTTAAAAGAGTTTTTTTCTTCTAGAGAAAGGTTTTCATGATTATTTTCTTATCCTTGTGTTATTTCTTAATTTCATATTTGATGTAAATAACTCATTAAAAACATCGAGCAAGTAGCCATAAAATGAGTCACTTGCCTAACATTTTATTGCTACTAGATTGTAATCCCATATTATTTAAAGCATTTCTTAATCTTTTTTGTTGAACTTCTTTCTTAGTGTGCTTTCCTTCTTTCTGTTGCCCACTTTTTTAACTATGGACATTATTTTCTTATATGACCCTTATTTTATTATTGATAACAAAATCAAAAGATCCTCCTTTTTGTCTCTCTTGTTTCTTAAGATCTTGTTGCTCGAGAATTTCTGGAATCACATTGTAAGAAGATGAACAAGTGATACAAGAAAACTTTATCTTCATAAGTGATTTTTTAAATAGTCCTCAAAAGCTCATGTGTTGTCTTGCTTGGATATTTAGGGGTGAATGCTTCACATGAAAGTGTGTAGTATAAGATATTCATCACCTTTGTGTTTTTCATTTGGAAATTGTTGAATTCCACTTTCACAATTAGCCTCAGCATACAGAAGGATATCAAGATGCATATCCAAATCCTGCAATCTGTTCATCGTACAAACACCTCATTCTGTTATCCCAACAAGACAACGTTCATCAAGAACAGCAGCTTTGTGACAGATAATATAATTGCAATGGAGGTAATAAAGCTCTTTTATGCCATAAATCACAAACATGTTACAACTAAAGTTGCATGACACATGGCCTCAAATTTCAATGAAATTCAGTTGAATTTCTGTCGAATATCGATATCCAATCAAAATCGAAATTCGACCGAAATGACCGAAATATGGAGGTCCTGATACAAAAAATGACCGAAATTCCAATCGAAACTCCACCAAAATTCCACTGAAATTCTGTTTTGATCGATACTGAAGTGGTGACCGAAACCGATATTTAGGGCCTTGGCATGATATGTGTTCCGATATTAATGAGAATAGCACAAGGGGGAGGGGGTGATTGAATGGCCCAAGTAAATTTTGGACTAAGAATATGAGAAATAAAAAAACAAATTGCACAGTAATTTTTAGTAGAAAAGCGCTATTGGAGATACCTCCATAGAGAGTATTGATCAGGATTCTTCCTCCGCCGTGAGAGTAACTGCTTTCCCCAACAAATTGCGCCATATTTAGTCGTTGCACTTTACAGTTCAGTGGATAACAGTTGAATACGAATAATTTATGGTCCCTGTGCGATTGCTGGCTTCGAAGGGCCTTGAGAATTACCAAAGACGTAGACCTGACTATCAACATTCTTTACAGTTTACAAACTATTTCCCTGTGCACTTGCCATCTTGAGACAAGGCATGGACATCTTTATCTGCGTATACAAGAAGAATACTATGAAAGTAAGAAACAAAAGAATCAACCAAGAAAAGTAAGATTCTCCAACGTATGATTGTAACAATCATTTTAAATTCACCATGTCCCGAAGCCCTACTCTGAACATCAACAAAGAGAAATAACAGGGATATAAAATCAAAGGGTTAATTACAAAAGAGTCTCAACTGTGCCTCAATTCTCAATTAAAAAGACTCATTTCTCAATTGTAACAAAGAGGGGTCTGATCGTATGTGTTTGTCTCAGATAGAAGCCTCTATAAGCATCAACATCACTTATATGTCAACGTTAAATCCTTAAGTTGACGGTTAGACCCCTATTTGTTACAACTGAAAAATGAAACCCCTCACTGAAAATCGAAGTATAGTTGAGGCCCTTTTTGCAACTCCCCAAAACCATACACATATCCCGAAGACCCTTTCTGAACATCATCAAAAAGTGTAAAATAACAGCTACAACATTTACCCCCTCTCCCAACTCCCCCAAAACTGTATACAATAGAGATGGCAAGCTGCAGTGCAATCTAGGATTGGCACAACAACCTGAAGGGAGATCGGAATCATCACCATAGCTCATTGAACTCGAATATGAAATTCTGTGGATCAGGTGGAAGCACACCCAGGTCAATTCGAATGTCCTGAATTGATCAAGGTTCTTCATGTAGAAGGCACGTGACGTTTTATCACTGGGTATTTTAGAATTGTGCTAGTGAGTACCCCCGGCTGTGCAGATATTTCAACTTTCCGCATAAATTGTCTCTTTCTTCCCCAATCGTCTCTACCATTTGCATGACAATGGTCAGCAAAAGAAGAACCATCACCCCATTCAGCACACGGGGCAAGCGAGTCGCACACATAACAGTGACACTGCAGACATTAAATGAAGTGGATAAGTGGAGATGAGAAATAGTTCACGCTTGATAACCAAAGGAAGCAGATTACAGAAAACTGACAAAAATGTACAAAGATAGATCTTGCCAAATCTCACTACCTGTGAGCAATGCCCTTCATGCGGTGTTTGGCTGAAAGGGTATGTGGCACAAAGGTGGCGTGGATGAGGGTAGTCCCTGCAAGCTAGCTAAAGAAGACGAGAATAACAGAAAGAGCCCGACATAAGAATTTTCAAATCTGGATTGATAAATCGTGAATAGATAGAAAATTTTACAGTTGATAATGCTACTTCTAATGGATGCTACAAGAGGTAAGATAGAATATAGTGAGAAAATATTACAGTTGATAATGTAGAATACAGCGAGAAAATATTACAGTTGATAATGCTACTGCTAATAGATGCCACAACAGGTAAGATAGAATATAGCTAGAAAATTTTACAATTGATAATTCTACTGCTAATAGATGCCACAAGAGGTAAGATAGAATATTCACTGAAAACATAATTCCATATTGAGGCCACAAAAAAGGTACCGGGCAACTGCAACATCGCTTCTGTTTTTGCATGAACACGAAACAAACTTCCTTGCTTTTACTTGACAACAGCCCAGTGACATATGAATGTTTATGCATGTACAAATAATGTTAAAACATGAACCTATGGAGGGAACTGCAAAGGTGATTCACTTTAGGTAATAATGTAGAAATTTCTCGGAAGGAGATGTTTGAACCAAGGACATACAGAAAGTTGACTTATTTCACCTCCATATATGTATGTATGAGAAACGAACATCCTCGGCTCTGCTTGCATGACAACAGCCTAGTGACGTAAGCTGAATGTTTATGCATGTAAAAACAATATAAAAACATTTTTTAGAATAGAAAGGGTGGTGTCTCAAAATGGGATCCACCGCAAAAAGTGTATATTACACTAAAAACGTACAGCCTTGCAAGGAATTACATACTCCAAGATGTACATAGTGCCCAACAATGTTCCATTACATTCTCAGTACAACAATTTTGCCCCTTAAAGATGACATCATTTCAAGTGCACCAAATCAAGCAATCGCAAATGGATACATGCTGTCCTCATGTCCATAACACCACATATTGATTTGATGTCCCACCAAAAATCAGTACAGTCCAGACCCCCAATCCACGAGATGTCTGCCAAGATCCACACCTGAGCTGCCGAGAACCGACCGTCTTCCCATGCAAAGTGATCCCCACCAATTGCCGATTCATCAATCTACGCCAACTCCGACTACAACGCCATGAATTCCTCAATCCTCTAGTCCGACATGCCTGAAGAGAAAACAGGAGATCACAGCCCATGCTCCCAGACATGTCGCACCACTGCCTCCTTGTTGCAAGCCCACTTCTAAAGGCATGTGTAGCGTGGACCCAATGTCCCTTCGCCCGTCCAATCATACCTACAAAAACGAAAAGCCATTCCATCCTCAAGAATCGGTCTCAGCTTTAAGGCCACCTCTGGAAGCACCTCGGTAATCCCTTTCCACAAAGAAGGTAGTTGTTCTGGAACGGCCTCCAGCGACATGGACACCACATAAACCTTTCTTAGCAGCCTGCAGACCATATCCTCCGATTTTCCCAATAAGCGAACCACCCACTTCGCCATGAAAACCTTGTTCATTTCACCCGCCTGTAGGACACCCAAGATTCCCTTCTTCTTTGATGTCATCACCTTGCCCCAATCAACCAAGTGAAACCCACTCTTGACTCTGCTTACCATCTGCCCAAAGAATTTCCTCATTAATGCCTCGATCCTCGTGCGTACCCTTGCCGGTAGCAACCTCGTGGAGCAGAAGACCGACATGTCGAAAGAACATGTCTAAGAAATACCATCTTCCCACCTCTCGAAAGCATAGTCACCTTCCACCTTGCCATCCTCCCCTCCAAACTTTCTAACAATATTCTCCAATCTCTAGCATTCAATCTTCCCGCCACCAATGACAGCCCCAGATAAGTGATTGGCAAAGCGGTCGTGGGGAATCCCAAAATTACCGATGTGATCTGCACCTTCAGCTTTATTAGGCCAAAAGGAACCACAATTATTAATCTATATTGATTTGAAGGCTCGATGTCCCCAAAAATGTCCATAATATGTGAGGCCTAACGTAACTTTTCCTCATCTGCCCCGTGAATAGAACAGTGTCATTCGCATACTACAAGAGCAAGATGGATAACTCCTTCGCATATCCAACGTACCATCAACCGTTCGTTGCTTGCCTCATCAAAACCGCCACAACGTTCGTCAAAGAAACTCCCTTTCGGTCTGCCATTAACCACCACCACATTAGATGTTGTCGTCACGCAGCACTTGATCCAAGCAATCTATAGGTTCAAAAATCCCCTCTTTTACAAAGAAGCCCACAAGAATCTCCAATCCATGTTGTTATAAGCCTATGAAAAATCCACCTTCCACAGCACCCCTTTAGCCTTTCTTCTTTTCCAATCCATCGCATCTTCGAAGCCAACACCAAAACATCAGTCATAGCTCTCCCAGGCACAAATGCCAGCTGCTCCGCCGAAATGATCCGATCCAGCATCCCTTTTAGGAGATTAGCAAGGATCTACAAGAAAATCATATATATAGCGTTAGACAACGCAATCGTCCTGTCATCTGCCCTGTTAGGCATGTCCTTCGGAAGCAAGAAAATAAGAGTCTCGTTCAATCTCTCAAATCCATGGTTACCTCCTCGAAACTCTGCAAGCACCTCTAATACATCCTGCTTGATCACCTCCCAAAATTCCTGGTAGAAGAATGCCGGGAAACCATCCGAGCTCTAAGCACCATACACATTTAGTTGAAACAACACCTGCTTGGTCTCTGCATCCGTGAAATCCCTCACCAGCAACCATGCATCTGCCTTGGATATCCGCAAGACGCCTCTCCCTTGCCAACTCGCACTCATCGTCTGCCAAATGCCTAAAAGTGTGTTCACAGGGCCCTTCCTACCTCCCAGCCCCCCTCGACCACCTTCCCTTCGATCGAGACCAAGTGTATGAAATTCTTGCGCCTTCTCCCACTAGCCATAGCATGAAAGAATCTCGTATTCATGTCCCCCGCTCTCAACCACCGCTACCAAGATCTCAGTCACCAAGAAACCTCCTCCTTCTTATCTTCCCGAAGAATCTTGTCAACGTGACCACTCCTCATAACCATCTTTGTTGTCGTCAGCACCCTCTCATCCTCTATTATGTCCAATATGGGTACCTATTCCTGGGCATTCTACCTCCTTGCATGTTAAAGTTCATCAAAAACCTCCTGACCGTCGCTAGCTTGATTGTGAGCCTACACGTTGTCATCCCATTCGGTCGTTTCCCCGACCAAAAACCATGGAAGGAAATATCGGTGATATATCAAAATCGACATGTGACCGATATGGGCACCGATATGGCGATATATCCTGTTTTCCAAGCATTTTCTTCATGAAGGCTCGTCGATATAGGTGATATTTCAGCGATATATCGTCTATATATCGTCGAAATATCATATCGATACGAAACAATATCGATATGGCCTTCCATGCCAAAAAGTCACCACCTCCTCCCGAAAACTAACCTCCAACAACCATGCCCTCTCAAATCTAAAGAAAGTGCAAGGATAATCGTCCTCCCCCCCCCCCCACCAATACCAGAGAAAGGATGTGTGATCCGACCATGCTCGAGGCAGGGCGCGTGCTCCAACCAGCGGAAACGCCTCCGAGGCCTCACTGGACCAATATAAAAACATACCTATGGATGGAACCACAAAGGTGATTCACTTAATTAATAATGTAGTATTTTCTTGAAAGCATAGGTTGAACAAGGACATAGAAATTCGCCCTTTTTTACCACCAAATTCAACTCATTTCGAGACTCTTATCTCATCTATCAAGCTTATCAAATATTAACGATCTCTGAAATTGATGAAATTAGCCCCTTCTAAATGATTGCACGGGGAGCCAACTTAGCTACCTTCACCTTTATTTTTTATTTTGTGGTATATTCTAATAATGCTTGGAAGATTTAGACCACTATATAACAATATGTTTTGACTCAAATTTCGATTCAATTCTATACTCTTATCACAACCATCAAGCTTATATAATATAACGATCTCAGAATTGCTAAAATTGACCCTTTTACATTGCAAGGTAGGAAATGTCGATATTGACACTATATCAATATGGTGTCAATACGACCATAAAAATATCGCCCATATCGATAAACTTTGTGAATGAAGAACCCAGAAAGAAGTATATCATCGATATATCGATTGTTATCGGTCCCATGTCAATACCGATAATCGCCGATATATCACGATATTTCCTACCATGCTACATTGACGTGTTCGGAATGTCTGTTTTACATGGAAATTGAATGAGAATATGCTAACCTATGATAATCTAATCACCTCATATGTTTTTGAAAAATACATTAGGGGGTGTTTGGACTGGGAATAAGCAGCAATAATGATGGAGAATAAAGAAAATAAGGATTTATTCTATGTTCGGATGGAGTATATGAATAAGGAGAAAAAGCTGGAATAAATATTATTCTATGTTCACTAGGCTATTGGCTATTGGGGGTTAAGGAATAAGGATTGAAAGTTAGTTAAATTATTGGTTATTTGTTTTGGTGAGTTTAAATATATAGTAAATTGGTAACACTTACAAATCGATACGAACTTCCACCCGAAAATTAAATATCCAAAATCCATGCGGCCGCATATGCGGCCGCATATGCGCATGCGGGCACCCAGCCGAACCGCATATGCTATATGCAGCCATATGCGGCTCAAGTGCACATGCGGGGCGCATAAACCGCATATGCGGCTGTTCATGCGGGTTTTCATGCGGTTGGGTCCATTTATGGATCCGCGTAGCACCCCATGGTCCCCACCCCTATGCTCACTTCCCTCGATTAGAAAACCCTAAACTCCTCCAGCCTTTGCCCCTACCTCCTCCTCTCGACTTCCGCCCACGGCTGCACCTTCGCGCTCACCTGCTGAACCACGCGACACCACTCCTCCCCAGCTGAAGCGTCTCCAGCGACTCCTCCTTCCTAGTTGCCACGAGTTCGCAACACCTCCTCCGCAGCTCCTCCCGATTTCCGCCTCCGCCTGCGTTTTCGCCGCCATCTCCTTCTCTCGATTTTCGCCTTCTCCCCCGCCTGCGTTTTGCCCTCTTTGGCTGAACCATACAGCAGCACCAAGCCACCAACACTGTCGAGTTCCGCCCCCAGCGACCCATCTTAACTTCTTCACGGGCCAAAGCACGTTTTCAGCCACCAAAATCCACCATTGAAGGGACTCCAACCACTGTGAGCATGAATATTTGTTTGTAATATAGAAGTTATTATTTTCATAATGCAACCTTCATCATTTATTACTATATTTTTTACTATTATGTTGATAATGCAATTTTATGTTGATAATCTTATTCATTATGATTTTTTAGGTAATATTTTGTGAAAAAAGTTTATTTTTTATAGGAGATTAGGTTATATTTTGATCGTTGCCAAGTGCCAACAATTATACATGTAAGATGTAACCATTAAATTCCATTAAGTAAATGCTTTTGTAGGAATTTATTGTTAAAAGCATGATTTTGTAGGAATTTAAAGGAAACATGTAGTTTTTTGTTTCTAACAACACAATTAAATATATATCTTTAATATTTTAATTAAAATAATGCAAACCGCATAATCCGCATATATTTCCGCATATCCGTTTACTCGCTCGGGACCGCCTGACCGAACGAATACCGCATACCGACTTTCTGAACCTTGCGCCGATATATCACGATATTTCCTACCATGCTACATTGACGTGTTCGGAATGTCTGTTTTACATGGAAATTGAATGAGAATATGCTAACCTATGATAATCTAATCACCTCATATGTTTTTGAAAAATACATTAGGGGGTGTTTGGACTGGGAATAAGCAGCAATAATGATGGAGAATAAAGAAAATAAGGATTTATTCTCTGTTCGGATGGAGTATATGAATAAGGAGAAAAAGCTGGAATAAATATTATTCTATGTTCACTAGGCTATTGGCTATTGGGGGTTAAGGAATAAGGATTGAAAGTTAGTTAAATTATTGGTTATTTGTTTTGGTGAGTTTAAATATATAGTAAATTGGTAACACTTACAAATCGATACGAACTTCCACCCGAAAATTAAATATCCAAAATCCATGAAGCCAAAGTTCAATGTGCATTATTTATTACATTATGACATGCTTGTCATACAATGGTTCCTCTGCAATCTCATGCGTGGAAGTTGCCAAACCGTCACGTAGCACCTCTCCGGCTCGGATGTCTTCCTCGAAGACCTTGATATCACACGTTGTGAAGTTGTTATCAAAGTCCTCATCACATATCGTGGACTCCGCAGGGAGCCGACCTTATGTTGAGTCGCATGTAAATGCACTCAATAGCTGATTCTTGCCCCGAACATTGCAGGTAAAGTTGTTGATGATGCATCATACCTTTACAACCATCACTTGTTTCTCGAAGTTGTAAGCAAAATGGATAGAATTTTCTATATCGAATTACTCTATTAAAAAGGTGTTACGTAGACATGAGATGTTATTTGGCAAGGTTTACCTTTAAATATGGGTAGAAGTAGCTATTATGGAGTATAACATCCGAGACCGGACAATCTTCTACTGGCATGTGGATGAATTGATCTCTGAGGGAGATGATACGTGAAAGGACATCGTTGAGATGCTTTGAAATATTATCACCTAAGCATTGAAAATGTTTACAAAGCACCCGATCTTCGCATTATGACCTAGGTAATACAGCAATATGCAGAGCGATTCCTCAACCTTTAGGTGTCTTAAATCCTTTGGGCACGTCCTTTCCTTTAGGAAGGCGTAGAGACGTAAAATGGTGTCAGAATACATCTGAAAAACCTCATACGATTGACCAACGTGGACGTGCACCATCTTTTGGATCCATATATGGTCCGTACGCATGGAGATGCGCTTCAGGATCGGGGAGATGTATCCACCACATATGTTTTCCCCATCCTCCAAGATTGTTCATAGATATATCAAGTTCAGTATGACCAAGTTGTACCTCATCGTGACAATAGTCTCCGTTCCATCCATTTCCTACGAGAGAGCTCCTCAAAATATGGGCAAAAAGAGAAATACTTGCAACATCATCACAGAAACAACAATTGGCAAGAGACTTTGAGTAAAAACGTGATGTAAACAAGAGAATTAAAATGCTACATGGTGTTCGAGAGGATGGAAATAATATTACAAATTGAATAGATTCCAGCAACAAGAGAAGTTTCAACCATTAAACATACATTATTTAAAAGTAACAATTCATAGGCAGATTGACACAACCCTTCCAGTTGCTGAGGTGAATCATCCCAATGGCTTGCTGAGCTGAACGTTTATCTAAGCAGTTAACTTAGCCAGGACGGACTTGGCACGATTGAAGATGATCCGGTCATAAGAATCATGGCTGATGTGCAAGAGCTTGATTTGTGCCTCCGGAGAGATGCCCGGAAGCAACTCCTCCAACTCCTCCAGAAAAAAAGAAGAGAGAAGAGGAAAGAAGGGGCGACATGAGCTTTATTCTAGGCCCATGTTGGGCTGCTACATTTTTTGGACCCGATTGGCCTGCGGTTTCAAAAAAATTGGGAAAGGTGCGAATAAAAAAACCGCACGCAAGAAAAAGAGAGAGAGGAGGAGACAGCTAAAATATACACACACAACCGAAGAAAAAATGATTGAAAAAAGGGGCCGAAAAAACTGGAAAAAAAAGGATCGACTTATGTGATTTTGTTTGCTTTCCCTATCTTCATGTCTTCTCCCAACTTGGTCGATGTCGTTGTTTTTCGACCAGTATGGGAGAAAGGGAGAGTATTATGTAGAGTTCTATATATTGTTCAAAATCATAGTCTCCAGGTCAGATTCAGACTCTCTGGTTCTTCATATTCTTCGTATTCAGACTCTACAGGTTCAGTCTGTTTCAGAGTCTGCAGTTTGATGCACACATATATGCGATCATCAGTTGTGAGGTCCATATTTGATATGGTTGGATCAGCATTTTCATGTGATCCATAGGGACTCCATAGTAGATATCTCATTCTCTAAGCCATTGTGGGCTAAGGTTTTCATATGGTTTCATAGGGACTCTAGAGTAGAGATCTCATTCTCTGAGCCAGTAGGGAGAGACCCAATTCTTATATGAGGAACCTTTCAGACTCCATTCTTCAGTAACCGTACACTCCGACGAAGATGTTTCCATGGTTTTTTGCAGTCCAAACCTTCAGAGAGATGGAGAAGTTGCGGGTCGTAGTTATCCAAGTAGAAACTCATTGCAGTTTCAATGACTCTGACAGACATAATACAGAGCACATGTTCTCGGACGAGGAGACTCGATTCAGTTCACACTCCAACCATTTAGTTCCTCATCGCAAGCACAGCATGAGAAGCAATACCCTCGACAGCAACCGATAGTAGAGTATGCGTTGAGTTGATATTGTTTGTAGTGCCTTGTATTATGAGGTTGAGATTTCTCTCTATTGTCTAAACTAAGCATTGCATGCTCCAGCTTGAGGGGGTGTTGGAGTATATGTGTCACATGTATTGATGGGAAATTGGATCCCTCCAAGGTCTAATTACCACATCCATATGTTTAGTCCCGCATCTACTGTAATTAGGACTCTGGCCAGTTTGTGGGGATATATAAGAAGCCCCGCAACAATTGTAACAAATGACAAAAGTGAATAGAAAACACAAGCCCTTTAAGGTGCTCCCTCGCGGTTTCATCCATCTCCTCAAGGAGTAAGGTTCCACGTTAAATCATGGTGTTCTTCATATTTTACTCTTTATCTTTGATATTACGCTTTCGCATTCTCGATTCCGAATACATATGATCTTTTAGTCATGTATTTCTTTATCTCTGATATTACGCTTTCGCATTCTGTATCTCATATATTTCTTTTCCTTTTGTATCTATTATACAATGCCTATCTGGAGTTCTACTCTCTATATAAGAGAACTCTAGGGCTTCTTGAATAATATTATTTTGCTTCCACATGATATCACAGCGATGATCCTAGACCAGATTTCGCATACCCCGTGCATTAACCTAGGGATGGGTATTGGGCTGGGCCGGCCCTACCCAACCCGAAGCCCGGCCCAGCTCAAGCCCAAAATATCATCGGGCCGGGCCTGGGCCTAAATGTTCGACCCGAAATTTTTTTGGGCCGAGCCAAGGACCGGCCCATTTGGGGGCCCGACGTAAGGCCCGAATGGCGGCCCGATATGTAGCCCAATAGATCTAGCCACTTGCACACCTAACCATCCTTCTTCCCTTGGAATCGCTTCTCCCCTTCCCTACGCCCCTTCTCCCTCCTCTCTGATAGCCACCCCTCCTCAACAGCCTTGTCCGTCACCTCTTCCGACCATCCTCTCCCTCTATTCCTTCTCTCCTTATGTCGGACATTCCCACTGCAGAAGAAGAGCCACGACAAGCCCCTACACAATTATTTTGTGGATAGACTTGCATCTGAATTTAGCAGATGTAGATATATACAACTTTTATTATAATCCATAATTTACATTTTTATTAGAGATATATAACAAATGAGCATTAACTATATCTATTGCATGAATAGGAACAACCAGAAAATGCATCATCAACAACAAGAGCAATAAAAGAGAAGCATGACACAATTGAGGATAGGCCGGGCCTGGGCTTGGGCCGGGCTACAAAAAAATTTGCGGGTCGAGGCCCGACCCAAGGCCCGAGTTTTTTAGATGGGCTTGGGCCTGGGCCCTTTAGGGCCCGGCCCAACCCGGCCCATGCCCATCCCTACACTAACCCCACCCACCACGCCAACCTCTTCCCCCAACGCCACCACTGTCGCACATCGCAACGTCGTCATGTGCACTTCTATGGGCCTCGCACTCCTCTCGCAAGAGCCAACATGCGTTGTGCAGCGCAACCCGATGCATCCCATCATCACGCAATGGCTGGTACAACACCATCGCATGCACATCTGCCATCGCCTATGCTACTAGCCACCATCGACAGCTCCTCGTTGTGCCCCCAGCCACCGTAGTGGTCTTCCACGACCATCGCATGTTGTGAATCGATCCTAGGAGTATCCACCAAGGCCCTAAATGTCGATTTCGGTCACCATTTCGTTACCGACCAAAACAGAATTTCGGTGGAATTTCGGTGGAATTTCGATTGGAATTTCGGTCATTTCAGTCATTTTTTGTACTAGGACCCCCATATTTCGGCCATTTCGGTCATTTCGATCGAATTTCGATTTCGATTGGATATCGATTTTCGACAGAAATTCGACCGAATTTGGCAGAAATTTGAGGCCATGGTATCCACAACATCTTCAATGAACTGATTTCGTCCTCAGGTCATCTGATTTTGAGTCTTTTTTGGTGAAATCAAACCTTACATCCCTTCTGCATGCTTTAGGGTAACCCCTCAGTTAGTGCTAACGATTGTATGAGTATACACATACAACTAATCCCATATATGTCTGTATAGACTCATTCAGATCATTCTACATCCCCAGTTGAGTTATGTTTTAGCCCGCTTATCATCAAGTCAGAAAACAAGGGTAATACCTTCGTTTGGTGCCTTCAAGGGATCGACCCCCTCACTAAGATGAATGGAACCAACTATGAGTTATGATTCACGCAATGGAGGCAAGATGTTGCACCATCACGGAGGTAGCCGATGATATTATGGATCTACCCTTTGATAAGGCAATCTAGGATATGATGTCAACCACTTATGGTCATGCGAAGTGTTGTGAAACGCGGAAGAAAACACGCACAAACACGATCAAACAAGCAAGACGCAAACACATGGATTTACAAGGTTCACACATAACTGGACTAAGTCCTTGGACGATAACAATTGATTTTCACTATATAAAGAAAGAATGAATACATAGGATACTGAGAAGCTACAGATATGGGGCGAGAAAGAGGATGAGGATTAGGGGTAGCAGTAAATGGTGGGTCCAAGGACCCTTTTATACTACAACATAAGAATATCAATTGTATCTAGCAATCCAACCTAACAACTCTCAATCAATCATGATTCAGGAGGCGGATCAGCCATCTCAACAATCCGACCGAACAGCTCTCAACCAATCAGGATTCAGGAGGCGGATCAGACATGTCAACAATACAGTCAAACATCTCTCAACCAATCAGGATTCAGGAAGCGGATTGGACATGTCAGCAATCCAATCCAATAGCTCTCAGTCAATCAGAAGTTGGGATGGAGATCATCAACATCAGTAATCCAACCCAACAAATGGTTAGGATTGAAATCATATCAACAATCTCCACCTTGAAATGAATCCTCATATCGCGGAATTAGCCACTGTTGGACTCCACCATGAGTAGAATTCTCCGCTAGCAGATTTAATCGCTGCTAGACATCAGCAGAGTTGAATTCTCATATAGCAGAATCAACGACTAATATACTCCGCCATGAGTTGAATTCTCCACTAGCAGAATTAACCATTGCTAGACTCCACTGGGTTGAATTCTCAGGTAACAGAATTAACCATCGTTTGAAAATCAGATAGCAGGATTCAAGTCATATTAACAATCGCCGCCTTGAATTAAAACCATAGAGAAGCTTTACCAAGCTTTACCGTATAGCTGCCAACCCCTCCTTTGGGCTACTACTAGCCATCGACATTGATCAAGTCCAAACAATGCTTGAACTTACCCCCAGAAATTATAGATCCATGTATGACATATGTAGTCTTCTGCTTGTTGCCCTTAATGATAACAACCCCAGCTTTGGCAACCTGCATGACTCCACCTTCAACGTTGTATCTATATACTTTAAAAACTCCAAGTGATATCAAGTTCTTCCTCGGATCAGAAACATGACGTGCTTCTGTCGTTATCCTCACGACCCCATCATGCATCTTGAACTTCACATAGCCGATCGCTACAATTTTACACGACACATTATTCCCCGTGATGACGTTTCTGTGGAGAAGACAGACGAATAGGATGTGTACTCCACAGGGCTAGGGTCTCTTATATAGAGAGAAAACCCTAGAGAGTACAAGGGAGAAAATACATAAATACCCCTGAAGGGTTACGGAACCCGAAGGGTTAAATGTTACGGAACCCGAAAGGTTACAACCATAATTGTAATATAATAATTCTAACACTCTCCCTCAAGTTGGAGCATATATGTCGATCATGCCCAACTTGGATAGTAAGTACACGAGGCGCTTCCTTGAAAGAGCCTTTGTGAGGATGTCTGCAAGTTGAAGTTCATTGGAGATGTGAGGAGAGCTGATTCGTCATCCTCGTATTGCGTCACGAATAAAATGGCAATCAACTTCAATGTCCGCTCATGGAAAACTGGATTGGTGGCAATATACGTGGCAGACTTGTTGTCACAGTATAAGGTACAGGAGTGGCGACTGACGTGCTAAGTTCTGTTAGGAAAGAAATAAGCCATGTGATCGCAGATGTGGCTTGAGCCATTGCCATGTATTCTGCTTCTGCACTGGATCTGGAGACCATTGTCTGCTTCTTGCTTTGCCAAGTAACAAGGTCATCCCCAACAAACATGTCATATCCTGAAGTGGACCGGTGGTCTTCAAGACAGCTAGCATAGTCAGAATTTGTATAGGCAGAGATATTTGTGTGTTCATTCACCCCATAGAAGAGTCCATGTCCGAGAGATTCCTTCAAATATCGAAAGATCAAAAGAACATCCTGCCAATAACTGTAAAGAGGCCTCTCCATATGCTGAATGGCTCTGCTCACAGCATATGATATATCTGACCTAGTAACAGTGAGATAGAGTAATTTTCCCACTAAGCTTTCGTATCGCGTTGCATCATCAAAAGCTGAATCAGTAAATGCTGAATATTTTCTCACTTCTGCAAGGATGCCAGATGGCTTGCATCCAAGAAGTCCTGCCTCAGTCAGAATATCGAGGCAATACTTTCTCTGTGAAAGAAGGAGCCCCTCTATTGTGCGTATTACTTCGATGCCAAGAAAATAACGAAGTTGGCCAAGATCTTTCGTGACAAAGACCTTCTGGAGGAAGGTCTGGGTCTCCTGAATACCATCTGTATCATCTCCTATGATAACCATATCATCAACATCGACAGCAAGGATGATCGTGCCAGTAGACCGCCGTCTAACAAATAGAGAGTAGTTAGATGTTGTCCTCTGAAAATCAAGTGTGTTGATCTCCATAGTGAGCCTGTCAAACCATGCCCTTGGGCTCTGCTTCAGGCCATAAATGGCCTTACGTAGTCGACATACATGCTCCCCCTCGACTACATACCCCGACGGTTGCATCATGTAGACCTCCTCCTCAAGATCACCATAAATAAAGGCATTCTTCACATAAGTTGATAAATGGGCCAAACCTTGTTGGCAGCAACAGAGAGAATGGTACGTATCGACCCCATTCTGGCAACAGGCGAGAAGGTCTCAAAATAATCAACTCTAAGGCCAGTTTGGTTGGTGGTATATACCGGTGTACACCGGTGTACCCCTCCTTCCAACACTCACAATCCTCCACTCAGTTTATTATTCACAGGGATACCCCAAGCCCAACCCAACCTAGTTACCAAACTGACCCTAAAGGTTTGTGTGAAACCTTTGGCAACAAGTTTGGCTTACAACCCGTCAATAGAACCATCAGGCTACTGTTTGATCGTGAAGACCCATCGACAAGCCATCTCCTCATCCATGGCTTGTCGCAAACCATGATCCTGCATTGCACTGAAATGATCTCTTGGAACAGAAATAGCATTCAGAGCATCTGCAAATCTCTTGTCACAACTAGATAAACCACCTGTAGAAGTAAAATGCGACATGGGGTGATACGTACATTGCTTTTTTTGCTTGCATAGAGCTATAGGAAGCTCCCCAGGTACATCCGGAACAGCAGTGGTGGGAGCAGTCGAAGTGGTCATATCATCTTATATAAAAGGAACAGGCAAAGGTACATACACTGGTGTAAAAGGTATAGAGGTACGCTGGCGAGTATAGGTGATTGGCAGAGGAGGGAGGTCTAGAGGAATGCCACTCACAGTCTGTGTGAAATAACTTGTTTGCTCAAAGAAGGTGACATCAGCAGACACATAGTATCGACGTCCAACAGGATCATAGCAGCAATAGCCTTTCTAGGTACGAAAGTACCCAAGAAAGACGCATTTGATGACACGAAAGGATAATTTGTCAGTTGCATGAAAGCTACGAGCAAAGGCAATACAATCAAAAATTCGCAAAGGTATGGGAAAAGAAGAGTCAGTAGGATAAAGTAAGGAAAATGGAGTTGCTCCTTTGAGAACAGATGAAGGAACACGGTTGATGAGATACACTGCAGTAAGGATAGCATTTCCCCAATATTGTTTAGGAACACGGTTGGTTGGCGACCTTCGTAGAAGGTCCTGAAAGCGCAAAGGATGCAGTCCCAAGATTGGGACCTATCGCATATTTATTCAATCAAAAAAGATAATGATTACATAGATGGTTTAACAGAACCAAAACAAAGCTACATTTGCCACGGATGCATCAGTGCCTATACTGCCCCAACACGTTCACACAATAAAAATGTTGGGAAAATAGAAAGAGATGTTTATTCCTTCAGCCCTAGGTTCTCTTATATAGGAAAAGGCCTATGGGAAAATTACATAAAGAGGATGTAAGAAAGGGAAAATACATAAACGATACATAAATATGAAATATATCTCTACAGTCCCCTTAAGATGGAGCATAGATATGTATCATGCTCAACTTGGATGAATACTTCTGGAGGGCCCTCTAAGTAGGGCTTTAGTGAAAATGTTTGTCGTCTGATACCCTGAGCAGACATGAAATGTAGATATGAATTCGTTCTGGATTATGTATCATATGTAATGGCAATCAACCTCAATGTGCTTTGTCCACTCGTGAACTGCTGGATTATTAGCAATGAATAAGACAGCCAGATTATCGCATTCCAGTGACATGGGAAGAGGTACAGCTATATGTAGATCTGTTATGACTGCTCAAATCCACATCATTTTTGTACATGCTTGTGCCATAGCTCTATACTCAGATTCAGCACTAGATCTAGCAACAACAGTTTACTTCTGACTATTCCACGACACGAGTGAATCTCCAACAAATATAGCAAATCCTGATGTGGATTTCCTATCCTTCGGCACCCTACATAGTCTGCATCTGTGCATGCTGAGATAGTAATAGTGTCACACCTTTTAAATAGCAGTCATGCACCTAAAGATGATTTACGATACCTTAGTATTATCTGTATAGCATCCATATGTACCTGACGAGGTTGTTCTATGAATTGGCTCACCCGACTGATTTCAAATGAGATATTGAATCTGGAAATGGTAATATAAAGAAGCTTTCCCACCAGTTCTGTGTATCTTCACATGTCAACCTCATCAGTATCATCATCATAGAGCTTCATGATTGGATCCATGGGTGGCGTCGTAGGTCGACATCCAAGCATACCCGTGTCACTTAACAAGTCAGTGACATATTTTCTCTGAGTCATCACAAGCCCCAGGCCCTTATTGATTTTTGCCAAACTCCAGTCCCAGAAAGTATCTAGGAGCTCCTATATCCTTGGTACCAAATTCACGACACGAATTCTTTCGCCCTCTTTATTCCATGCATATCATCTCTTGTAATAAGTATATCATCAACATACACCATAATAGCAGTCATACCTCTGGAGGTTCTTTGTATAAAAAGAGAGTGATATGCATTCCACTGTTTGAACCCCAGTTTCTCAAACAAATCGGAGAGCTTCTGGAACCAAGCTTTAGGTCTCTGCTTAAGGCCATAGATTGCATTATGAAGTCTACACACATGTGAGCACTCTCCCTCAACAGCAAACCCCGATGGTTGCAAGTAGACTTCCTCTTGAATATCACCATACAGAAATGCATTCTTGACATCCAACAGAAACATGGGCCAATCTCAAACCACAGCAACTGATAGATGGATCTATAAGGTGGAATGTCGAGCAACTGTGGAGAATGTATCAAGATAATCCACCCCATATGTCTGAGTAAACCATCGTGCAACCAATCGAGTCGTGTATCTGTCAATGCTACCTTCCACATTTTACTTCACTGTAAATACCCATTTACAACATACTATAGACACTCCAGTGGGAGCTAGGACAAGACTCCAAGTTCCTCTCGACTGAAGGGCAACCATCTCCTCTTCAATAGCTAATCGCCACTGACCGTCATGCAAAGCATCTTGATAATTCCCTGGAATGGCCATGGCTGACAATGCAACTACAAATTTCCTAAAATCGTCAGTCAAGCGATCAAAGGAGACCATGGATGCTATAGGATATGATGCACAGATATGCTTCTGCTTCCAAAGTGCAATAGGTAAGTCCAAATCATCAATCTCAACATTTGTTCCCAATAAAGAACCCTACTCAGGTAGATCACCAGACCCGTCGTTAAAAACTATGTATTCAGAACATACCTCATGTATGCTAGATGATGAGCGGTGACCATGAGCAGAAGTAGGCTAGCGGGTATAGTGATGCGGCAATGGTGGGACTGGGACTGTAGTAGTCGGTGGAGAGTGGCGGTGGAGGGTGGTGGTTGTGGGAACGTAGTAGTCGGTGATGATGGTGATGGTGGCATATATTTCCCAATCAGAGTCTGAGGAAGTAAATCGATCACTTGTAGGAGAAAAGTAAATCACGAACTCGAAAAAGGTGACATCAGCACTAACATAATACTTCCTGCGTATTGGACCATAACATGTCGTAAGAACAGCATCGCCCCAAACAAACGAGGAGACAACTCAAGAGGCAACTGGTGAACGAAGGCGACCAAGCCAAACACACGAGGAGTAAGTGAGAACAAATCCTTTTCGGGAAAAGCAAGAAAGAAGGGAATTTTCTCAGCCAAAACAGAAGAGAGCATGCAATTAATAAGATAGCATGTCGTAAGAACAGCATCGCCCCAAAAAGAAGACGGAGCACGACTCTGAATGGGAAGTCCCTATAACATCAAGTAAATGACGATGTTTCCTCTCTGCAACACCATTTTGTTGGGAAGCATAGGCACAAGTTATTTGATGAATAATACCTAGGGTTTAAAATAATTGGAAAGAGTATGGTACGAAATTCAAAAGCATTATAACTTCTCACAATTTTCGCAGAAAAAGAAAACACATCTTTTTCTTCAGCAAGAAAATATTTGATAACATCTCCTCCAGCTTCTGATTTATTCTTCAATAAAAAGACCCAGGACATATGAGAGAAGTCATCAACTGCAACTAGATAAAACATGTGACCCTAGCGATCAGGAACACGACTAGGACTCCAAATATCTATATGAAACAAAAAAATGGAGCTATTGCTTCGACTCTGACGACTCAGGAAGGCAGATCGAGGACGCTTTCCCAACCGACATGCTTCACATTGAAAGGACGAGTGAGGAGAGATCTGGGGCAAAACACGACTCATTTTTTGATGCAGGAGATGACCAAAGCGCAGATGCCACAGAAAGGGTGAGACGGGTCTAGCAGAAAAAGAGGAAATTCCAGCATAGGGAATTCGAACTAAGCGATAGAGACCGCACATCTCACGAACGTACCCTTCAGATCCACTACTGTTAGAAAGTGCATAAGTACTACCTGAGGTACTAGAAGATGTTGAAGCAACCACATCTGAATTACTCACAACGGGACTGGCGGAAGGTATTAACTATTATGCACCTCAATCGTGCTACAAGCACATCAAATCGTTGATCCAAAGAGGAAGCAGTCGAGGGTTCGATCTACTCATCAACTCGAGCAGAGGCAGGAAGTCCATGCTTCGAGTAGCATGTATCCTCTATATGTCCAGGACGATGGAAAAAAGTACAAGGCTGACGAACACGACCTCCTCTGCCACGAGGTCCGCATCCACAAAACTGAGAAGAGCCTCCTCAACCTCATAAGGTTGCCATTGCTGAAGAAGTATGACTGGCAATAGTAGAGGGGACAGTGATCCGACTGAGCATGCTAAAGGCTTCTTCCATGGGAGGAATAGTAACGTCAACCAAATTTGGGAACGAGTCGCCTCGTATTCGGGATCAAGGGCTGTCAGGAATACACCAACCATGGTGGCATTCCTATAAGTCAAGTCTTCTGATGCTCAGGTGTAGATGTGAGGGGAATGAAGCTATAGAGCTTCTCAAACATCCCACGCAAGGATGTATATAGCGAATGAAGAGGCCGTCCATTCTGCTTCATAATAAAGATATTATGCTGGAATTGTAGGATCTTTGTCTCATTCTTTGCATGTGAATGTAGCAGCAAGATATACCACATCATCTTGGTTGCGGGTTGATGGAGTGCATCATTGGAGATCTCTATTGCCAATGTCCCTGAAAGCCAAACCTTGGTATATGCATCATCCACCTCCCATAAGGCGTTACCCCCAATCTTCTCAGACAACTCTTCTTCAGTAAGAATGTGTTTCTTAGTTGTAGACTTCATCATGCTCATGAACTGCATAGCCCGTAGTTCATAGTTTGACCCATCCATCTTTACTATAGGCACAGGACCTTTGAAGGCGCTTGTGGAGGGAATATCTGCCTTGCTTTCTGACATGACGGCTAGAGAAGACTAGGGGTTGAAGACTAGACAAATGTTTCTCTACACAAGGCATGTGGAAGGAATAGCTGCCTTGCATGTGCAGACTTATGCAACCAATCTCATCACGAGATAGGACTCGGCGGTGGTGGTTCCTTTTGAAAAGGGAAGGGGCCACAAGGCACCTCTTGGAGAGAGATGTAGGGACCAAGCGATGGGTTGCGGGGCACAGGGATTGGCGGTGCAGCGGGAGCCGCAGCGGCCGAGCAGGAGTCGCGGGGGCCGGGTTGGAGTCCCCGGCAAAAGCCGCAGGGGCAACGATAGGAGCCGTTGGTGTTGCGGTGCCGAACTGGGGAGCCCTAAGCGACGATGGGCCAGGGGCAGCAACGGGTAGGGGGCGACATCGTGCTAGAGGCTAAGGGGTGGGGTTTAGGGTTAGGGTTTTGGTACAAGAGCTTCAGTCTAGGACCGTCGCTCCAATATCATGTTAGGAAAATAGAAAGAGTTGTTTATTCCTTAGAGCCCTATACTCTCTTATATAGGAAGAGGTCTATGGCAAATTACATAAAGTGGACAGGACAAAGGAAAAATACATAAATGATACATGTAAACATATATTATCTACTTATGTACTCTTTTGTTATTTTCCGTTCTTGTCGTACTCTTTATGTAATTTACCCATAGGCTACTCTCCTATATAAGAGAGCCTAGGGCTAATGGAATAAACAAGTCCTATTATTTTTCCCAACATGGTATCAGAGCGACGGTCCTAGGCCAGAATTCTCGAACCAAAGAAACCCTAGCCCTACCGTCAAGCCTCTCTCTCCTTCTCTCTCTCTCTCTCTCTGCGCGTCGCCGGTCTCACGCTCTCCGCGTGCCTGAGCCTCCTATGCTCGTCCTCCGTGCGCCTACGCCCTCTCGTCGGTCTTGCGCCTCCCGTGCGTCTGCGTATCACACGTGCCAGCGACGTGCGTCGGTGCCTCACGCGTGTCTGCATCGCCTGCAACTGATCACGCGCGACTGCATCGCCTGTTCCTCACGCGCACCAGTGCCAGCATCCAGTGCGCCACGCGACGTGCGATCATAGCGTGGTTGCGCATCTGTCCAGCCAGCGCACTGTGCGCCAGACTGTGAGTGGTTTCCTAAACCTTCAGTCCCGCGTGTTGTGCGTTGTCCAGCCCTTCATGCTCTTGCTTGCATAGGGTTGTGAGATCTACGGAACCCTAGTTCGAGCGCGCGCACCCTCAACGTAATGGGTTTAGTTGCTTGAAGTCTACACATGCAACTAAACCCGTTTATGTCTGTGTAGACGATCATATCTTCAGTCTACTACTCCAATCTTCTGCTATCAGTACGTCAGAAAGCAAGGCAGATATTCCATCTATAGGCGCCTTCCGAGGTCCAGCACCGATCGTGAAGATGGATGGTTCGAACTATGAATTGTGGACTATACAGTTCATGAGTATGATGAAGTCAACCGGTAAGAAGCACATTCTTACTGAAGAAGAGCCTGCTGAGAAGACTGGAGTCAATGCCCCGTGGGAGGCAGATGATGCATATGCTAAAGTATGGCTATCTGGAACTCTGGCAATCGAGATTGCCAATGATATTCTCCATCAGCCCACAGCCAAAGATATGTGGGATATTCTGGCCGCCACATATTCTCAAGCGAAGAATGAGACAAAGATTCTGCAACTCCAGCATGACATATTCACTATCAAGTAGAATGGACGTCCTCTACACTCACTTTACACATCTCTACGAGGGATGTTCGAGAAGCTGTATAGCTTCATGTCCCTGATAGCCACACCAGAGCAACAGAAGACCTACCGGAATGCTACTATGGTAGGAGTTTTTCTCGTTGCTCTTGATCTTGAGTATGAGGTAGCATGGTCTCAGATCTTGGCAGATTCTACTATTCCTCCTATGGAGGAAGCCTTTCACAGATTGAGCCGGATCACTGTTCCCTCCACGGCTACGAATCAGACTGCTTCAACCATGGCTACCAACAGAGACCGTGGAGGTCACCATCATACCCGTGGTCGTGGCCCTCGTGGCAGAGGAGGCCGCATTCGGCCAACGTGCACCTACTGCCATCGCACCGGACATACTGAAGACACATGCTACTCTAAGCATGGATTTCCTGCATCTGCACGAGTCGCTGAGCAGATAGAGCCTCCATCTGTTGCCTCTTTGGATCAGCGCTTTGATGATCTTGTTGCCCGTCTAAGAGGCATTATTCCTCCATCTGGCCCAGCACCCACTACTGAGAACCAGTCTGATGTTGTTGCATCCGCCTCTGCATCTATCAGAGCATCAGGTAGCCCACATGCATTTACTAGTAGTGGATCAGATACTTTAGCATGGATTATGGACTCTGGCGCCACACATCATCTATGTGGCGATCAAAGTCTACTTACAGGGTACAGACAGAACCCTCCAAGTCGAACAGTGGTCATTGCTAATGGCACACATTCCCCGATTACTGGTTAGGAGGAGATTAGACTGACATCATCTATGCAGCTCAAGAATGTGTTACACGCACCTGATTTTTCAATGAATTTATTATTTATCATCCAAATTACAAAGGATTTACAGTGTCGGGCGATTTTTGATCCATCTTCTCTTGTTTTTCAGGGCATCCTTACGGGCAACGTGATTGGGCGTGGCTATGAGCAAGGAGGCCTCTATTGCCTCAGTCAGACTTCTTTTGCTGGAACCTCATCTCTACCTACTGGACCCGTCTCCAATCTGCTTTGGCATCTGCGCTTTGGACATCTACCACTTCAGAAGATGCATCGTGTGTTACCCCAGGTTTTGCCTCACACATCTATCCAATGTGAGGCATGTTAGTTGGGAAAGCATCATCGGTCTACCTTTCCCAGTCGTCAGTGTCGAAGTAGTACCTCCAAGTTTGAGTTATTTCACATTGATATTTGGGATCCGAGTCGTGTTCCTGATCATCAGGGACACAGGTTTTATATAGTTATTGTGGATGATTTCTCTCGTGTGTCATGGGTGTTTTTGTTAAAGAATAAATCTGAAGCAGGGAATATTATTATCAATATTCTTAAAGAGATTCGTAATGTCTTTTCCACATCTGTTAAAATTGTGAGAAGTGATAATGCTCTGGGATTGTGTACGCATGTCCTAGCCAGTTATTTCTCATCCCAAGGGATTATCCACCAGACATCATGTGCCTATTACCTCCCAACAGAATGGGGTCGCTGAAAGGAAACATCGCCACTTACTAGATGTCACCAGGTCACTCCTTATACAGAGTCATGCTCCTCATTCTTACTGGAGTGACGTTGTTCTTACAGTATCTTACCTAATCAATCGTATGTCGTCATCTGTTCTAGGTGAAAAGATTCCTTTCTCTCTTATATTCCCTGGAAAAGATCTATTTTCCCTCACTCCTCGTGTGTTTGGTTCAGTTGCTTTCGTCCACCAGTTGTCTCCTGGTACTGACAAGCTCTCTCCTAGGGCTGTCAAGTGTGTGTTCGTTGGGTAGTCCAGAACTCAGAAGGGGTACAAGTGCTATGATCCATTGCGAGGGCGGTATCTCGTTAGTGCAGATGTTATATTTTTTGAATTCGTTATGTATTTTTCATCATCAGGTTATCAGTTGATACCTCCAGCTAAAACTGATGCCATTTACATGTCACCACCACCACCATCACCACCACCACTACCACCAAAACCATTACCATCATCTGCACCTCCTCTTACTATACCTGTTTCACCACTACCATTCCATTATACTCGCAGGCATGCTTCAGCTCATGGTCATTGCTCATCACCTACCTCGCCTAAGGTATGTTTTGAAGATATTACTATTGATGAATCTGATGATGTTTCTGAGCAGAAGGTGTTACAGAAGACAGACGAGGACACAGCTTCTGTGTCTGTATGTTGTAAGTTGACCCATGTCTACACATAAGTGATGTGTGGCACCAGAGTCCATAAATCCATTCTATAACATCAGATCCACTACTGCTAATAAGTGCATAAGTACTACCTAAGGTACTGGAGGAGGCTGAAGCAGCCGCATCAGAATGACTCCCGGAGGCCGATAAAGACATAGCAGGACTGGCAGGCGGTATAATGCCCCCCAATCGTGCGACAAGGTCATCAAATCGTTAATCCAAAGAGAAAGCAGTCGGGGGATCAATCTGCTCAGCCACTCTAGCAGAGGCGGGAAATCCATGCTTGGAGTAGCATGTCTCCTTTGTATGTCGAGGACAATGGCAAAAAGTACAGGGCTGACGAACACAACCTCCTCTGTCATGAGGACTGCATCCACGAAACTAAGAGGAGCATCCTCAACCTCGAGAGGCCGCCATCGCTGAAGAATCTGGCTGGCAGTAGTAGATGGAACAGTAATCCAACTGAGTCTGGGCTTCCTCCATGGAAGGAATAGTAGAGTCTGCCAAAATCTGGGAATGAGCCGCCTCATACTCAGGATCAAGGGCTGCCAGGAATACACCAACCATGGAGGCATTCCTATAAGTCTTCTGCAGCTCAGAGTACATGTGAGAGGTATAAAGCTATAGAGCTTCTCAAACATCCTACGCAAGGATGAATATAGCGAGTGAAGAGGTTGTCCATTCTGCTTGATAATAAAGATATCATGCTGGAATTGTAGAATTTGTGCCTCGTTCTTTGCCTGTGAATAAGTAGCAGCAAGAATATCCCACATCGCCTTGGCTGTGGGCTGATGGAGTATATTATTGGCGATCTCTATTGCCAATGTAGCTTAAAGTCAAACCTTAGCATATGCATCATCCGCCTCCCATGAGGCGTTAACCACAGTCTTCTCAATCAACTCTTCCTCAGTAAGAATGTGTTTCTTACCCGTATACTTCATCATGCTCATGAACTGCACATCCCACAATTCATAATTTGATCCATCCATCAATGTTATAGGTGCAGGACCTACGAAGGCGCTTGTGGAGGGGATATCTACCTTGCTTTCTAACATGGTGGCTAGAGAAGACTATGGTTGAAGACTAGACAAGTGTTTGTCTACACTGACATAGAGAGATTTGGTTGCATATGTAGACTTATGCAACCAATCTCATCAAGAGAGAAGACTCAACGGTGGTGTCCCCTTTTGAAAAGGGAGGTGTGGCGGCACCTCTTAGAGAGGCTAGACTGCAGAGCCCAGTCGACTGAAGAGAGAGGAGGTGTGGGGCCCTAGGCGGTGCGCAGGGTTGGGCGACAGAGGAGCGAAGCCCGCTAGGGCCAGGCGACGGTAGCCCTAGGCGACGTACGTGAGAGAGAGGCTTGAGATGGGGTTTAGGGTTAGGGTTTCAATACAGGAACTTCAGTCTAGTACCGTCGCTCTGATATCATGTTGGGAAAATAGAAAGAGTTGTTTACTCCTTGAGCCCTAGGCTCTCTTATATAGGGAGAGGCCTATGGGCAAATTACATAAAGAGACAGAAGAGAAGGGAAATATATTAACGATACATAAATAAGAATATCTCTACATTGCGGATCACTCTTTGTTTGTGCACAAGACCCAGAGAGGTACTATTGCCATCCTTGTTTATGTTGATGATGTTATTGTTACAAGAGATGACGAGCAGGGTATTCATAGTGCCAAGGATTTCCTAGGTCAGCAGTTTGTGACTAAGGACCTTGGTAGTTTACGTTACTTCCTTGAACTGGAGTTTGCCAGGAACCATCGAGGTCTTGTGTTGACTCAGAGGAAGATTACAGACCAGACACTACTCCTATTAACCCAAGCATGAAGCTATATGATGACGACACTGAGGAGGTCGACAAAAGGAGGTACAGGGAGCTTGTTGGCAAGCTACTATATGTGACTATTTCCAGGACAAACGTATCCTTTGTTGTGAGTAAAGTGAGTCAGTTTATGGAGCATCGTAGACAGGCACATATGGACGCAATCCATGTGATTTTGAGGTACCTGAAGACTTCATCAGGTACGGGACTTTCTGTTCAACAGAAATACATCTCTTTCAGTCACGGTATGTGCAGATGCAGATTATGTTGGGTGTCCAAATGATAGAAAGTCTACTTCAGGTTTGTTGTGTTCATAGGGAATTTCCTGATTTCTTGGAAGAGCAAGAAGCATAATGTGATTGCTAGATCCAGTGTTGAGTCAAACAGGATCATGGCGCAGGCTAGCACGAAGATGATGTGGGTCATATCTGTTCTAACTGACCTAACTATATAGGTGCCTCTTCCCATGCACCTCCAATGTGACAATCTAGCTGCTCTTTTCATTGCCAACAACTCAGCTTTTCATGAGATGACTAAACACGTAGAGGTGAATTGTCACTACACTCGTGACAGGATACAGAAGGATCTTATTGTCACTACTCATATCAGCTTTAGAGATCAGACAGCGGATGTTTTTATCAAAACCCTGGCTAGAGGACCTTATCAGAGATGTTGCTCCAAGCTGAGCCTGATCGATATCTACGCTCCAGCTAGCGGGGGAATGTTGAGATATTACTTATCTTTCGTATTGTTTTCTCATTATATATTTATTTTGTCTACTTCATGTAATTTGCCCAATTGGTTCCTCTCCTATATAAGAGAACCCAATGGCCTCTTATTAATGTATCAAATCTTTTTCTTCTACAATATCCATGCTCCATCTTGAGGGGGGTGTTGAGAGATTATATATCTTTTCACTATTTCATGTATTCGTTTCTTTTCATATCTACTATGTAAGTTCCCTAACATGAGTTTTCCTTTCTATATAAGAGAACCCCAGGGCTCCCTCATAATGGAAGTTATTATTTCGTTTCCAAAGAAAGCAATAATGTATATCAAACCATCGATATCAATTGCGAAGGCATCCAACCCATACCCCCGATCTCCCTCATTGTCAGCGGTAGACGGTTGCCACAGTTGCTACTCGTCACCGCCACTTCTCTCTACCCTAGCGTGCTTGTTAGCTCTACCTAAGGTCATATCCACCCTCCCCCTATGTTATAATTGAAGTCTATACGTTTATATTCATTTGTGGTATGGTATAATACACTTTACCCACGTAGAGAGCTACCGAGATGATAATATCATGGAAGGAAATATCGGGCATGGGTATTGATATGACGATATATCCCGATTTCCAGGCATTTTCTTCACAAAAGCTCATCAATATGGGCGATATTTCGGCGATATATCGTCAATATATCGTCGAAATATCGTATCGATATGATATCGAAACGATATCGATATCAATACGGCCTTCCATGGATAATATTAATGATGTACATTATATAAATATCATTGTATTAGTGTATTAATTTTTTTTCAACTGTGTTTAGTTTTGGCATGGCTTCTATAAATTATGCCATAGATTCGAAAGGTAGTAGTGCCAAAAGATCGTTAATAAGAGGAGTCAGCTTAAGCTCTAATACAAAATTTAAAAAAATGTTGAACATAAGTAGTAACGTGAATTTGGAAGTTGGGGTCTATGGATCCACATTCAGTTGCAGTCGAACTAAATTAAGTTTAGAGTTCCTCGCTTTACTTTTTTAGTCCAGTTAAAAGTATTTTATTTAAGTGAAATTTAAATCACGACCCCTATGAACTATCGCAACTACATCGCAACCCTTAACTTCTTCATATTACCTCCTGACCCCTACAAATATACTCCATCTAACATCCATTCCCTACTGTCATTTTAATTCTTCTTGAGTTAATCTTTTTGAGCTAATCAAATTAAAGGAAGAATCCACAACAAAGCCTTTTCCCACATTAAGTAGAGTTGGCTACATGGATTCTATGTCCCTATTTAAATCTATCTTAGGCCATTCGTGGGCTAAGATCCAAAAACTAAGATCCCTTCGGATACTCTCATTCCAATATTTCATGGACCTTCTAAGTTTCGAACATGTACATCAACTGACCACCATTGCAAATGGTGAAACCATCTTAAGCAGTTTTTCTCATCTTATCCTCTATCGGAGCTACACCAACTTTCCTTCTGATCACATCATTCAAAACTGGTCTTTGCGTGTATGACCACACATTCATAATAGCATTTTCATCTCTGCAACTATCATTCTTTACACATGTCTATGGTTCATAAGCCAACATTCATATTAATAGAGCGTAGCAGGTCCTACGACTACTTTGTAAAACTTTCCTTTGATTTTCAAAGGAATTTTCTTATCATATAGAGCAATATAGGCTCCTCTCTATTTTAGACAACCTGCATTTATTCTATGAGTAAAATCTCCATCGATTCCCCCATGATGTAGCAAAATAGATCTCAGGTATCTAATAAATCTTTCTTCTGAATGTTATCATCAACAATATTCACATCGGATCCTTCACCGCTGCTTCCATGAAATGTGCACTCCATATATTCAATCTTAACCCTGCTTACGAAATCCTTTAGTCGCTAAGGCATGTCTCCAAACCTCAAGCTTCTCATTTACTCCACCTCTAGTCTCTCGTAAATCAACAAAATATAATCAATGAATAACATACACCAAGGAATCTCATCATGAATGCGACTAGTCAACTTGTACGTACTCAAAGTAAAAAGGAATAGACTCGAAGCTGAAACTTGATGGTGTCAAAATAGTCAATCTTCCCATATAGGATCCTTACATAAGATGAAGCCATATCATATATATCCTTTCTAAGGTTAATGTATATGACATGGCAAATCTATTCTCCAAAACTCTCCACAATATCTCGGGTGGGACAGAATCATAAGCCTTCTCCAAATCAATAAAAATCATATGGATGTTCTTCCTTTTAGCTCTATAAATCTTCACTTTTCTCCTCTATAAGTGGATACATTCAATAGTTGAGCGACCTAGCAAGAATCCAAATTGGTTTTCTTTTACTTTAAAAACTTGCCTCGATATTCTTTCGATCACACGTTCCCAAATTTTCACAGTATGACTCATCAGTATGATAACTCTTTAATTCGAACAATTTTGTATGTCTCCTTTATTCTTATTAAAAGGCATCACAACGCGTATCCACCATTCCTCAAACATTTTCTTGCTTCAACAAATAACATTGGATAAATTTAAGAGCTAAGTCAAATTGCGTTCACCTAGAACTCTTGATACTTCTATAGGAATATCATCGAGTCCTACACCTTTCCATGTTTCATAACCTTTGAAGCATCATCTACTTCCTTCCTATGCATTCCTTTATAGCTTGCACGATTCAAGTAACTTACACTGTTAGCCATATCTACCAAAGTGATCTCTCTATTTCCTTCCCTAATGAAACGCTTATGGAAATACTGCATCCATCTAATTTCCATATCTTTCTGAGTAACAAACATGTATCCTTCCTCATCTTTAATGCATTTTCTTTGAGAAAGATCTTTGGCATTCCTTTCTCTTGCTTTGGTTAATCTGAATATATCCTTTTTGTCCTCCGTAGAGTCAAGATTTTTATACAAAACTTTATAATCTTTTGAGTTAGCTTCACTTATAAGATTTTTTTGCTTCCTTCTTCGCTATCTTTGTAGTTTGTGAAAGTTTCCTCTATTGTGTCCTTATATATAGTTTTTTAATGGAAAAAGGGCACAATCCCCAAATAGGATCCACCACAAAATCACATTAAAAAAGGTTACCTTACATTAGACTAATCCAAACATAAGGACTTACAATGTTCTAAATATTTTCCAAATAAAAGGGTGAGGATCCACCACAAAATCACATTAGAAAAGGTTACATTACATCAGATCAATCCAAACATAAGGATTTACAATGTTTCATAATATTTTCCGAATAAAACATTGACTACGAAAAAATGACCTCGTTTCTAGCACACCAAATGGTCCAAAGCAAAGCAAGTGGACGAGAACAATCCTCGTGAGAGTTGCCACAATGCATGTGTAGTGACACCCAAAAGTGAGGGTCGGTGTCAATTCTCAACCATGAAAGTCCTCTCACCTCTCTGTTGCCTTTGTGTCATATGACCACCACTGGCAAAACAACAAGAACACATAATCAGGATGGAAGAACAATTGGAATAAACCTAGACCTATGTCAGATCAACACTTCTCCTCTAAATAACACCTTCCGATCAAATCACACTAATATCGTCTCAGTAAATATCCATCCCCATTTGAAAACAATTCTTGAAAGCATGTATAAGAGAGCCTTCTTCTTGACGGAGTAGTTGTTGGCCTTCTCCTTCATGCTGCAAAAGAGGTGCCTAAGTCCAAAAACAATATTGCCATGGTCTCCCTTCACACATTAGTGATAGTGGGCCTTTCATTACTAGGATTTTACAAACATTGATCCTTCCATTATTAGAGGACCCATAGTAGTAAGACGAGCGGGCGTGATGTTGCATGATGAATGGTGATGCCTTTAAGTAGTTGCTAGAGTTCCGGAGGCATTTGGGATTGGACATCATTATGCTTCATGATATGCATCATTGTTTGGGAATTGGACACTAGTCTCATGAATTTGCTTTTATGCAGGAGTTGCAGGGAGCAAATGAAGCCGCCAAGTTTTGTCCCATCCCACCACAATTAAGACTGATTCTCTTGTCGAACCTCTAGAAGGATGAGGGATTTGCTGGGTTGGAGACACTCTCATTCTCGGTTTCATCAGCAAGAAGGAAGGTAAGGGGGGAGGCAATATCCATAAGGGAAAGGGAAGGAAGTGGGGAAGGTAGGAGAATGTGCAATAAATTTAATCGATTAAAGGGTAATTATAGCATTTTCTTACCGAATCTATTTTATTTAATAGTCAAATGAATGGGAGTTAACCACATGGGTCGTTGTATAAGCATTAGTAAGTGTGTAGGAGTTATGGGGTAAGCATGAAGAAGTCAGGAGTTGTTATGTAATTGCAAAAGTTGTTAGGGGTAGTAGTGTAAAAATCCATTTATTTAAATAAGTTGAGATACTAAGAATTCTAATTAGTCGTTAAGTTGGGCAAATTTAGGAGTTAATTAAGGCGTGTTAGGTTTGTTAATTTTCTTTTATTTTTTGTAAATATACCATGTATGTATAAAGGCGAAGAAAGCCATTGTTTAAAGATCGTGCGAGTGAGTAAAAATGGATTTCTCCAGCTTACTCTCTCTCTTCTCCTCTCCCATAGGCATCTTCGAGTTTCTGTTCCAAAGCCCCGACGAATAGGCATGTCTTCTTCCTCCTCTTACCCTCTAGAATTTCTCTCGGCCTAAAATTTCTTTCTAAATCAATTCAACATCAGTGTTGTAAAAGTCCCCCAACTTATACGACTAATATAGTAGGTGAGTGGCTGACCAAGTATGACCGTAGTCGCCACATTTTTTATTTTTTGCTTTTTATAAAAGCAAAATTATTCTAATATGTTTACTGCTTTATTTGAATGCAATTACTTCTTTTCTTTTACTATGATAGTATAAAAAATATACCAATTTATGTAAATATTTAAGAATGTATGTATAAAATGATTTATATATTTAAAATAATTAAAAAATTTAAAGTCGATTAAAGCCCTACTAAGTCTAATTAATCGCCTGATGACTACCGATTAATCCGTAGTCGGTGACCCAACTGTTTGGGTACCGACTAACGATTTTTGCACCTTGTTCAGCATACAGCTGTTTTTTTTTATTTTGACCCCACTCAGTGGTATGAACAGCTAAAGACAGTCTCATGTTACTCGATCCACTTCTTATCTTGCAATTTGTTGCCTCTCGAATCATCACTTAGTAAAGAAAATAGCCTCCGAATAAGAGCCATGCACGTGAAATACTCTAAGATAAAGTTTCTAGATCAACAACCCAATCCCTGACTCCTTGACCGCTTCTCAAATATTGTGGCGTAATTCTAATGATAGGTACAGAAAGAGCACTAGCACATTATAACTTAACTGATGAAGATGGAATCCACCAATGTTTCGCATAATCCTACCATCTGCTCCGTCTGCCTTCAACTGAGTCTCTTCAACCGTTATTCTCTGACAATAGCTGCCCAGTCGGATTCCCAACTTTTTACAATATCCACTTACAACCTTGTCTATATGATTGTGCTTTCTAAATGTTCCTTAAATTTTGAACTTTTGACCACATTAGCTGCTCACCGAAAAACGCGAAGCTCGGTATACCAAAATAACAGTATAGCTCCCCAGGCAAGTAAATTAACAAAAATACCGCATATTTTAACATAAATTAGAACTTGTAAAACCAAAGCAAGAAGGTTAGCATAAAACAATTTAAAAACAAGAGAAACGGACCTGTCCTTTCTCACCGACTATCATCATCTCGTCCGCTTCGCTCCCTGACGCTTGCACCACAGCAACTGCCTTGTCGGGATCTCCGTCCAACACCACACAATCGTCATCAGAAGCATCACCACAGTCGCTTTTCTTTGCATCAAAAGGCAAACTGTCCACTTCCACCACATCGCCTGCTCCCAACGGTTGGGAAATCTGCTCAAGAGAGAGCAACTTTGATTTAATCTTATCCAGATCATCTTCATCAGAACTTATGTCCAGAATAACCGTCCCCGAATCCATGCACTCACGAAACAACTCCAGACAGGGAACAAACAAAGATTTGGGCAACACCCAAAAAAGACACCTGACCAAGATGCGCCTTTCCAGGGCTATCGCTTGCGTAAAAACGGAAAAAAAACAAGGTGCAGAAGTGAGAAAGGAGCGATCTTTTCCGGATTTTCGCACTCAAAGAAGAATCTGAGACCGTCCAAGATCGGAAAACGGAGATTGATGTGTCGACGACGAGTGTTTTTGACTAGATGGCACTGCTGTCGACCCCGGAGGAATCAACGGGTCGTTTCGTGGGGAAAGAAAGCGTAAGGAGAAGGCGTGGGGAAAGGAGGGTTTTAAGATTTGGGAATTCAAAATGCGAGCGGGGGAAAATGGAAGAAAATTAGCTTGAGGGGTACAAGACTTTTAGCGAATATATATTTTGTTAAATGTCTCAAGGAAGTCGTGATTTGAGGTCACGACTTCCATACTCGGAAGCCATCATTTGAAGTCACGGCTTTGAGGGCTTGTTTGGTTGCAGGGTTGGGTTGGTCCAACCCTTCCCAACCCTCCAACCAAACAACCCAATCCTCCTCACAGTTTACCATTCACAAGGGTACCCCTGCCCAACCCAACCCTGCCCAACCCTGCAATCAAACAGGCCCTGAAGGAAGTCGTGACCTCAAGTCACGGCTATGGGTCGAATATAGACAGACCGCGTGACGGCCTTCCCCTTCACGCGCACAGAACCCTTCTTCCTTCACCAACGGCGAGCCCCTTGCTCCCTCCTCCAACTGTGACTCGCCCCCGTCGTTCCACCCCGCCCCAACCGCTCCCTCCGCGTGCACGCCCACTCCCATGCCGCCACCTCCTCCCATTCCTCTTCTAGAGGTGCTTCATCTCATCCACTGTGAGTGAACCCTAGCATTTGTGTGTTTTATGTTTTTTTCGGTTTTGTATAAGCCACGCAGTTTAATTGCTCATATTTTTCAAGATAGTCGAGGCAATGGAAGTGTTGTGCTTGTGCCATGTTGGTGGAAAGATTTGTAAGGATGGCAAAGAAGTCTGATACGAGGGAGGTCAGGTGAAAACCATAAAAATTGGGATGGGTTTGACATTCAATGGATTGGTCGAGATAATTGCAAAATCATTTCGTATTGACCTAACCAATGGTTCAGAGTTACGTGTGTTTCACAGGATGACAGAGAATAATGAGACTTTTTTAACTGATGTGAAGTATGATGGTGACATTGCCGATGTTTTTGAACTACATTGAGATGATGGGAAGCTCGTACAGACCAGTTTTATTTACTGACCTTGTATGCACAAGAGCTTTTATGTGTATACGTCAAGCTGCAGCGACGGCTCCAAGAGCACATGTTGTTCCCCAACCTTCGGGGCCCTCTCTGAATGACCTCATGTACACTGTAGGGGAGGATCACGATCCGAGATTGATCGTATGATGGAGGATACCCCACAGAACATTGATGATGAAATGAAAAATGATGATGGAGAAATGTTAAACGATGAGAACGAGACGGTGCGTATTGAGTCTGGCATTCCCTTTTATAACACATGAGGGCGGTGATGGTTACATCCGTAATGGTGATGACGTGATGGGAATTCATGATGGAATGGTAAGTTCATATGAGTTAAGAAATGGGATGACCTTTAAGTCCAAAGAAGACTTGATTTATTCGGTCAAGTTGTTTCACATCAAGCATCATTACAATTTTGAGGTGCACGAATCTGACCGTTATTTATGGGTTATTTATTGTAGCGAGAAGAGTAGGGGTTTCCTTTGACGGTTGCGTGGACATCGTCGCCCTCTTGATGCCCTCTTTGTGAATTAAAAAAAATCTTGCGACGAAACCACATGATCCACGAACACTTCTCAGATCATTTCGTTTAAACCACAAACAAGTAATAAGATTACCTCTTGAAGCGTGGTTGCGATCGAGTCTCTAAACGAAGAGACCTCCTATCTCAAGTCCAATCCGACGGATGCAGGGATGAATCACGTACTTCTCGCAATCCATGTTGATGATCCAAGCGGTGGATCTCATGGTCTCGACACACGAGATCCGACGTCTTCTTCACAAGCGAGGTGCACCGAAGGAGACGGAGATCCACAAGCAAACGATCGGGCAGCATAACGACGACGCTGCGACGATGGAGAACCTCTCTAGGGCATCCATGGTGGATGGCCACATGAGAGGGAGAGAGAGTAGACGTGTAGACAGAGTAAGAGAGACAAAGAGACTTATGTTTTCTTATGTATTGTGTTCTAAAGAAGAGCAAAGGGGTGCCTCTCCTTTTATAATATTTTGGGATCCATGGATCTCAATCCATGAGCAACACAAATCCAATGACTCTCATTGATTTGTGTTTCTTTCAATGGCCAGGACTTTGTTGGTAAAAAACCAACAACAATTAATTTAATAAAAATCAAATATATAATAAATATAATTTGATTTATATCAAATCAATCTCCATTGGAGAAATAGGAAGGAGGCAAGCCTCCTTCCATAAAGGGGGAGGACGGCTATGAGTCCTATAAGGACTTGGTAACCGTCCGCTCTTTTTATTAGGAAGGGAGCCTCCTTTTATATTACATGAGATTGCATTATCTCATGATTCTCTCCAATATTTTGCAACAACTTTTGTTGCAAATTATTCACAAAAAAATCCAATTTATTTTTTGAACATTTCAATCTTGACATTGGAAAATTGTGAATCACATTCACAACCCAAAAAAATATGAATTACTCTTTCAATTAATTGTTCAATGTGAATCCAATTCACATTAACATTTAATTAACAAATGTAAATTACAAATAGCTCTCTCTTATATATTATAAATCATATTTATAATATATATGACTAATATGGATATTGTTATCCACATTATTCATATCCATGATAATTATATCACATTTAATCATCTTGGATCTCTATTCTCATGTGCCCAAATAATGTGAATCACATTCACATTATTTTCATCTTTGATAATCAAATCACATTTCATTATCTAAGATAGTTCTCTTTATAATATGATTCGAATTCATATTAATCACGATAATTAAATCACATTTAATTGTCCATTTTCTCAATGCTCGGATACACATATCAACAATGAAATTATCCATGAACTCTTTCAAGGATAATGCGCTTTCTCCGCAGATACTTGGAGATAAGGATAGGGTGATTGTATTGTTCCACGTATAGTGACTTGGATATTGAGATCATATCTCTAATCCTGATCGCGGGCCTCCCATAGATGCTTGATTAAATCAAGACCGCAAATCTAATCTTCTCATTGCATCTGAATCACATTCAGATCAATGTCTAACATTTGGACGAATATCAGATTACTTCTCTAGTGAGAGGGGTCACTAAAATCCAGACCCATTTCATCACTCCCTAGGAATGGAAGCGTCATGGTTATACAATCGTTTATGATCACATCACCCTCAGGTATTCCCAATACCTATACATCATGCATATTGGAAGAGCCAGAATAAATCCGAAGTATTAGATCAACTTTACAGTGTCTACTTCAGGGTTTTATCGGTAAGTTTCTCAATCGATCATTGGAAGTTGGTATCGATCATATACTTTCCAAAAGCATATATCATACCTAGGTCTTGATCATATACTTTCCAAAAGTATATATCAAACCTACAAATTCAGTCAAGCTTCCAAAGCGAGACGATCGTGCACGGAATTTGATTCTTCCCAATATCTTATGAGTGAGCTCATGCCTTCCGGTTCAGTAAATGAACCTGTATGATCCCTTTGAGAGATCGTATTACTCATATGCCCTTATATGCACACTAGCGCATCGGTATATAGACCTTGGTTAGGTCATCAACCTATTAGTCTGCCAAATGTACATACTCAGAGATATAGTAACACATCTATCTCTGGTTAGAGGATGCATGCATGTATCGTGACAGCATACGATATAGGACTTTCGTTATCTCGATCTCGTTAAGTCAACTCTTTGACCTAACTTATCTAACACCTCTGAATCTCTATTCCTATGCAGAGGACCTACATCAAGAGGTCGGTTAGATATCAACCTATATGAGAATTGATTGCCATCTCCTACTCAGGCTGGAGATCATCTCTTAACAAATATTTGACGGTGCTTGATGAGTCCTCAATCTAACCCTTTAGATATTCATCCAAGCACCAGCCTCTATGATTCAATAATTGAATCAACAATTGTATGATCATTATGATGGCCATGGTACATAACCCTAATTGTACTAAGGGACCTATTATGCAAATTATTTATTCTTTATTTTAGATATGGGAATGATATGTGCGATAACATTTATTGCATAATGGCTCGTCGTGGGCTCACATGTCCAACATGGAGAAGGTCCATGGCCACAACAGACCCCTCTCCACACATAGCATCAAGTAGGTGTTGGGCCCTCCACCCATCTGAAGGATATTGAGAATCCTTAAGCACGTCACGGAAGCGTGTTGATCGCATCATATGCAATCGGAGCAACTAGTCGCACTAGTTGCTAGATGCTGCGGAAATTAAAATTTTTTAAAACTAAATATGAAACCACATGATCACGAGTACACTTCTCGGATCGTTTCATCAAACCACAAAGTATAAGGAATACCTCTTGGACGTGGTTGTAATCGCGAGATCCCAAACAAGAGATCATCCTGTCTTAAGTCCGATCCACGAAGAACGCACTTGCGGGTACGATGATGAGTCGCGTTCCTCCCACAATCCTCGATGAAGATCCAAGCAATGGATCCCCTGATTTTGTCAAGCGAAATCTATCGTCTTCCTTTAGAGTAAGCAACTCCAAAGAAGAAGGAGATCCTCGAGTCATCAAAGGCGAAGGCACGTTGCTCTCCTCCTCAATATACAAAGTGGACGGCCACTTGAAATTGAGAGAGAGAGGCTAGACGAGAATAAGAGAGAGTGTAGTAGTCTTCTACAACTCTTAATGATGTACCTTGGAAGGCTACATTAGCCCTCCTTTATAAGATCCAATGGATCTCAATCCATGGGACACATGGATCCAACGACCAGGCTTGGTCCATGTAAAATCAATGGCTATGATTATTGTTGGTTAAAACCAACAACATTTATTTATGATTAAATTAAATATATGTTGCAACATTATCAACATATTTTTAATTTGACATAAATAAATTAGTTAAGAGATTAATCATCATAATAAAATAGAGATAATATTGCTTCCTAAAAACAAGGAGCGTCACCCATGACTTTTTCATGGATGACGCCACCTCAAAAATGGTGGCTTTATTTCTCCTTTTTATTATATTACATTATCTCTCAATTATCACAAAAATATCCACTAAATTAATTCCAAATTAATTTGTGAATATTTCAATCATGCCATTGAAAATTATGTGAATCATATTCACATCCCAAACTAATTTGTAAATGACATTTCCAGTTAATTAACAAATGCGAATCCAATCCACATTTAATAATTAATAAATATTATTTACTAAATTTCTCTCTCTTTAATATATGTATATTATATATCATATTTACAATACACAAATATTATGGATAATAATATCCACGTTCTCTAATCCTTGATAATTAAATCCCATTTAATTATCTTAGATAATCATTCTCACAATATGAATCATATTCATATTAAGCTTGACTATTAAATCTCATTTAATTATCAAGTTCTTCTTGCTTGGAATGAATTTCATCAAATGAATTATTCTCGAACCCTTTCAAGAATAATGTGCTTTCTCCGCAGGTACATGGAGATAGGGATAGGGCAATTGTATTATTCCACGTATAGTGACTTGGATGTTGAGATCTCATCTCAAATCCAGATCTTACGGACATCCCACAGATGCTTGATTAAATCAAGACCGCAAATCTAATCTTCTCATTGAATCTAAATCTCATTCAGACCAAATGTCCTACACTTGGACTAAGATCAGATTGCTTCTCTACTGGAAGGAGTCACTAAAATCCAGACCTGTTTCATCACTCCCTCAAAATGGAAGCGTCATGGATATACAATCGTTTATGATCACATCATCCTCAGGTATTCCCAATACATGTACATCCTGCATATTGGAAGACCTATGACTAACTCGAAGATCAAGATCAATTTTATACTGTCTTCTTCAGGGTTTTATCAATAAGTTTCTCATTTGATCATTGGGATTTGGTATCGATTATATACTTTCCAAAAGCATATATCATACCTAGGTCTTGATCATATACTTTCCAAAAGTATATATCAAACCTACAAATTCAGTCAAGCTTCCAAAGCGAGACGACCGTGCACGGAATTTGATTCTTCCCAATATCTCATGAGTGAGCTCATGTCTTCCGGTTTAGTAGTGAACATGTATGATCCCTTTAAGAGATCGTATTACTCATATGCCCTTACATGCACACCAGCGCGTCGGTGTATAGACCTTGGTTAGGTCATCAACCTATTGGTCTGCCAAATGTACACACTCAGACATATAGTAACACATATGTCTCCGGTTAGAGGATGCGTGCCTATGGTGTGACAACATTCAACATAGGACTTAGGTTATCTCGATCTCGTCAAGTCAACCTATTGACCTAACTAATCTGACACCTCCGAATCTCTATTCCTATGCAGAGGACCTGCATCAAGAGGTCGGTCAGATATCAACCTATGTGATAAAGGATTGCCATCTCCTACTCAGGCTAGAGATCATCTCTTAATAATCATTTGACGGTGCTTGATGAGTCCTCAATCTAACCTTTTAGATATTCATCCAAGCACCAGCCTTTATGATACAATTATTGAACCAACAACTGTATGATCATCAAAATGGTCATGGTACATAACCCTAATTGTACAGAGGGACCTATTATGCAAATTATTTACTCTTCATTTCAGATCAGGGAATGTTATTCGTAATAACATCTATTGCATAATGGCTCGTCGTGGGCTCACATGTCCAACAATCTCCCACTACCAAAGTGTCATTAATGGGCTAATCATTTAAATCCACACTCATGTGACAATCATAGGATATTTAGAAATAGCTAGGTAAGCTGATCAGTCACTATGTTCCCAAACGACTATGCCAAGTCCTTTTATGGTACTTGCATATCCCTAGGTAACAGTGCTCACATCCAATGCGAATGTTGCATCTTATGCAACCAATACTAAATCTAGTCAAAGCACTTATAGTGTCCTTAACACTATTGCTCAATTATTATAATCAGTATTTCCATAATCCTTATCAGAATACCCTTATTCCGGGAGATCACTATCTCTTAAGGTATCCACAGTTAAGATCTTTTAGATCTCTATCTATAAAGTCTTAAACTTTTGAAGATATGACTTTGAGATAACTATCTCAAAAAATCTTATCATCTATGAAGATTTTGTTATTACTGCAATCAAGTGTTCTTTCTCCATAGTAGGAATAGTAACAGTTTACTACTCCCACTGCATGGCAGATATCTGGCTTTTGTACACATCTAGCATAGACTTAGCTTCTCATAACTGATGCAGAAGTGCAAGCAGTTCTAGCATTCACTTCCTCAACTCTTTGAGGTGCTATCCCTTTAGATAGGTCAGTACCAAATCTCAAAGGAAGGAAGGCTTTCTTGGAATTTCCAAGAATGGAATATGTCCAAGGTGTACTACAAATGTGACAATCCCAATACCCTCTTTTCTTTGCTTCTGAACATCTTCAGAACTAAGATCCAATAGGCATCTTTGAGATCATATCCCAAGGTATGGAATAGCCAGAATATAAAATACTTATTATTATCCTTATATCATTCCAAATGATTAGGATATTATCTACATTTAGCACGATGAACACAATTGCACTCCCACTAAGCTGCACATGGTACATCAAGATTCTATCTGAAATCATAACATTTATGATTTCATCAAATCTGATGTTCCAACTACAAGAAGCTTTTTTGAGTCCATAAATGGAGTTTCTTTAGCTTGCACACCTTGCTTTCCTCAACCATAAAGCCCTAGGGTTACTTCATGTGAATATCCTCAAAGAGGTATTCTTAGAGGAATGCAATCTTGACTTACATTTTGAAGATGCAATAAAGTTGTGTAGCTAAGGTTAGCAATATTCTGATGATTTTAAGCATGGTTACCGAAGAGCAAGTCTCATTGCAAGCAATGTCTTCTCTTCCGATGTATACCTTATGGCTACGAACAGAGATTTGAAGGTCTCTACCTTCTCATCAGGTTCCCTCTTCTCTTGAAGATCCATTTACACCTTTATGGGTCTTTATCCATATAGGTGGATCCTCGAGGGTCTCCATACAACATTTGTATATGAAGTCTACGTAAGACTTTATTTCTAATATCCATCTTTCCATGTCACGATCCTCAGGAGGTTCATCACATGAAGTCCGATCATTGTCAGACTTAACTGACACATGGAATACATCTTCAAACTCATTTGAAGAGGTATAAGTGTTTCATCTTTAATTATCCTTTTAGTTTCCAATCTCAGGAGCCTCATTATCTTCTCAAGACTAAATGAGTTCCTTCACTTCATTTTCATCTTGATTCTCAAGAGTCTCAATCCTCCAAGAATCACATTCTCAAGGATGAGATCTTTTAAGAATCTCAAGGTCATAAAGTAGGTATCTAATACCATCCTTTATTTTCCTAATGAAGTAGCACTCTCTAGTGCTTAATTCCAGCTCACTTGCATGGAATCTTATAGTGTAGTCTTTACTCATATATACCTGGAAACTAAGAGGTAGTTATGCAAAAATTCATCATTGATCAAATCATGTCACATATGATCCAATTGTATCTCCTACAACTTCATTGAATTTACGTGTGTTAGGAGGATTGAGATAGAAATGATATTCATATCTTCATGAGGTATTCTTTTGAATTCATCTAATAGGTACTTGCTACCTTGGTTAGATCAAATTCATTTAATCTTCCTTCAAATTTTGGTTCTAAACCAAAATTGTGAAATCTTTGAACATTTCAAAGGTTTCTCAGGTGAAGAGAAGAAGTCTCATATCATACATAATCATCAATAAATATCACATATCCATAATGTTCACTATGATATAGATGATCTACATACATCAATTTGAATACCTCGACATCTAACACCATTCCCAGAGAAGGGTGTATTTGGATATTTTACTTTGAATACAATATTCACAAGTATGTAAGATTCGAAATTTTTAGACATTCTAAAGTTTCAACTCTTACTAGTCTATTGATCAAATCAACAGACAAATGTCCAAGGCTTGATGCCAGATCATTGTCAAATGATCTTCATCCTCCTATTGATCTTATAAGGTTTGATTTTCAATATTAAAAATCTTAATGAACCATTCATTAATTTTCAATTTTTGTGGAGTCCACTAGATGTTAGATTACTATCTGAAATATTTCCATCATAACTCTTTATGATAGTTTTATCTCAGAATTCATGTTTATTTCCAACATTTTAGAAATAAATAATGAGTGTATTCTAATATCTAGGTCATAGAGACATTCTCTAAGACTAAGGGCTCTCCCACTGAGAATATGAAGTCTATCTATCCAACATAGATTGCTGCAACAATTACAGCAATATCCATATAGATGACTACTAAACCTTAAGATCAAATTTCTAATCTTCTGATATATATATGCAACCAATTGCAAATGTCATTAGAAGATTGGGATACAATTGTCAGACTTTATCTTATGAAATAAGAAAGTCAGAGTCAATGATTATATGTAGATTATTCTGATGCTCTATCTGAGTCCTTCACTTAAGGATTTTAGACAGATTTGATAGTCATACCATCAACACATCAACTTATTGGAGTATTGGCATTCATCCAACTCTTTGGATGTCATATGGAAGTCACATAAGTAGGTCAACTCTTTGACTTTCCTTCTTACTCGGGTCCGACCCATGCTTCCACTGTGCTCTCTTCATCTATAAACAAACATTGTTCAAGAAAAAGAATCTCTTATGTTTAATTCAAAGGATTTCAACACAAGAGCATTTCAACATTTATACATGCTTCATTAAATTCATTAAAATGATTATTATGAAGCTTCATGAATGACTTGAGTGTAGATAGTAGAATGATGACACTCATCATATCTACATACATCTCAACTCCTAGAGACTTAGGTTCAGGTAGGTATTCAAACATTTTGAATACATCATCTCTTTCGAGCCACCATTCTGCATAATGTAGAGAACCATGTCATTCATGATTAAATGTCTAGAGCACAAATGTATGCCATAACATCTTCTTAGATTTTATAAGGATTATTTGACAATTACGATCACCATCGTCGTGTCACTTCCAAAGTACACTCGATGAAAGATCAAGACTGTGAACATATGAACCCTAAGGTAACGTCTTATTGCCTTATTTAATTGTCATACCTCATTATGTTGACGAAACTTGCACATTGCAACCACATACATTATGTGTCCAATTGCAAGTACAATATCTGGATAATGAGTCCAATCCAAGACATTTTACTGGTTATTATTGAGTATAACATTGAGTGGGTTTAATGAAGGATTATCTGAAATAAGAAATTTGCATAAGTATATGTATTTATATATATAAATATTTTACTTTGATTTAGGAATTTTTATATCAAAGTTGTCTTGCCTTGTCAACACTGAAAGTTCATTCTCTTAATCACTTTCAATGTAAGAGATATACTTACCATTATATCTCAAGCAAGATCTGGGATCTCCGTCCTTATCTTTGTTGCATCCCAATAACATGAGAACCTACAACTCGGATAAAAAGAAGCAGGAACACATTCCGCCTTGCAAGTCCAACTTGCATCTCCCAATTCGGTCTTTAACACCCGAGCCCCCCACCCCTAAGGCAATGTTGAACCATCACTAATTGAACCAACCGTCAACATGAATACAACTCGCTATGCGCAATCCAATATCGCCCAATAATATGAGGACCCGATATTGGGGTCACTACGCATACGTTCTTACTCTTTCGAGAAGCAAAGAACCCGATCCAATTAAATCATGTACAAGATCTGTCACTTTGGACATGCATCTGCTATACACGACAACTGACGACGGAATCCTTTGCCTTGTCGGGAGGCCATGGATGTCACTTATGTGATCCTCCATCTCATATTCAAATTGAATAATTAATTATCGTGAATCATATTCACATAATTAACTCTTCCAAGGGAAATACACATCTACTCATAATAGAGTGTTAATTTGGATATAATTAATTTAATCATATTAAATTAATCATTAATCCAATCATTAATCAACAAACTTGATTATTACTTGAATAGTAGGTATAATCTCAAAATATGTATTATTCGAATTTTAATAATTAGAAAAATACACATCGACTTTCTCCGGCATTACCCAATCCCTACCCGCTGTCATGGTCAAAACCGACGAGAGTGGGACGGACCACATACGTTGCAACCCGCGACCCCAATGCTCTCTGACTAGGTACCATATCCACCTCAGGAAAGGATAATACCAGATAGATCTTCATGTACTTTGAGATGCTCATCAGTTTTTCAACCGAAATTATACCATATAATATATATCAAAACAATTTCGATTATATTATAAAGAGATTTGCTAAACAAATCCCCAATCCTATTCAAGCAAGAGGGGTTTTCATGTAAAAGTTGTCCTACAACTATTGTAGGATAAACTAAGGTTTTTCATGAAATCAATGTTTGTTGATGAACCAATGATCAAGATCAATTATCTCATCATTGTGGTTTAGGCAAATGTCATTCAATGAAATAATTATCTTTTTAAATATTTCACAAATATTCATCAATAAGTATTTTATAAAATTAACAATTAATTTTCATCACCATATTTGAATGACTTATCACAAGGTTCATGATAAAAAAATGTCAATTTCCAGCAGTGACCTCCAATCACTAAAATTAACTTATCTTGATCAATTTATATCCAAAAAATGCAAACTCAGTTTCCTAATATTGCCTATTTGATTTATTAAAGAATTCAAGTGATAATTTACGCATTTCGAGGTGGATCAAAACCGTAATTATCTCATTAATCACGTTCAGATCTGCAGTTACCGCAACAGTGAAGACATGCATATTCAAAAGACCATATCTTGAGCAAATGAAGTCCAAATTTCACAAACTCAGATCCTATGGTTTTCTTAATTAATGAAAAACAAAAACTAATTGAAAAATTTGTGTTTAAACAATTTAAACAGTACCGAAAAAATCAATTATATAGAGGTGCGAAAATTCAAATGCGACAAAAACTTTCGCGACTCTTTCAAGCCCAAGTCGTCCTAGGTCTATGGATCATATCCAAAACCTTATTTGACCTATGGCTCTAATACCACTTGAAGGATATTGAGAATCCTTAAGCGCATCACGGAAGCGTGTCGATCGCATCATATGCAATCGGAGCAACTAGTCGCACTAGTTGATAGATGCGGCGGAAATTAATTTTTTTTAAAACTAAAGATGAAACCACATGATCACGAGAATACTTCTCGGATCGTTTCATCAAACCACAGAGTATAAGGAATACCTCTTGGAGCATGGTTGTAATCGCGAGATCCCAAACAAGAGATCCTCCTGTCTTAAGTCCGATTCACGAAGAACGCACTTACGGGCATGATGATGAGTCGCGTTCCTCCCGCAATCCTCGATGAAGATCCAAGCAATGGATCCCCTGATTTCGTCAAGCGAAATCCATCATCTTCCTTTAGAGTAAGCAACTCCAAAGAAGAAGGAGACCCTCGAGTCGTCAAAGGCGAAGGCACGATGCTCTCGTCCTCAATATACAAAGTGGACGACCACTTCAAGTTGAGAGAGAGAGAGGCTAGACGAGAATAAGAGAGAGAGAGTAGTAGTAGTCTTCTATAACTCTTAGTGATGTACCCTAGAAGGCTACCCTAGCCCTCCTTTTATATTAGTTTAGGATCCAATGGATCTCAATTCATGGGACACATGGATCCAACGGCCATGCTTGGTCCATGTAAAATCAATGACTATGATTATTGTTGGTTAAAACCAACAACATTTATTTATGATTAAATTAAATATATGTTGCAACATTATCAACACATTTTTAATTTGACATAAATAAATTAGTTAAGAGATTAATCATCATAACAAAATGGAGATAATATTGCCTCCTAAAAACAAGGGGCGTCACCCATGACTTTTTCATGGGTGACGCCACCTCAAAAATGGTGGCTTTATTTCTCCTTTTTATTATATTATGTTATCTCTCAATTATCATAAAAATATCCACCAAATTAATTCCAAATTAATTTGTGAATATTTCAATCATGCCATTGAAAATTATGTGAATCATATTCACATCCCAAACTAATTTGTAAATGACATTTCCAGTTAATTAACAAATGTGAATCCAATCCACATTTAATAATTAACAAATGTTATTTACTAAATTTCTCTCTCTTGAATATATGTATATTATAAATCATATTTATAATACACAAATATTATGGATAATAATATCCACATTCTCTAATCCTTGATAATTAAATCCCATTTAATTATCTTGGATAATCATTCTCACAATATAAATCATATTCATATTAAGCTTGATAATTAAATCTCATTTAATCATCAAGTTCTTCTTGCTTGGATATGAATTTCATCAAATGAATTATTCTCGAACCCTTTCAAGAATAATGTGCTTTCTCCGCAGATACTTGGAGATAAGGACAGGGCGATTGTATTATTCCACGTATAGTGATTTGGATGTTGAGATCTCATCTCAAATCCAGATCTTACGGACCTCCCATAGATGCTTGATTAAATCAAGACCGCAAATCTAGTCTTCTCATTGAATCTGAATCTCATTTAGACCAATGTCCTACACTTGGACTAAGATCAGATTACTTCTCTACTGGAAGGATTCACTAAAATCCAGACCTGTTTCATCACTGCCTCAAAATGGAAGCGTCATGGATATACAATCGTTTATGATCACATCACCCTCGGGTATTCCCAATACCTATACATCCTGCATACTGGAAGATCTATGACTAACCCGAAGATCAAGATCAATTTTATATTGTCTTTTCAGGGTTTTATCAACAAATTTCTCATTTGATCATTGGGATTTGGTATCGATCATATACTTTCCAAAAGCATATATCATACCTAGGTCTTGATCATATACTTTCCAAAAGTATATATCAAACCTACAAATTCAATCAAGCTTCCAAAGCGATACGACCGTGCACGGAATTTAATTCTTCCCAATATCTCATGAATGAGCTCATGTCTTCCGGTTCAGTAGTGAACCTGTATGATCCCTTTGAGAGATCGTATTACTCATATGCCCTTACTTGCACACTAGCACGCCGTTGTATAGACCTTGGTTAGGTCATCAACCTATTGGTCTGCCAAATGTACACACTCAGACATATAGTAACACATCTGTCTCCGATCAGAGGATGTGTGCCTATGCTGTGACACCATTCAACATAGGACTTAGGTTATCTCGATCTCGTTAAGTCAACCCATTGACCTAACTAATCTGACACCTCCGAATCTCTATTCCTATGCAGAGGACATGCATCAAGAGGTTGGTCAGATATCAGCCTATGTGAGAAAGGATTGCCATCTCCTACTCAGGCTGGAGATCATCTCTTAATAATCATTTGACGGTGCTTGATGAGTCCTCAATCTATCCCTTTAGATATTCATCCAAGCACCAGCCTCTATGATTCAATTATTGAACCAACAACTGTATGATCATCAAGATGGCCATGGTACATAACCCTAAATGTACAGAGGGACCTATTATGCAAATTATTTACTCTTCATTTCAGATCAGGGAATGATATTCATAATAACATTTATTGCATAATGGCTCGTTGTGGGATCACATGTCCAACACCATCTTTACCACAAGAAGTCCCTTTAGGAAAAGACTTAATAGACCCAAGAATGGCATCAACTTCCACAATAAGAGGGGCTTCAGAACAAGGAAAATCTAACAAGAATGGAGGTGGATTGCACGAGTGTTTCGCCTGCAAATCCCTAATGATATCTCTATTGAAAGGTGCCACACCTGAAGAATACAACACATTTTGCGCCACTATTAAATGGCTATCAACAACCTTACGAAGACATTGCTTGATGTTTGGATTTAATTTTTTCTATCCCTCCACAGAGTAGCCACTATCATGGTCCATGCCCATAAGCACAGGAGCGTTCAGCATCTGATTCACAAGCTTAGCAATACCGCCAGCTTATCCCCAGGTAGATAGAGATTTGAGGATAAGATGTTGTTGTATTGACTTTCTATTTCCACGCCTGCTATCACGTTTGTTTTGAGGATGAAATACATGCAAAGTTCAACGTGGAAGAAGCAACAACATAACCCATGTTGAAACAGATCTCGGCTCATCGATCACTTTATACAGAGATGTCTTTAAAGCATGAGAAAAGGCAAGTTGACAACTAGGAGGGATGTTCTTCACTGTCAAGATAGGTGCTTTAAAGACCTGATCAAGAAGTTCGCCATTAAGGACCAGTCCCTCCCTGACAATAGAAATGTCAAGACTCTCCTTGAGAGGCTTAATAATGCCAACAATACACTTTTAATCTCTCCAGTCTCATTATGGAGTTGTATTTATATATGGGCATGAGGATTAATGAGGTAGTTACAACCGATGAGTTGGTGGAATAGGAAAGGATAAGGGATTTAATTTGTTGGGTTTTTTGGTCATTGAGTTGGTGATGGCTGCTAGGGAGTGTGGAGCCTCAAGGGATATGGTGATGGGTAGTTTCGAATGATAAGGTTTTTGGGTATCCATTGTCTGGAGATGCTGATAAGGGAGAAAATAGGGATGGTGTGAGCCAAGTTGGTGGTGATAGGGTAAGGGTTGTTAATTTGGTTTGGTAGGGAAGGTTTCCAGGGATGAGGGTTACAAATAGGTTTTTAATTTTGTGTGAAAGTGGTTGGGTTTGAAGGTTAGGGATGACATGTAGGAGGTTGGGTTGTCATTCCAAGATATTAAGATAATGGGGATTAGGTGTTTGTTTCATATATAAGGAAGGTGGTTAGAACGAAGAATGGGGAGGGATTGTTTCATTTACATGTTCAGATTGACGATGGAGCTTTGGGAGAAGATATTGGCATTGGTTGGTGATGAATCTCTATTTCATCAGATGTATTCTTTCATTTTGGCATGTAAATAGTATTAAATTATATAAAATAACATTCATTATTTACACTATAAATAATGTATTAAAGATTGTAATTAATGCCAAAATAAAAGAATAAAGAAAATAAAATAAAAAGAATTAAATAACAAAGGTATTGAATGACCATAAACCTCGTGACTAAGTCAAGAATTGTCTTGGTCGATAAGGAATAAAGTAGTGGGAGATAAGGACCAAAAATCACAATAAAAACTTTAATTTATTTCACCTAATAATTGAATTATGGGACTTATTTTTATTTCTTATTGTTATACTTCAAATAATAAAACCTACATGAATATTATATATAAGAATACAAATAAAAATACAAAATTAATTTCACTGAAAAATAATGCAGAGTGTGCACGAGACACATAAAATAAAAAGCCAGAATAAAAACGTTGCATATATATATATATATATATATATATATATATATATATATATATCTTGTCCATACTATATAAAAATTGACCCAACTCACCTTTAACTGTTTATAAAATTTAATAAGCTATTAATGAAGGTGGTTTCATTCAATTTGGAGTTAAGATGCAAAAAGTTAGGTTTTGGGCTCCAATTGTGCACTATACATGTATATTTTTTAATATCTTTATTCTTTATATTGTTTTCATTTTATAAATTTGTAAATAATATTTAATATATATCTAACTAATTAAAATAAAATTAAACTATTAAAAATATAATAAATAAATAAGTCTATTATTATACATAGATGAAATATATATGCATATACCTATATAATAAACACCCATATTTATTTAAGCATACATATGAATTCAAAAAAATATAATAAAAATATCTAAATATGTATTTAAATAAACTAAAAATTCATAAAAATACCTATATATAATAATACAATATATAATACAAATTTAACATAAAATACCAAAATACAAATATATATACCTATACTCATACATGTAAATATTAACTTGCAATAAATCACCTCTAAAAATAAATTAAAATATGAACAAAATACTACATTTATTTACAAACATTTTATTTATTTTAATAAAAGTTTAATTAATTTGTTTATTATTTGTTATTGATTTTACAAAGTATTTCTACCATGGATTTTTCTCGTTGGTTTACAAGTACCAACCAGATTCATCCCCGTATTGACTCGGGTCAGCTGACTCCCTTCTATCTTTCTTGAGACATGGACTGTCAGAACCCCTAATTTTCTCCTTTTCCCTGCTCGAGGCCATCATGATCCCTTGGTGTGCCAAGCAATTCCTAGAGATGTGATCCCGTTGATCTATGCCAAACCTTGAGATCTTGTCGATCTTTCTCGATCAGAGCAGCATCGAAGATCCAAATCACCTTAATCTCTCTGCCTATTTAAGAACCTCCTCCACCTCTGATCCAATTTTAATCTCTCTTCAACTCATCTTAGCCCCTTATATCCACTCCATTCCCTTTCCCCTGGTGACAGTTTTGGATAGGGGGGATTTACATGGAAGAGGAATGACTGTGGAGGTGATCCACTCCATCACTGGAGGAGCACTACCGACTGGTTTCACCTCTTCTATTTAGGTCGAATGAAGGCTCATCCATCCCTTCTTAGGTATCCATAGTGCTTAGATTTCAATTCATGACTTTAATTATGTTTTAATTTCTTCTTTAGGTTCAATTTTAGAAATCCCCAATTTACATGGAGCTTGAGGACCAGGACAAATCAACCATTATCCGATCGTATCCCCGCTCGATTTCGACTCCATTCGAATCCAGAACACATTATCCATCATTTCCCCTATGTGATTTATGAATCCATGATTCGTTAACAATCTATCTCTATTTTATCTTAAAACCCTTAATAAATACATGTAAATATTCATTAATTTTCATCTTTTATCAAAACCTCATTCATGAATAAGAATGTGCTTTTATGCATAAAAACTAATAAATAAAATAATAAAAGTAAAAGAAGGCAGATTGTAGATATGTATATATGTACAATATGATTTATATAATATATATAGCTCTGAGATATATTATATAACCTAATCATTGAGACCAATTCAAGATGGATTGGTCGACAAGCAAACAAGTAAGGGAAGATAAGGAATGAAACCATAAAAATAACTAATTATTCACTTCACACATTCTTCATTATTTATCAAATAATGATAAAATCTTCATTGTTTTACTTAATTCATATGCATATATTTTTTACCAAATTCTTTTCCTCATTATTTCTAAAAATGTATAGAAAAATATAAAAATAAGTTAAAAATATAATCTTGTACATATGCCAAGAAATCCAACTTTTAAATTGTCAAATTCTCAACTTCCGAACATCATAACTTTCTCATATGCAATGCGTATTTTTCCTCAATTTTCGACCAATTCCTCTTTGAATCGAATCATTATTCCTTCGTAGGTATGTCCATGCTCTAAAGGGCAAAGCAACACCCTGAATATTGGTTGCAATTTTTGTAGAATCGAAGCTCCAAGGTCATTCATGGCGGAGATGAACGAATGAATCTTGCATCATCAAATTCACATATTTCCACGCTCATTCCTCCTCCATTCTCGTACCAGGCATGCTCAAGATGGGTAGGCAACCCCTCTTGGCCCTGTCTCTGACTTATCTGGCCAAGTCGATGCCCAATTTGATGAAGGATCGTTGGAGTTCTTCAATTGGAGAAGAACACACCCAATTCGTCCAGAAGCTACAATTTTGCGCCACGTGGCACAAACCAAGGGTCTAGATCTCTCCAGAAAATCTAATCTCAACCGCCTGATGATGACGGGGTATAACAATTGCGTGCTAAACCCAACTAAATTCCATTATTCAACCTGGATCATAGAAATTCCTCATTTGTATTTAGGTCCCTGTGTAGGGATCTAACTGCAAGAATTCATACCTTCTTCACGTTTCAGTCCCTATTCAAGGACTTGCTTGCAGAACCTTTCTTTCTTTTATTTGCAGTCATACCCTTGTACTTTGTGGACTGTTTGGAAACTCTAGAGACCATTTTTCATTGATTTTTAGGGTAGTTACATAACTATCCTAGCGAGGTTCGATTACATTTTCGAGATTTTTCATTGCGTATTTGATTTGATTTTTTGAACTTTGCATATGTTTTGAATTTTGTTTGAGTTTCCTCTTTGAGCCTGCTCGAGCGCTTCATGGATCTACTATATAGTATCATTCTACATATTTTTATCACTTTATACTATATTTTAGATCTCCATTGTTTTGAAAAATATCATTTTGGAAAGTAACTAAAAATTGGAAAAGATAAAAGTCAAATAAAAATTTCAAATAAAAAATGATTAAAAAGATTTTCTAGCTTTCTCGCTTTCTTCCAGAAGAAATTAAAATCACAAAAATATTATTTTTCTAAAAAATCATAATCTAGCTATTCTGCCTCCCTGTGTTCGACTCAGGAACTCATACCTGAATAAATAAATAATGTAGATAAAATAAGTGAGAAGTCGCTTCACTTCATTCCCTCTCACTCTCCCCTATTTATTGATTTTTTGTTTGATCAAACAAGTCTCTCTTCGCGGTTCACTACAACTGACATTCTCTGTTTCTTAATCGCAAGTCAGGCTCAGTTATTAAAATCACACCATTGCCGGGGAGGCGTTAGCCATGCTTCGTTTTTGATCTTTATTTTGTGATTTCTCTTTCCTCTTGATTTTCTTGAGTTTTCTCAATTTTCATTAGAGTTTTTTACATATTTTGCAGCTTTTTATGATTGTTTACGGATTTCTTGATTTTTCATCGATTTTCTTAGTTTACGATATTCTTGATTTTTATGATTATCTTGTAGTTTTTGTTTATGGCTACTGATGAATTTGTAGGGCCTACAGGATCAGCTGACTTCTTAGGAAGAAAAACTAATTGAGAGTACATAGATCGACCCATTCTCTATGAGTGGATTGTAGAGGAATAGAGCAAGTTGGCAGAATTTTGTACTTACATTTTTTGTATTTTGTGAGAGAGGAAGGGACACTTGCCTATTTTAACCTTTATAGAAAGGGATCCACTAAGGACATCCCAACTATACCCAGACTTTGACTATTCTTGGGGGTATGTTTCGCCAGGTGTCGGTGCACTTGGGGGACCGCACCGTGGTTTTCAGTTTTAATCAAGTTTTCTTTATTTCATGCAATTCCGTGGAACCTAGGGTTGTATGCCTATTTGATTAGATAACTAAAGTAAAAACCTATCTCCCTAATCCATACTAAGGTATATTAACTTATTTGAAAAATAAATTCATTCTCACGCTAGAGATGATGGTTTAGGACTCGGTTTTCATAGCTTTTTCATGCATTAGACTAGGTTTTAAATTTATGCATGGGTCACTTGCATGTAGACTGCTAGCTTCAAATATGATCTCTATCTCTACATGCATCATCATTTCCCACCACATTCCATGATTCTCCTTCCATGAGATATATTTAGAAAATAAAAAAGAACCGACATCCCATTAGACGTTGTTGAAAATATCTAAAAAAGTGAAAACTATAAAAATAAAAAATAATAAAAAACTTGATAATAAATAAAAAAACATGGACTTAAAATTGTATTGGGAGAGGATCCCCCTCATTTTTTGCAGGTACTCTCCAAACAGAGTGAGGCGCGTATACATAGGGAATAGAGCCTAAATCCCTAGTCGTGTGCCCTAAGCGCTTGGACTCATTCTCGAGTCATGTTATTTGCTACAAACAATTGCCTCAGACGTTAGTAGAAGTATTCTTATTTAGGTTTGTGTGCATCGCCGGCTTAAACAGAAACACCTTAGGTGACTACGCCTGTGAGCTTGCTAAACAACTCTTGATCACCTAATTTTAAAATTCAAAATATTAACGACCAAACGCTTACGGTCATCACGGTGTGAGTAGGTGAATTTGAGGTTTGCTTTGTGTTTGATTGATGTTGAGTCCGGTGACTTTCTCTTTTCCTTTAACACTTCTCTCACTCTTATCTGAGTCCGTTCTAGATTTCTTCTTTCAATTTTCCTTTTGTTTCTTTAGTCGTAATGATGGGTTGGTATTCGTTTCTGTCGGATCTTGGAGCTTCTTCTTGACAACACTAACATCCTCATTTATCGTGTCTTGAGGTTGGAATCCCAATCGACCTCTCATCTCTTCTTTCTCTTCCCCCTTTCCGACCTCTATATACCCTTCCATTCTATTTCAGAGTCTTATCGGGCATACTCGGCCATGAGTTGAGGCCCATAGACATGATATTGAGCATATGCGATACATGGGCATAATATATGCTGAAATAACAATGCATTTATGGAGACATGGATGAGCAACGAGACTCAGGAGTGCTGTCAATTTCTATTTAGATTCCATTGACTACATCAACACATACATTAGACGATGAGGTAATCAACATGAGTCTACCTCTTCAGACACTGATCTAGTTTCCATGGATTTTTCAGCAGAAGTTTGAGTCACTACCACATTTCACAGGATTCTTGGTTACCAACTATTCCAATATTCCAAGAATCAGAGGAGGAGCTCATGATGTCTCAGTCATCCTTTCAGCTTTCTCAGTTTCCACAACATGGCCAGCTGATGAATCCACATTTCATCATCTTTATTCTATCATTTTGGCATAAAAAACCCTAGCAAATGCCTGTAAATAGCATTAAAATCACCATCTTAGCATCCATGCATGTGCATTCAGATAGTGTATAAATTACTGTAATTAAGGCCAAAATTATAGAATAAATAAAGAAAAGAAAAAGAATAAAATATTGTAAATATTTTATGACCCAAAACCCCCGAGACCTAGGCATCTTGATGAATAGGTCGACAAGGAATAAAGTAGGGGGAGATAAGGTCAGAAATACAGATAAAATATCTATACATTCTATTCATTCTTTATTCATTTTGGGACCTAATTTTGGTATCACTTTTTAAACACCAAATAAAGAAACTTTGTTCATGAAAGTTGTAGATAATAAAATAAAGAAAAATACAAAATTGATTTCACAGAAAAATATTGTACAGATAAAAAGTTATGGTCTGAATAAAAATCCAGAATCCCAACTTCCCAGACCCGTATCTCACAACTGCCAAATCCAAATGCAGCATACTCACCTTTAATTGTATATAGAATAAAATAATCTATTTAATGGCGGTGGTTCCGCATTTGGCGGAGTTACGGTTTGAAAGTTGACTTTTGGACCCCCGTTGTACAGTGTACCGAATAAAATATTCAATTTATTCTTTACTCATTATTTAGTCATTTTTATATTTTTATAATGTTGTAAATATTACTTATAATAAATATGTGTATTGAAATCAGAATAAAAATGCAAAGAAAATGCAAAATAAAAATACTTTTAAATAAATACTTAGATACAATACCTATGTGTATACCTATACAAGATATACTTTCATTTTATTAAATATACAAAACATATCATAAAAATTAAATAAAAATATACTTATATAGATAAAAGTATTTTATAATTTTAGAAAATAATAAACAAAAATAATAAAATCAAAACATACAAAATAAAAATAAAAGGATACGATATATAGATGATATACCTATATAGAGGTATAAAAGCAACTTGTAAAAATAAAACTCATAAAAATAATTAAAAATCGTAATAAAATAATACATAAAATAAAAAATATTTTTCATTTTATAATCATAATTTAATTCGGCGTATTTCTATTTTTAAATGAATTAATAAAAGATTTAATCAGGGTTTTTCCTGGTTGGTCCACGTGGACCAACCAGGCGCAAGCCCTAGTTGACTCTGGTCAACTAGGTGTCCTAGACCCCTGTGGCTCCTGACAACCTCGTTTTTGACCCAACTTCACGGATTTCTCAAGGCCAAATCTTTCACCTTCTTGTGTTGCAACATTCTGCAACATTATTCCTCGATCTTCCCTCTAGCTCGCCCATGAAAAATCTTGGTCTTTGGACCCAAGATTTGCAAGATACGCATTGATCTTTGAACCCCTATCACCTCAAGTCAAACCAAATATAACGACCCCCCAACTTTGAATTCAAGTTTGAACACCTTCGGTCCACCCTTCCTTGCTCTTCTTGTGCTCCAAGCACTCGTGGAGGTGACAGCTCTCACGCCGTGCGTTCAGCCAGGGCAGAGGAAGTCGAAGGCGCTTCCACCACCTCCCGCAAAGTCGCCGGTTGAGGTATCTTCTTCCTCTGGCTCCGGCCATCGAGGACCATTCCCCCTTGTATCTCTTTGCATCTTTAGGTTCCTGTTAGTCTAAGGATCGAAAACCATCAAAAAATTTTGATTTCCATCGACCATTTCGTCCGATCAAGCACCTTGGCCGGAGCGCACCTCCGGCCGTGCACCCACATCTCGATACACGCCTTCCCCCGACCATCCAAGGGTTCAGGCAGTTTTCCCTGGACCCTTTGACCATTTTTGCAGGTCAAAGCCGAAGTGGAAACATCTGGAGGCGAGTTTTGAAGCTCGCCGGAGCTAACGGAGCCTCCCCCCAGCTCCGCCGGCCACCAGCGAGCACCACGGCCACCGCCACGGCTTTTTGACGCCCCCAGGAGATAGAGGAGGACCAGAGGAGGCTCCAGCCCGATTGTGAAGCCCAGAAGCCACCGGAGTCGGCCAGAGGAGCCCGAGGAACCTCGCCCAGCCGGAGCTCCGTCGTGTTCTTCCAACCGCCTTCGCCACCATCCGATCAAGGGAGCCCCTCCAGATCGCACCGTCGCTGTTGGATCGCGCCACGCCTCGACCGTTGATCTCCCCTGGAGATCTAATCTCAGCCGCGGATCCACGAAGCGTCATCGGCCGTTCGTAACGCGCCACGTGTCAAGTGGCAACTTCATCGCCGTCGGATCGTGCGTCGAGGGTATTTTGCATCTACACCCTCGCACCTTTTGTATTTATTATTTAGTATTTAGACTTTCGTCTGTAGTATAAAAACTTTGGGTTATTTGCACAAAGACCCCCGAGCTCTCCATATTTGCATCCAGGTCCTTTGCCACGTCACCTCACGTGACCTGTACACGTGAGGTGTGGGCATTTTGCACTGGGACCCTCGGTCTTTGTTGTATTTTGTTTTAGTACCAAAACTGTGACATCACGTGTTAGATTTTTGGATATTTTGCAAGTAAGCCCCCAGGGTTTTGGATTATTACATTTTAGTCCCCGCTAGGCGCGTGCAAGTCACGCGCCCTGGTGGGAAAATTGCTAGGGCACCCAGGCGGGTTTTGTAATTGGATTTTGGTGCTATAAATTGAATATTCAGTTCAAACTTTTGTGGAAATTTGCATGTATGCCCCTGGATGTTTGAGAAATTGCATAAATACCCCTGCCAGACCTGTTTAATGATTGGATGCTTGTTCTAATTATTTAACCTATCATTTTAAGTCCAAAAATTCCACAAAAATAGGGTTTAGCTCCTGTTAACTTGTACTTTGACGCTATCACTTTAGTTTTCGATTTTATTTTATTTGCACATTTATTAAAAATCAAAAACCTGCTTCTTGTGCACTGTCAAGTTTAGAAAATACCAAAAAAATAGTAAAATACCTCTAAAAATTCCAAAAAAATTACCTAGTGTCTACTTTATCCTATTTTAGTGTCAGTCCAAAAATCACTAAAAATCTCAAAAGAAAAACCTTAAAAAATTCAAAAATCCATAAAAACTTCAGAAAAATATAGAAAATCCTAGAAAACCCTAAAAATAGCAAACTCAGCTCCTGTTTGTTTAATATGTTATTCTCTTTATTTGAAAATTTGTGTGACAATTTTGGTTGCTGTTTGCTAATTTTATTTTGCATTTTACTCACAACCAGCACTCATTTCACTGATTTGACTTATTTCGGTATTTAAAAATACCAAAAACACCTTGAAAAATCCCCAAAAATCACAAAAACAGTAAAAAATCCTAAAAATATCAAAAACATTTTATTTCTGAATTTTTGGTTATTTTTTGCACATTTTTTATAAATATTTCAATTTGTCTTGTATTACATTGTTTATAAATTCCAATATTGAAAAGAAAAAAAATATAAAATATAAAATATAAAAACCAGAAAATTAAAAATCAAAATATAAAACTAAAAATTAAATAAAAAAAATTTTAATTTTAAAAATTAAAAACCCACAAAAACTTCATTGTTTGCTTGCTTAGTGTAGACACATCACACACACACTTGTGCACACTTTTGTGAATTACCCTGTTTGCTCCCTGTGTTCGAACTCTCTGCATACTTGTCACTATACACCATTTGTGCAGAGTTAAAAATAAATTTTAACTCCACATTTATTTCTAATTATTGATCTTTAGTGTGGGTTAATTGTTGACTTTAATCGAGATTTGTGTGGTTGACACTTCGACTGAGTTCACGCTTTGTGTTGAACTTAAGACCACCTAATTTCGGTTAAATCAAATGGTGCCGTTGCCGGGGAGCAACAACGAGTAGTTCACATTTTGTTTGATTGTGTGATTGTTTACCATAGATTTATTTTCCATCTCTTACATTTTTGATATATCTTGTTGAGCTGTTCTGACCACTTTTCTCTTAACTTCTTGCGAGGCACCGCGGAGCGAGGCGGATCGCTTAGGTGAGCCGGAGCATCCTTGGGAAGCGGAGTCGGCTATTCTTTAGCCAAGCCGGCAGGAGAGAGCAGGAGAATTGAGAGAGAGTGCTTAGATTAGTTGCCCTTTATTTCTGTGAGAGAGTGACTTATTAATTTGTAATAATACAGGAACACTTGGACTCTTGGACACTACCGGGCCTAATTTCCGGGTGTTTGTTCACACGGGGGCTCACCACGGTTTTTATCGTGTTTTGCCGCTGTCATTTGCCGGTTTTGATTTCATTTTCACTTTCTTTGTGGATTGAGCCCTTAGATCTAGGTCTGCTTGATCGATTAAATTAGGTCCAAACACACTAATAACCTTTGCATGTACCTATAGCTCGTATTTGGACTTAGTTAAAAATTAAACAGTTAGCCCCCTTTCTTAGATCCGCCGCGCCGCGAGCCCTCTCCATCAAGCGCTACTCCTGAACTCGATGTGTCGAGAAGAGGAGGGGAGGGTCCAGACCGGACTCTTAGAATCGACGAAAGGTGTTTGACTTGTGGTTCTTCACGCTAGCAGTTGCCTATCTTAGGACGATTTCCGTATTGCATATCGGCATATAGACTAGGTTTATAAAATTCTGCTTTGCATCTCGCATGGAGAGAGCTGGGATTCGCTGTAAGTCTTCTTACTTTGCATCCATCATTTAGGCACAAAGGTGAGATTTCCATCTTTGTGTCGACTTGCACGGCTTTTCCGACTCTATTCTCCCTCTGTTTTTGGACAAAGTAGGATCAAGAAAACACAAAAATCGTTAGGCGCTTGTTTGAATCTACTCAAAAGAAGCGATAACACCAAAAAAAATTAAAAAAGGGACTGCTAAGAAAACCTTGACCAAAAATAAAATTGGTAATTGAATTCATTGATTGGGGAGAGTAACACACTCACTTGTTTTCAGGTTGCATGGGAAGGTCTCCTTCCAAGTGAGGTGAGCGCTTCGTAAGGATTAGAGCCAAAATCCCAGCTTGTGGCTGCCTTGTGTATCGCCTGGATTACCGAAGTATTGGCGCTTCTATCGTACGTGGACGAGTAGGGCTTGGTCAACATTGGTGACTCTCTATTGTGTAGAGCATCGACCTTGTCCGAAGTATCGAGCCTAGGCCACGCCTTCACGGGGGTGTCTGTCTCATCATCTCGCGTCCGAGTAGGGTCTTGCACGCTCACGGGGGATTCCGTTGCGAGCGAGTTCCGAAGTATCGGTTTCGCCTATTGGCTTCCTCTCTTTCTTTGGCTGAGTAGGGATCCAGGAAGGGTTACAAGGACCTCAAAAAGTGCAAGCTACAGGTTACACAGGAGGAGGACAAGTACGGGATACTCTTCTGGCAGTACTCTCTCTCCTTTAGGCGTAGCGCTCTAAGGACTCGTGAAAAGATTAATTCTTGAATACAAGCTAAAACCGAAAAGATAAAAGCCAAACCTTCACGACTTCATGTGTTGAGTTGGTGAATTCACCCCTGTCTTGCGTTTGATTGCTAGTTTTATATAAGGTCAAGATCAAAAACACAGCACAATTGTGCGCAATTTTGCTTCTCATTTCTTCCTTCTTCTTCTTGCATTTTCCCGGCTCTTCCCGAATAATCAAGATGATGGGACGGAGATCTCTTAGGCCGACTCTGTCGGCACCGCTATCCAGCACTCCTCCTCATTCATCTAGGAATACCTCAGAGAGTCCGCTCTCCGAGCCTGAGTTCACATCCACCCTGTTCCCCCTCGACCACGCTTCCCATTCTCCTTCTCTCAGTCCAATTGTTTCAGAATTCAGTGCATCACAGAGTTCAGCTCATTCGACAGCACCTGAGATGGCCTCTTTTGCGTTTTCAGAAAATCCAGTGATGGCAGACATAGGCGAGCACCCAGATGACCATGATCACCCTCCATTCATAATTGATCAGGTGGCCATCAACAACTCCTTGTTAGCGTCCCTAGAGACAATGCAGAGACAGATCCGTGACCAAGGAACATTCATGGGTGATCTGATGAGAGAGATAGCACAGATGAGAGAGAACCGACCTGAGGGCGGTGGCGGTGGAGGAGGAGGAGGACCTGATGCAGGAGGAGGCGATCCAGACGCTGAGCGACCGCCACAGACCATCATGAGGGAGTTGCACAACCCAGCTGCATCCCATACTCACCGTTGGATCAGACTCCCGCCAATTCACGGAGATTTCGAGCTTCAGCCCCACACTATCCAGCTTCTACCCAAGTTCCATGGGTTTCCGACCGAAGAGCCGCACCTCCACCTCCAGGAATTCGAGATGATTTGCAGCACTATCCATGATCGGTTGATGACCGAGGACACCATCAAGATGATTGCCTTTCCATTCTCTTTGGTTGATAGAGCCGCATATTGGCTCAAACACCTTGGGCGATTCGTCGACACATGGGCATATCTCCGGACCGCGTACTTGAAGAAGTATTACCCTCTCGGCCGGACCAACGCAGCTCGAGCCATCAGTAACTTCGTCATGATCCCAAATGAACAGTTCCATGAGGCATGGGATCGATTTAGAGAGCTCATCGACCGGTGTCCACATCATGACATCTCCAAGCCCAACCTCACGCAGAGTTTCTTCTGTGGGCTGACACCGGAGCTGCAGGGGCTAGTGAACGCCTCTTTCGGTGGGTCTTATTTCTCCAAGGGAGAAGACGACGTCTGGGCCATCTACGAAGGCATGGCAGAAAACTCTACTGTGATGGCCCAAGCCCGAGTCTACACTCAGCAGAAACCCCCGCAAGGAGCGAGATCATTTCAGAGGATCGCCCGCATCGATGCCGGTCCCAACACAGTGTCAGCTGCCGCAGCCCAAGCTGAATCAGCCGCAGCCGACATGGGCATCATTAGTGAGAAGCTGGACCGCCTCGAGATCCTCGAGAAGAAATAGATGCAAGGCATGGCCCAGATGGACCAGATTGCCAAGACCATGAGTGACATGAAGACGCAGATCTTGTGCATTCAGGAGGCACAAACTCAGTCACAACAGCCTCCCAGATCACGTGCTGATCCGAGTAGCAGCAATTCCAACCAGGCATCTACCTCATACCGCCAGGCGAATCACATTCAGGAAGAGCCGGTTCCCTTGCTGCAGTACTATCCATCTCAACCGCCATCTACGGATACGCAGATGGTGGTCTATCAGCCGGAGCAGCCGCTGGCCGTTCTTCCTCCACCCTCCTTCGAGCAGGAACCATTGATGGAAGTCAATGGGATTTGGTACGACCGGTACCCTCAGCCCGGGATTCGTCGGGATCACCCCGGATTCCGTTGGGGCAATGGTGGATCCTCCTCCCAGCAGCAGAATCCTGCCCAAGGACAGCAGAGCAGCCAGCCACAGTTGCAACACCAGCAGCCCCAGTATGCCCATCAACAGCAATATCAGAGTGGTCCTTGTCCCGCCTATCAGGGACAACAGTGGAGGCAGCGACAGCAGCCTTAGCACTCTTATCACCATCCTTCCCCTCAGTATCAGCCACAACAGCAGCAGCAGCCCCATTTCCAGCAGGGACAACCATCCGGTTCTCAGGTTCCTGCTTTTGAGAACCCAGCTCTCGATGATCTTGCCCGCTTGCTCTCCAAACAACGAGCATCCTTCAGGCAAGAAATGGATGAATTCCGACAGAAGATGAGGGAGATTATAAAAGGGAAAGCCGCCATACCTGCTCAGATTGAACCTAACCCGAACAATCTGAAAAGAAAGTCTGAGCAGGTAGAGTTTACAGAGGATACCTCTCCTAGTGATTATTTGAGTGACATGTCTTATTCCTATCATTATGCTGATTTTATTACTACTAGGAGCGGTAGGATGCCAGTCGGCGGCGCCTCTTCTGAGCGACAACCAGATACAGGATTAGGAGCGCCAGAGGAGCAGAGGAGCGGTGCTGATGCCGCTCATGATGATGTTGACGGTGGTGCTGATGCCACCATTTTGGATGATGAACCAGAGCGCGGTGCTGATGCCGCGAAGACCGGTGCTAGTGGTGGTGTTGAGGCCACCACATCCACTTTTGTTGAACCACCATCTGTGATGTTGCCACATTTTGTACCCAAGGACTGTGGGAACAAAAAGAAAAACAAAAATATGAATAAAGGAAAGGTTTCTGTTCAAATTGCGGATCTATATGTGGTGAATGATGATTATTGTATGGATTCTCCTTCTTCACAGGTACATGAACCGATTCCTAGTCCTCCATCTGAGGAGGCCCCTACCATCCCCTTCCCCGAGGCACTCCGTCGGGCGAAGGGGAATAAAAAAGAAAATCCAAAAAAGGACCAGCAGGTAGAGTTCAGCAATCAGATGATAGACAGATTCAACATTCAGCTGACTCTACAAGAGGCACTTGAGCACATCCCCCTCTTCAAGAAGAATCTGAAAGAGAAAACCACTATCCGCAGGAAGAGGAGGAATCACAGAGATCAGATCCATGTGCTCACTCATTCCACTTGCTGCACCATACAGAACAAGCTGCCGGCCAAGTGACCAGACGCAGGAGCTCCCTATGTCAGATGAGAGATTCAGAAGCAACAGTTTGATCGTACTCTATTAGACAACGGCTCTTCAATTAATCTTCTTCCGGCAGCCTTACTCGACGGATTCGAGTTTGGTCCTCTTCTTAGGAGCAGGACAGTCCTTCAGTTTGCTGATAGGCCGACTAAGAGGCCGAAGGGGTTATTGAAAGACGTGGTCGTTACTATTCAGGGCCTGAAATTCCCCGTGGACTTCGTTGTGTTGGACATGGAGATCCCTGAGTCAGTAACTGATGCCCCCATCATTCTCGGACGTCCATTTTTGGCCACAGCCAAGGCGGTGACCGACCATGATAGCGGGAAGGTATGCTTTCGTGTAGAGGGCGAAATCATACAAATAGAAACGATCGAGGAGACTAAAGCCAGAGAGTTGGCATGCTCAGAGCAATCCAGCGAAGCCGAGCAGATGACAGAGGAGGAGCTAGACATCCACCAGGTTTGTGACTTTGAGATGACTGATGATGAATCAAACTGGAAAGATCCCGTAGCACCGACTCTCGCCTTGCCTACAGATTCACTATATCTCAAGCTCATGGCAGTCGAGAGCCGGGAGAACACATCCCTGGATGAGGATATATCTGAAGCTGACAGTTTTGTGATGAGTGGTGCTGAGGAATTTCAATCATGTTCATCTTCTTCAGATCCCTCGGATTCAGACATTGACTGGGATGACTTTGATGATTATTTGCCTTGTCTGATTCCTTCTGAGCCAACAGCCATGACAGAGTGCGAGCCAGTGCAGTTTAGTGATGATTCAGCAGGCCGCCCTTCGTTAGAAATTCATGCAGAGCGAGAGTTCTCCCATGCAGACCTGGTGGCATTTACACAGACATATCAGAAGCCAGATCTGCCACCTCCCAGTTGTCCAGAACGGAAACCTCTGCCGCAGTCGATGACATACAGATTCCTTACGGGTGAGCCAGAAATGTACCCAGTCATTATCTCAGCATATTTGACTGGAGAACAAGAATCTCGTCTGATGGAGGTTCTTGAAAGAAACCGCAAGGCAATCGGGTGGAGTATAGCTGATCTCCAGGGGCTGAGCTCAAATCTTTGCTCTCACCACATCTATCTTGAGGATAACGCTAAGCCATCGCGTGAGTTCCAACGACGGCTGAACCCGAATCTTCGAGACGTAGTCATGAAAGAAATTTCCAAGTGGTGGAGCGCCGATTTTATCTATCCCATCTCCGACTCCAAATGGGTAAGTCCGCTACATGTGGTACCCAAGAAGACGGGTATCACTACAGTTGTCAACGAGTCGGGAGAGGAGATTGCTACCAGAGTACCAACTTCTTGGAGGGTCTGTGTGGACTACAGACGATTAAATGAGGCCACAAAGAAGGATCACTTCCTGCTACCCTTCATTGATCAGATTATCGAGCGGTTAGCTGGGAAGAGTCATTATTGTTTCCTTGACGGGTACTCTGGATATAATCAAGTGGCCATTGCGCCCGAAGACCAGGAGAAAACGACATTCACCTGTCCGTTTGGGACGTATGCTTTCAGACGGATGCCCTTTGGTCTATGTGACGCTCTGGCGACATTCCAAAGGTGCATGTTGTCCATCTTCTCGGACATGGTGGGTGACTGTTTAGAGGTCTTCATGGATGACTTCTCGGTCTATGGCGACGGGTTCGACGCTTGTCTTGACTGCCTAGACCGTGTGCTAAAGCGCTGCATTGAGGTCAATCTTGTCTTATCCTGGGAGAAGAGTCATTTCATGATGACTCAAGGGACGGTCCTTGGTCATATCGTCTCCAACAGGGGCATGGAGGTCGATCCGGCTAAGGTGGATATCATCAGAAAACTCAATCCACCGTCCAACTTGCGTCAGTTACGGTCTTTTCTGGGGCATGTCGGTTTCTACCGACGGTTCATTCAGGACTTCAGTCAAATTGCCCGACCGCTCACTGACTTGCTGACAAAAGACACCAAGTTTATTGTCAATGATAAGTGTCTTGAATCTTTTGAAACTCTCAAAAATATGATTGTTTCAGCTCCTGTTCTTCAGCCACCCGATTGGTCTCTCCCATTCGAGATCATGACGGATGCTTCAGATTTTGCCGTTGGGGCTGTGCTTGGACAGAGGAGGGATGGTTTACCTTTTGCCATTCACTACGCCAGCCGGACCTTGGATGCCGCTCAGCGGAATTACACTGTGACTGAGAAAGAGATGCTGGCCGTAGTCTTCGCTCTTGATAAGTATCGATCTTACATTCTTGGATCTAGAGTAACCATCTACACTGATCACACCGCCATCCGGTACCTAATGTCTAAGAAGGATGCCAAAGCACGTCTCACCAGATGGATCCTTCTACTCCAGGAATTTGATATTGAGATTAAGGACAAGCCTGGAGTCAAGAATGTGGTGGCGGATCATCTCTCCAGATTGGAGAATCTTGAGGAATCTGAGCCCAGTGCACCTATCACAGAGACATTTCTAGATGAGGCGATCCTGGCTATCACCTCGCTCCCGTGGTATGCTGACATTGTGAACTATCTTGTAGCCAAGACGGTTCCACAAGGTTGGCCCAGGCAAAAACTCGAGATCTTCCTGACGAAGGCCAAGTTTTACCATTGGGAGGATCCCGTCCTTTATCATGAAGGAGGGGACAGTATCTGGAGGAGGTGCATTCCTCAAGAAGAGCATCATAGCGTCCTCACATACTGCCACAAGCTTGAGGCAGGAGGACATCATTCTGGAAAAAGAACGACACAGAAGGTGCTTCAATCCGGCCTATGGTGGCCTACTCTCTTCAAGGATTCTGATGAGTTCATGAAGAGATGTACTGACTGTCAGAAAATGGGAACTTGCGGACAGAGAGACATGATGCCCATGCAACCCATTCACTTTTGTGAGGTTTTTGATGCATGGGGGATTGATTTCATGGGCCCATTTCCTAAGAGTCAGGGATTCGAGCATATTTTGCTCGTTGTGGATTATGTCAGCCGATGGGTTGAGGCCATCCCCGCCCGAGCTGCAGATGCTAAAACCGTTTGCAAATTTTTGAGGAAAAATATCATTTCACGGTTCGGGGTACCTAGAGTCTTGATTTCAGACGGGGGGTCTCACTTCATCAATGACAAAGTCAGGGCCCTTGCAGACGAGTTCGGCATTGACCATCGGGTTTCCACTCCTTATCACCCTCAGACTAATGGTCTTGCCGAAGTATCGAATCGGGAGATAAAGACTATCTTGCAGAAAGTTGTCCGCCCAGACCGAAAGGATTGGTCACAGCTTTTGGACTCGGTCTTGTGGGCCTATCGGACTTCTTTCAAGAATCCATTGGGGACATCTCCCTTTCGTCTCGTCTATGGCAAGCCGTGCCATTTGCCAGTGGAGATCAAGCACAAATCTTTTTGGGCAGTCACTGAGTTGCTTTTGGATCCCGAGAGTATAGAAGACTAGAGAAGAACAGAATTGGCAGCCCTGGAAGAATTGAGAGATACAACCTTTTCTAACAGCCTACAGTACAAGGAAAAAGTAAAGACATGGCATGATTCGCATATCAGCCATAAACAGTTTGAGCCAGATCAGAGAGTATGGTTTTTTTATTCCAAGCTGAAATTATTCCCAGGGAAGTTGCAGAGCAAGTGGAAAGGTCCGTATGTGGTCAGGAAGGTACATGACAATGGCAGCATCGACATATCCGAACCGTCATCTTCCTCTACCTTCCGCGTCAATGGTCAACGCCTGAAACTATATCTTGATCATGATCCGCCGACCATTGACGTTGCCCCCATTCTTCTGGTATGAGATCTACTCTTTGACTCACATCATCTGCATCTCATACACGGTGATCAATTCCATCTTTCGCTGTACAGATCCATCTGTTCATATCACGATTTCATCTGTTAATGCATTTTCTTCTTTTCTTCTTTTCTTCTTTTCCATCTCTATCTTCTTTATCTATCAAAAAGGTGCCGCCCTTGTAGACAGTTTTCCATACTTAGGACGTACTTTGTCCTAAGTATAAGGGGGCGTGCACCCCGAGTTCTGTCATTTTCATTTCGATCCTCTCCATTGTCTCCTCTTCTTGTCTATACTTAGGGATATTTTACCCTAAGTATAGGGGGAGACAATCTGAGTACGATATGTTCATTCCCGCCCTTGACCCTCCCTGCGTCGTGTACAGTCTGCTATACTTAGGATTATTTGATCCTAAGTATAGGGGGGACGGTCGACTTCTCATTCATTGATTCCTTCGTTATTTATTTATTCTTTAGACTTGTCTATACTTAGTACGAGTTATGTCTTCTCTTTTCTCTCTGATCTATGAGGACATAGCTCAAGCTAAGTATAGGGGGGTCGTATATACTGTGTATATACTTTAGCCATAACTCGTACTTTCGTATTTTCCTAATATGGCTAATAATTCTTTAAAATTCATTAAAATTCCTTAATAAAAAGGTGTTTTATTCCTTAAATTCTTTTTGTAATTACTGATTAATAAATCAGGTGAAAATGTTTTTTGCAAAATGTTTGAAAATAGTTGGAAAATCTTTGTGAACATCTATTGAAAACTATTTTGAAAATATTTTGTTACATGTTTTCAACCTTTGTAAAAATGTGTGTTTTGTAAAAAATTATTTTCTTTGTGTGAAATAAAATGTTTGAAAAAATGAGTTGCAAATGGCTTGAAAATTGGTTGCAAAAATATTTTGAAAAACCTATATATACTGTTTTGAAAGCCTTTGCAAAATGATTTTCAAATGTATGTACATGTTTGTAAAATGTTTGTAAAATTTATTTTGGACTATAGTTTTCAAAAACTGTGTGAAAAGCTTGTGTCAAATAAGTTTGAGGAATACTAACATCACACCAAAATCCACTATGTATATATGTATAAAATTGAGCACTTACCCTGTAAATTCTTAAAATCCACTTCTTGTATATATAAGAAGCACGCCCGTGTACATATTTTTCACCTAGCTTTTCAGCCAAAAACTTTTTGTTTTCAAAAATCCCAAAAACATTTGCAAAACTAAAATCCAAAAACATCTGAAAAATCTTTTTGAAAAATACAAAAAAATGCATGCATCATCTTTTCAAAAATCCATAAAAAGTTCAAAATCTTGAAAATTGCATCACAAAAATATTTCTTGCATAGCATAGCATGAGCATTTTTCGGATTGAGTTTGATAGTTGAACAAGTATAAGTAAAATCCGGAGATTGGAGCTTGATTGGACCTTAAAATATACCTAATAATAGGAACCTTATAGGAACTGGGTTTGAGGTACTTCAGGTCTAGTTGACTTAATTCTTTGAGGATCACGGGACTTGGTTCAATGGATTCTTGATTGCCTAAGTAGAGTATTTCGGAGCACACGCACGACTCTTGTTGATAATGACCTAACTTGGACACCTGCACCTTTCACATAGCTCTCCACGGATGAGGTGGTGAGGAGGCAGTTTCCTTTGGCTTGGGGTAGCATATGAGGGTAGTACTTCTAGGCGGAACCTCTCTTCTTCTTCTAGTGAAGGAAGTGCACCTCAACTTGGTCTAGTGGTGATGAAGGCTAAAGACAGAAGCCGTGGGTTGCAATAAAGCTTCAAAAGAGGGATAGTCTACTGGCTCAAGAGGAAAATTTCTTGTATATATGCTGCACCATGTAGATATGTTGTACAGATGCAATTGAAAAAAAAGCAAAAAGAACTCCAAAAAAGTTGTGGGTCGGATTGAAAATTTAATAACCCCACCATAGTGTATATAGTCCAATAAAGCAAAAGCTTATGGCATCTATGTTACATCTCTGAAGCTTGCAGCGGGAGACTTGGCTACACTGGCTAAGCTTCCAAAAGTCTATACTTCTTCCCCCTCTTCTTGAGCCGGTTGCACTTGAACTTAGAAGGGAATACCCCGCTTCTCGAGGAAAGAGTTGCTAGACTGAGGCATTAGAGTTACCAGGTTGGGGGAGGTGGTTTCTTTGTTACTTATGAGGTGGGGAGCTACATATCACTTACACTGTACGAGTCAAATTCATAGTCATAAGAGTTTGCGTATGAGTTGAAGTATTTCTGACCTGGCTATTGAGGAGACTTGGACAGAGTTTTGGGATTCTCAAGGACTGTTGGATTTCAAATTTGGTTCTCATTAAGGTTCCGACCGCACTAAAATTCCAAAGGTCCGACTTAAGCTCCAAACTTTGATTTTATGAAGACAAGTTTAATGATCAAATTAAATCCAAGTTCTTCTTTTTCTTTTCTTTCTTTTTCTTTTTGCACTTATTGCATAAGTGTTTGCTAGGGACTAGCAAAGGTAAAGTATAGGGGGATGATGAATCCACATTTCATCATCTTTATTCTATCATTTTGGCATCAAAAACCCTAGCAAATGCATGTAAATAGCATTAAAATCACCATCTTAGCATCCATGCATGTGCATTCAGATAGTGTATAAAATACTGTAATTAAGGCCAAAATTATAGAATAAATAAAGAAAATAAAAAGAATAAAATATTGTAAATATTTTATGACCCAAAACCCCTGAGACCTAGGCATCTTGATGAATAGGTCGACAAGGAATAAAGTAGGGGGAGATAAGGTCAGAAATACAGATAAAATACCTATACATTCTATTCATTCTTTATTCATTTTGGGACCTAATTTTGGTATCACTTTTTAAACACCAAATAAAGAAACTTTGTTCATGAAAGTTGTAGATAATAAAATAAAGAAAAATACAAAATTGATTTCACAGAAAAATAATGTACAGATAAAAAGTTATGGTCTGAATAAAAATCCAGAATCCCAACTTCCCAGACCCGTATCTCACAACTGACAAATCCAAATGCAGCATACTCACCTTTAATTGTATATAGAATAAAATAATCTATTTAATGGCGGTGGTTTCGCATTTGGCGGAGCTACGGTTTGAAAGTTGACTTTTGGACCCCCGTTGTACATTGTACCGAATAAAATATTCAATTTATTCTTTACTCATTATTTAGTCATTTTTATATTTTTATAATGTTGTAAATATTACTTATAATAAATATGTGTATTGAAATCAGAATAAAAATGCAAAGAAAATGTAAAATAAAAATACTTGTAAATAAATACATAGATACAATACCTATGTGTATACCTATACAAGATATACTTTCATTTTATTAAATATACAAAACATATCATAAAAATTAAATAAAAATATACTTATATAGATAAAAGTATTTTATAATTTTAGAAAATAATAAACAAAAATAATAAAATCAAAACATACAAAATAAAAATAAAAGGATACGATATGTAGATGATATACCTATATAGAGGGATAAAAGCAACTTGTAAAAATAAAACTCATAAAAATAATTAAAAATCGTAATAAAATACTACATAAAATAACAAATATTTTTTATTTTATAATCATAATTTAATTCGGCGTATTTCTATTTTTAAATGAATTAATAAAAGATTTAATCAGGGTTTTTCCTGGTTGGTCCACATGGACCAACCAGGCGCAAGCCCTAGTTGACTCTGGTCAACTAGGTGTCCTAGACCCCTGTGGCTCCTGCAACCTCGTTTTTGACCCAACTTCACGTATTTCTCGAGGCCAAATCTTTCACCTTTTTGTGTTGCAACATTTTGCAACATTATTCCTCGATCTTCCCTCTAGCTCGCCCATGAATAATCTTGGTCTTTGGACCCAAGATTTGCAAGATACGCATTGATCTTTGTACCCCTATCACCTCGGGTCAAACCAAATATAATGACCCCCCTACTTTGAATTCAAGTTTGAACACCTTCGGTCCACCCTTCCTTGCTCTTCTTGTGCTCCAAGCACTCGTGGAGGTGACAGCTCTCACGCCGTGCGTTCAGCCAGGGCAGAGGAAGTCGGAGGCGCTTCCACCACCTCCCGCAAAGTCGCCGGTCGAGGTATCTTCTTCCTCTGGCTCCAGCCATCGAGGACCATTCCCCCTTGTATCTCTTTGCATCTTTAGGTTCCTGTTAGTCTAAGGATCGAAAACCATCAAAAAATTTTGAGTTCCATCGACCATTTCGTCCGATCAAGCACCTTGGCCGGAGCGCACCTCCGGCCGTGCACCCACATCTCGATACACGCCTTCCCCCGACCATCCAAGGGTTCAGGCAGTTTGCCCTGGACCCTTTGACCATTTTTGCAGGTCAAAGCCGAAGTGGAAACATCTGGAGGCGAGTTTTGAAGCTCGCCGGAGCTAATGGAGCCCCCCCAGCTCCGCCGGCCACCAGCGAGCACCACGGCCACTGCCGTGGCTTTTTGACGCCCCCAGGAGATAGAGGAGGACCAGAGGAGGCTCCAGCTAGATTGTGAAGCCCAGAAGCCACCGGAGTCGGCCGGAGGAGCCCGAGGAACCTCGCCCAGTCGGAGCTCCGCCGTGTTCTTCCAACCGCCTTCGCCACCGTCCGATCAAGGGAGCCCCTCCAGATCGCACCGTCGCCATTGGATCGCGCCACGCCTCGACCGTTGATCTCCCCTGGAGATCTAATCTCAGCCACGGATCCACGAAGCGTCATCGGCCGTTCGAAACGCGCCACGTGTCAAGTGGCAACTTCATCGCCGTCGGATCGCGCGTCGAGGGTATTTTGCATCTACACCCTCGCGCCTTTTGTATTTATTATTTAGTATTTAAACTTTCGTCTGTAGTGTAAAAACTTTGGGTTATTTGCACAAAGACCCCCGAGCTCTCCATATTTGCATCCAGGTCCTTTGCCACGTCACCTCACGTGACCTGTACACGTGAGGTGTAGGCATTTTACACTGGGACCCTCGGTCTTTGTTGTATTTTGTTTTAGTACCAAAATTGTGACATCACGTGTTAGATTTTTGGATATTTTGCAAGTAAGCCCCCAGGGTTTTGGATTATTACATTTTAGTCCCCGCTAGGCGCGTGCAAGTCACGCGCCCTGGTGGGAAAATTGCTAGGGCACCCAGGCGGGTTTTGTAATTGGATTTTGGTGCTATAAATTGAATATTCAGTTCGAACTTTTGTGGAAATTTGCATGTATGCCCCTGGATGTTTGAGAAATTGCATAAATACCCCTGCCAGACCTGTTTAATGATTGAATGCTTGTTCTAGTTATTTAACCTATCATTTTAAGTCCAAAAATTCCACAAAAATAGGGTTTAGCTCTTGTTAACTTGTACTTTGACGCTATCACTTTAGTTTTTGATTTTATTTTATTTGTACATTTATTAAAAATCAAAAACCTGCTTCTTGTGCACTGTCTAGTTTAGAAAATACCAAAAAAAATAGTAAAATACCTCTAAAAATTCCAAAAAAATTACCTAGTGTCTATGTTATCCTATTTTAGTGTCAGTCCAAAAATCACTAAAAATCTCAAAAGGAAAACCTTAAAAAATTCAAAAATCCATAAAAACTTCAGAAAAATATAGAAAATCCTAGAAAACCCTAAAAATAGCAAACTCAGCTCCTGTTTGTTCTATATGTTATTCTCTTTATTTGAAAATTAGTAGAAAAATTTTGGTTGCTGTTTGCTAATTTTAATTTGCATTTTACTCACAGCCAGCACTTATTTCACTGATTTGACTTATTTCAGTATTTAAAAATACCAAAAACACCTTGAAAAATCCCCAAAAATCAGAAAAACAGTAAAAAATCCTAAAAATATCAAAAACATTTTATTTCTGAATTTTTGGTTATTTTTTGCACATTTTTATAAATATTTCAACTTGTCTTGTATTACATTGTTTATAAATTCCAATATTGAAAAGAAAAAAAATATAAAATATAAAATATAAAAATCAGAAAATTAAAAATCAAAATATAAAACTAAAAATTAAATAAAAAAATTTAATTTTAAAAATTAAAAACCCACAAAAACTTCATTGTTTGCTTGCTTAATGTAGACACATCACACACACACTTGTGCACACTTTTGTGAATTACCCTGTTTGCTCCCTGTGTTCGAACTCTCTGCATACTTGTCACTATACACCATTTGTGCAGAGTTAAAAATAAATTTTAACTCCACATTTATTTCTAATTATTGATCTTTAGTGTGGGTTAATTGTTGACTTTAATCGAGATTTGTGTGGTTGACACTTCGACTGAGTTCACGCTTTGTGTTGAACTTAAGACCACCTAATTTCGGTTAAATCAAATGGCACCGTTGGCGGGGAGCAACAGCGAGTAGTTCACATTTTGTTTGATTGTGTGATTGTTTACCATAGATTTATTTTCCATCTCTTACATTTTTGATATATCTTGTTGAGCTGTTCTGACCACTTTTCTCTTAACTTCTTACGAGGGACCACGGAGCGAGGCGGATCGCTTAGGTGAGCCGGAGCATCCTTGGGAAGCGGAGTCGGCTATTCTTTAGCCAAGCCGGCAGGAGAGAGCAAGAGAATTGAGAGAGAGTGATTAGATTAGTTGCACTTTATTTCTGTGAGAGAGTGACTTATTAATTTGTAATAATACATGAACACTTGGACTCTTGGACACTACCGGGCCTAATTTCCGGGTGTTTGTTCACCTGGGGGCTCACCGCGGTTTTTATCATGTTTTGCCGCTGTCATTTGCCGGTTTTGATTTCATTTTCACTTTCTTTGTGGATTGAGCCCTTAGATCTAGGTCTGCTTGATCGATTAAATTAGGTCCAAACACACTAATAACCTTTGCATGTACCTATAGCTCGTATTTGGACTTAGTTAAAAATTAAACAGTTAGCCCCCTTTCTTAGATCCGCCGTGCCGCGAGCCCTCTCCATCAAGCGCTACTCCTGAACTCGATGTGTCGAGAAGAGGAGGGGAGGGTCTAGACCGGACTCTTAGGATCGACGAAAGGTGGTTGACTTGTGGTTCTTCACGCTAGCAGTTGCCTATCTTAGGACGATTTCCGCATTGCATATCGGCATATAGACTAGGTTTATAAAATTCTGCTTTGCATCCCGCATGGAGAGAGCTGGGATTCGCTGTAAGTCTTCTTACTTTGCATCCATCATTTAGGCACAAAGGTGAGATTTTCATCTTTGTGTCGACTTGCACGGCTTTTCCGACTCTATTCTCCCTCTGTTTTTGGACAAAGTAGGATCAAGAAAACACAAAAATCGTTAGGCGCTTGTTTGAATCTACTCAAAAGAAGCGATAACACCAAAAAAATTAAAAAAGGGACTGCTAAGAAAACCTTGACCAAAAATAAAATTGGTAATTGAATTCATTGATTGGGGAGAGTAACACCCTCACTTGTTTTCAGGTTGCATGGGAAGGTCTCCTTCCAAGTGAGGTGAGCGCTTCGTAAGGATTAGAGCCAAAATCCCAGCTTGTGGCTGCCTTGTGTATCGCCTGGATTACCGAAGTATTGGCGCTTCTATCGTACGTGGACGAGTAGGGCTTGGTCAACATTGGTGACTCTCTATTGTGTAGAGCATCGACCTTGTCCGAAGTATCGAGCCTAGGCCACGCCTTCACGGGGGTGTCTGTCTCATCGTCTCGCGTCCGAGTAGGTTCTTGCACGCTCACGGGTGATTCCGTTGCGAGCGAGTTCCGAAGTATCGGTTTCGCCTATTGGCTTCCTCTCTTTCTTTGGCTGAGTAGGGATCCAGGAAGGGTTACAAGGACCTCAAAAAGTGCAAGCTACAGGTTACACAAGAGGAGGACAAGTACGGGATACTCTTCTGGCAGTACCCTCTCTCCTTTAGGCGTAGCGCTCTAAGGACTCGTGAAAAGATTAATTCTTGAATACAAGCTAAAACCGAAAAGATAAAAGCCGAACCTTCACGGCTTCATGTGTTGAGTTGGTGAATTCACCCCTGTCTTGCGTTTGATTGCTAGTTTTATCTAAGGTCAAGATCAAAAATACAGCACAATTGTGCGCAATTTTGCTTCTCATTTCTTCCTTCTTCTTCTTGCATTTTCTCGGCTCTTCCCGAATAATCAAGATGATGGGACGGAGATCTCTTAGGCCGACTCTGTCGGCACCGCTATCCAGCACTCCTCCTCATTCATCTAGGAATACCTCAGAGAGTCCGCTCTCCGAGCCTGAGTTCACATCCACCCTGTTCCCCCTCGACCACCCTTCCATTCTCCTTCTCTCAGTCCAATTGTTTCAGAATTCAGTGCATCACAGAGTTCAGCTCATTCGACAGCACCTGAGATGGCCTCTTTTGCGTTTTCAGAAAATCCAGTGATGGCAGACAGAGGCGAGCACCCAGATGACCATGATCACCCTCCATTCATAATTGATCAGGTGGCCATCAACAACTCCTTGTTAGCGTCCCTGGAGACAATGCAGAGACAGATCCGTGACCAGGGAACATTCATGGGTGATCTGATGAGAGAGATAGCACAGATGAGAGAGAACCGACCTGAGGGCGGTGGCGGTGGAGGAGGAGGAGGACCTGATGCAGGAGGAGGCGATCCAGACGCTGAGCGACCGCCACAGACCATCATGAGGGAGTTGCACAACCCATCTGCATCCCTTACTCACCGTTGGATCAGACTCCCGCCAATTCACGGAGATTTCGAGCTTCGGCCCCACACTATCCAGCTTCTACCCAAGTTCCATGGGTTGCCGACCGAAGAGCCGCACCTCCACCTCCAGGAATTCGAGATGATTTGCAGCACTATCCATTATCGGTTGATGACCGAGGACACCATCAAGATGATTGCCTTTCCATTCTCTTTGGTTGATAGAGCCGCATATTGGCTCAAACACCTTGGGCGATTCGTCGACACATGGGCAGATCTCCGGACCGCGTACTTGAAGAAGTATTACCCTCTCGGCCGGACCAACGCAGCTCGAGCCATGATCAGTAACTTCGTCATGATCCCAAATGAACAGTTCCATGAGGCCTGGGATCGATTTAGAGAGCTCATCGACCGGTGTCCACATCATGACATCTCCAAGCCCAACCTTGTGCAGAGTTTCTTCTGTGGGCTGACACCGAAGCTGCAGGGGCTAGTGAACGCCTCTTGCGGTGGGTCTTATTTCTCCAAGGGAGAAGACGACGTCTGGGTCATCTACGAAGGCATGGCAGAAAAATCTACTGTGATGGCCCAAGCCCGAGTCTACACTCAGCAGAAACCCCCTCAAGGAGCGGGATCATTTCAGAGGATCGCCCGCATCGATGCCGGTCCCAACACAGTGTCAGCTGCCGCAGCCCAAGCTGAATCAACCGCAGCCGACATGGGCATCATTAGTGAGAAGCTGGACCACCTCGAGATCCTCGAGAAGAAACAGATGCAAGGCATGGCCCAGATGGACCAGATTGCCAAGACCATGAGTGATCTGAAGACGCAGATCTTGTGCATTCAGGAGGCACAAACTCAGTCACAACAGCCTCCCAGATCACGTGCTGATCCGAGTAGCAGCAATTCCAACCAGGCATCTACCTCATACCGCCAGGCGAATCACATTCAGGCAGAGCCGGTTCCCTTGCTGCAGTACTATCCATCTCAACCGCCATCTACGGATACGCAGATGGTGGTCTATCAGCCGGAGCAGCCGCTGGCCGTTCTTCCTCCACCCTCCTTCGAGCAGGAACCATTGATGGAAGTCAATGGGATTTGGTACGACCGGTACCCTCAGCCCGGGATTCGTCGGGATCACCCCGGATTCCGTTGGGGCAATGGTGGATCCTCCTCCCAGCAGCAGAATCCTACCCAAGGACAGCAGAGCAGCCAGCCACAGTTGCAACACCAGCAGCCCCAGTATGCCCATCAACAGCAATATCAGAGTGGTCCTCGTCCCGCCTATCAGGGACAACAGTGGAGGCAGCGACAGCAGCCTCAACACTCTTATCACCATCCTTCCCCTCAGTATCAGCCACAACAGCAGTAGCAGCCCCATTTCCAGCAGGGACAACCATCCGGTTCTCAGGTTCCCGCTTTTGAGAACCCAGCTCTCGATGATCTTGCCCGCTTGCTCTCCGAACAGCGAGCATCCTTCAGGCAAGAAATGGATGAATTCCGGCAGGAGATGAGGGAGATTATAAAAGGGAAAGCCGCCATACCTGCTCAGATTGAACCTAACCCGAACAATCTGAAAAGAAAGTTTGAGCAGGTAGAGTTTACAGAGGATACCTCTCCTAGTGATTATTTGAGTGACATGTCTTATTCCTATCATGATGCTGATTTTATTACTACTAGGAGCGGTAGGATGCCAGCCGGCGGCGCCTCTTCTGAGCGACAACCAGATGCAGGATCAGGAGCGCCAGAGGAGCAGAGGAGCGGTGCTGATGCCGCTCATGATGATGTTGACGGTGGTGCTGATGCCACCATTTTGGATGATGAACCAGAGCGCGGTGCTGATGCCGCGAAGACCGGTGCTAGTGGTGGTGCTGAGGCCACCACATCCACTTTTGTTGAACCACCATCTGTGATGTTGCCACATTTTGTACCCAAGGACTGTGAGAACAAAAAGAAAAACAAAAATATGAATAAAGGAAAGGTTTCTGTTCAAATTGCGGATCCATATGTGGTGAATGATGATTATTGTATGGATTCTCCTTCTTCACAGGCACAGGAACCGATTCCTAGTCCTCCATCTGAGGAGGCCCCTACCATCCCCTTCCCCGAGGCACTCCGTCGGGCGAAGGGGAATAAAAAAGAAAATCCAAAAAAGGACCAGCAGGTAGAGTTCAGCAATCAGATGATAGACAGATTCCACATTCAGCTGACTCTACAAGAGGCACTTGAGCACATCCCCCTCTTCAAGAAGAATCTGAAAGAGAAAACCACTATCCGCAGGAAGAGGAGGAATCACAGAGATCAGATCCATGTGATCACTCATTCCACTTGCTGCACCATACAGAACAAGCTGCCGGCCAAGCGACCAGACGCAGGAGCTCCCTATGTCAGATGCGAGATTCAGGAGCAACAGTTTGATCGTACTCTATTAGACAGCGGCTCTTAAATTAACCTTCTTCCGGCAGCCTTACTCGACGGATTCGAGTTTGGTCCTCTTCTTAGGAGCAGGACAGTCCTTCAGTTTGCTGATAGGTCGACTAAGAGGCCGAAGGGGTTATTGAAAGACGTGGTCGTTACTATTCAGGGCCTGAAATTCCCCGTGGACTTCGTTGTGTTGGACATGGAGATCCCTGAGTCGGTAACTGATGCCCCCATCATTCTCGGACGTCCATTTTTGGCCACAGCCAAGGCGGTGACCGACCATGATAGCGGGAAGGTATGCTTTCACGTAGAGGGCGAAACCATACAAATAGAGACGATCGAGGAGACTAAAGCCAGAGAGTTGGCATGCTCAGAGCAATCCAGCGAAGCCGAGCAGATGACAGAGGAGGAGCTAGACATCCACCAGGTTTGTGACTTTGAGATGACAGTATCGTACCACAGCTTGAGGATCGATTTCAGACACTTCTTCAGTAGCCGCATGGTGGGCTAGTACCGTTTCTTGTTTCCAGATGGTTCAGAGGCAATCTTCAGCCAATACGATACTTTGGTGCAAGGAGTGGGTGACCGACAACGATACATATTATCAGCTAGACTCTGATTATTCCGTCTTATCCGATGAGTTTGATTTCTTCCTCGAGGGTTATCTGCAAGAGGAAACACCATGTTATGTATACTCGATTTCACCCCCAGAGTGTGCATACGATCTGTCATATCACGAGACCATGTTTGCTGATTCTGATTATGAGTTCTCTTTCCTTGATGATCCTTGCAAGGATGAGCTGCCTTTTGAGATATTCTATGTGTTCTCTGATTTATCTATATTAGGTGCATCGTATATTAGTTTTCTTAGGGGGTCTCTTGATCTTGACTTGCTATACTTGTATGAGACGGTGATTGACGTGGAGGAATCCTTTACTGATCCTTCTTTCTCCGCGTTCAACTTTCTTAGCACTATTATTTCACTCCAATTTGATCTTGATTCGATGATACCTTTTGTACTACTTGTTCTTGACATTATTTTCTCATCTATGTACTCGATAGTAGACACCCACTTGATTGTTTATTCAGGTGTCGTTGTGTTCCTTGTTAACTTCGTTGTTGGTCTCACACTGAGACGATAATGACAATACGACATTCACCTTACAGATGTCGTTCTGAACGTTGATACGCCTTTGTACTAGCATTTCCCCCAATTAAGGGCGCAAACTCTAGTGCTTGTTGAGAGGTACCTCAACATTGTCCATTTTGTACTTTTGTGTTTTCTATTCTTTCTCTCATCCCTCGTCTGTTGATATTCTTTTCTATACTTAGGGATACTTACCCTAAGTATAGAAGGACATGTCGATTCATTGATTACTCTTGTATATTCTTCGTAGTCCACAATCGTCCCCATTTTTTGCTTGTCTTATATGCATAGAATACTAGATCCTAAGTATAGGAGGGACCGATTGCTGGTTGATTTGCGCCTTTCGATTTTGTTCTTTTAACTTTTCTTTTGTTTTTCTTTCTGTTAACTAATCACTCGACCCTAATTTTTGACCACATTATTTTCTATACTTAGGATGACTTATCCTTAGTATAGGGGATGATCGTGTGAGTTCGTTTTCCTTTCTTCCTTTTGTTCCTTTGTTTGTGTATTCCTTTTCCTTATTTTCCATTATACTTACAATGACCTTATCATAAGTATAGGGGGTCGATTGTCTTCTATTATTTTATTCTTTTTCATCGACTTTTACTTAGCACGAGTTATGTCCTCCTTTTTCTCTTTTGACGCTATGAGGACATAACACACGCCAAGTATAGGGGGGGTGCATATACTGTATATATACTTGCGTCCATACCTCGTAATTTTATGTATTTTCTATATCATAAAATCCATAAATATTAGGTAAGAGTTAATTTAAAAACCATTTATTTCTTTTTTATAAAATCCTTGTAAATAAGTAAAATATGTGTAAAATACTCATTTAAAAAATTTAATTTAAAATATGTATTTAAAATATGTATTTAATATGTATAATACTTAGTTAAAATCATGCTTATAAAAATAAAATGTGTAAAAATCATTTAGTCCTTGTAAAATTCTTTGTATATGAAATTTGTAAAAAAAATTAGTTACTTAATCCAAATAAAATATTGGCAATTTATCTTGTACATAGACTTTTTTATAAAAATTTAAAAATCCATAAAAATATAAATTCCTAAAATTCATAAAGAAATTATAAAATCCTTACAATCCACAAAAATTTGTAAAATTCATAAAATATACTTCACAAAAAATGGTTGCATTTGCATTAACATTTTTCAGAATAAGTTTGATTTCTAGAACTAAAGATTAGGAATAGTCTAAAGGATGGAACTTGATTATGACCTTTAACTCTCATTGTAAGGAACCTAGTTAGGAACTGGAATTTAGACTCTTCAGGTCATTGACTTAAATCATTGGGTTTCATGAGACCATGTTTGGGAAGTCAAATTCAACGTGTCTAAGTAGAACACTTGGTGTCATCCGTTTAACTCTTCATCAGTGAACCAATTTTGGTCACATGCACTTTCCACTTAGATTGACTTGCATGGGGTGGTGAAGGGCAGTCCATTTTAGTGGTGCATTTTCATCCTTGTCTAGTGGTAAAGACGTTTAAAGATGGGAATTGTGGGGTTGAAATAATGCTTCAAATGAGGTAAGGATCTGCTAGCACAAATTTTTCAAGACTCAAAAAGTGGACGGAATGAAAAGATGCTATATCCATCGAGGCATAAAAATATTGATGTCGTGCAAGCAACATTACAAAGACATATTAAAGAAGAAGCCACTAAATACAAATATGATCTCAATGGTCCAAGCTTCCACCAAAAAGCCTGCACATCTCAGTGAAGATTTAGCTACAATGGCTGGGCTTCACAAGGAGATGCATCTACACTGGTCGCACTCCAATTCTCTTCTCATTCTTCTACTTTCTCTCTCTATTTTATTGTGGACACAACACAGCCTGACCTTAGAAGGGAATACCCCCCTTCTCGAGGAAAGAGTAGTTGGATGAGGAACCAATGGGAGTGTATTATTGGGATGGGCGGTCTCTTCTCTTCTTTAAGCAGGAACAACTAACACAATTCACATACAATACAGATTGAATTAAGGATTGATAGAGTTAGCGATATGGATGAGTGTATCTGAGCTAGCTCTTAAGATAAACCTAAATAAGGATTTGTGGAACTTGAGGACTTTTGAGATTAAATTCCTAATCCTAGTTATGGTACCAATAAAATGCTTGTTTTAGGCCCGACCGAGCTCTATTATTTGTTTGTTATCATGAATTAATGTAGGTAAACAAATTCATTCTAATTTTCTTTCTTTTATTTTTCAAATAAGTGTCTGCTAAGGGACTAGCAAAGTTTAAGTATAGGGGGTAGATGAATCCATGATTCATTAACATTCTATCTGTATTTTGTTTTAAAACCCTAAACAAATACAAATAAATATCCATTAATTTCCACTCATTCATAAATAAAATGCACTTTTACGCATCACAAACGTGTAAATAAACAAAAGAATAAAAATAAAGAAAAGAAGGTAGATTGTAGATATGTATATATGTATGATATGATTTATATAATATAAATATAGTTGCAAGATGTATTTATATAAATTTATCCTGATCAATTCAGCATGGATCGATCGAAATGCAAAAAAGTAGGGGGAGATAAGAAAAAAACCATAAAAATAATTAATTATTTACTTTATACATTCTTCATTATTTATCAAATAATGATCAAATCTTCATTGATTTTTAATTAATTCATATGTATACTTTTTCACCAATTTTTTCTAATTAGATCTAAAAATTTAGAGAAAAATATAAAAATAAGTAAAAATATTATCTTGTACAAATGCCAAGAAATCCAACTTTTAAATTATTAAATTCTCAACTTCCAAACATCATAACTTTCTCATACAAATTTCAGTAAAACTCTACCCACCTTTAGAGTTCATAAAATAATATTATCTAACTAATGAATTGGTTTCACTAAAATCGGAGTCTGTTTGCAAAAAGTCAATTTTAGGACCCAATGACAAATGGGTTTCTGGGACAAATTTATTTTTTATAAAACACATTATTTATAGTTTTATTAATTTTATTTTTTTAATTATTTTATTGATCTTGTATTTTAACCATGATTTTATTTCAGAATTTTTTGATACAATTCAATATTTTAAATAAATCAAATATCCTATTTTATATATGAAATTGAACTATAGATGATATACATGTATTTATTAATATATTTAAATCAATTCACTAAAATTTGTAAAAAAATACATACGCTTTATTCATTACTCTAATAATTAATAAAAGATAAAATTCATATGTTATTTATTAAATTATTAAATTTAAAATACAATATCATTTTATTAAATATTATTTATACATATTTACTAGTATACTATTTATATATCATTATATATTTATTATGTATCAAAAAATTATCCTATAATTTAGATAATTTAATTGCCTACATTTTTTATTTTTTACATTTTTCAAAATAACCTTGTTTAGCATTTATTTTACAAAATATTTATGGTTTGAAATTTTGTGGTGCTGACACATTTATCCTCCCTAAGAATATGTTCCAGCAGTCTGCTACGCATGGTAACAACTCCATATTCGCCAATTTCTACAACCTTATATCTGTACCCTAAAAAATATTCTAAATTGTAGATTTAGTAGATCAGTCATGCCCATCCATGCCCAATCTTCATTTTGCTTTAACTACCTTCCATTCGTCCTATAAAAAGCACCAAAGTTGGCGTTAAACAATAACTCCCACCAGGTTCAATTCCAACAAAACAATCTCCCCATCTTCCAATCTTTGTAGAGGGCTCCTCGGGTGATAGACGGCGATGATATTCATCTCGCAAGGAAGAGGGATGATATGATATGAGTCTAAGATGTTTCTCTCGCCTTGAATCGCCGTACTTTGATCGGTATTAAGACTTGAACATCACCAGTTCGCTGGCGACGACATGAAGATCATATACCTTCTTTTTTCCCAGGTGATTTCCTCCATCAATTTACAAGTTTTTCTAATTCATTTTTAGTGCAGTTAATCACCCTTTTGAGTACCCATTATTCCTAGATTAGCTTCATACCAAAAACACCATTGTTTCACATCAAATCCGAGACCAATTTCATAGTTTTTAATCACATTTTCTGGGAAATATGCAACATGGATTTTTCCTCAATTTTTGACCGATTCCACTTTGAATCGAGTCATGATTCCTTTGCAGGTATGTTCGTGCTCTAAAGGACGAAGCGGCACCCTGAATCTTGGTTGCAATTGTTGTAGAATCGAAGCCCCAAGGTTATTCATGGCGGAGACAGACGGCTGAATCTTGCATCGTCAAATTTACTCATTTCCTTGCTCATTCCTCCTCCATTCTCGCAGCAAGAGTGCTCGACAGGGGTTGGCGATCCCTCTCCAGCCCTTTCTCCGACTTATTTGGTCAAGTTAATGCCCAATTTGATGAAGGATCACTAGAGTTCTTCAATTGGAGAAGAACACACCCAATTCATCCATAAGCTATAGTTTTGCACCACGTGATGCAAACCAAGGGTCCAGATCTCTCCAAACAATCTAATCTCAGCTGCCTAATGATGAAGGGGTAGAACGATTGCTTACTAAACCTAACTAACTTCTAGTATTCAAACCATATCAGAAAAATTCCTCATTTGCATTTAGGTCCCCCTGTAGGGACCTAACTGCGAGAATTCTTATTTTCTTCACATTTCACTCCTTGTTCATTGCAGAACCTTTCTTTCTTTTATTTACAGTTGTACCCTTGTACTTTGTGGATTGTTTGGACACTCTAGGGATATCATTTTTCACTGATTTTTCTAGGGTAGTACACAACTACTCTAACGAGGTTTCATTATATTTTCGAGGTTTTTCATTTCGTATTTGATTTGATTTTTTGAACTTTGCATCTGTTTTGAGTTTTGTTTGAGTTTTCTCTTCGAGCCTACTCGAACTCTTCGTGGATCTACTATATAGTATCATTCTACATATTTTTATTCCGTTATTTGGAAAAATATCACTTTGAAAAATAAAGAAAATTGAAAAGATAAAAACCAAATAAAAATTTCAAAATAAAAAACCTATGATTTTTTCTCTCTTTTTCTCGCTTTCTTTGAGAAGAAATAAAAATCACAAAAATATTCTTTTCCTTTAAATCACAATTCTAGCTATTTTTCCTCCTTATGTGCGACCAAGACACACTTAACTGGATAAATAAATAGTGTAGATAAAATAAGAGAGAAGGTGCTTCACTTCATTTTCTCTCTCTCTCTCTCTCGCCCTATTTTATTGATTTTTTGTTTCATTAAATGAGTCTCTCTTCGCAGTTCACTACAACCAACATTCTTCAGTTCTTATTCACAAGTCAGGCTCAATTATTAGTGATCAATCCATATCTCCCAAGATTTGGCAAATTAAGGTTCCTTCTGGCCCCTCGCTAGAAGCTCCCTTACATTCCATCCCCCTTATTATTTTTCCTTACTTTTTGGTCGAGGCTACGACCTTCGAGCCTAGGAACTTTTAATGCAGACATGACTCCATAAGGACCCATCTAAAAGCAAAGAACGCTCATGGAGCAGCTTCAGGTGTCCTGGAACTCAAATGACCTCCAGATTGAGCTAGATGCCATTTGGGCATCATCTGAAGGCACCTGCACATGCGGAGGAGCTCTTGCAAGCTGTCGGATCCAAGAATCATGACCGGAGCACAGAGAAAAGCTAAATCAAACCTTGTCGGACCCAAGTTTTTCAACCGTTCTTCGTACTGCCTTCTCCGCCGTCAGATGAAGAACATGATCCTGATCTAATGTAATCGTTCATTCTTTTCAAGGGGATACAGAAGTGTTGAAATGCTAAAATTCAAGTTTTTATTTAAATGAATTATTCACAATGGGCTTGTGGTCATCACAACCCAAAGAAGTGTCAAACAAAAATTTAGTTACTTCTCAAGCCAAAATAAATGAATAAAATATAACAAGAGAATTTCGGTAGTAATTACGTGAATGGCGTACATGATCGAACTCAAGGAGGCTACACAAATTTAGAGGGTTATTAAATCAATGAAAGAAATAAATGAAATAAAGAAGAAATTTCTAGGAACACTAAGCTTGGTTTTTGAATTTTGAATTATATATATTTTATACATTTTTATATTTTTTTATTTATTTTCGGATTTTGTATTTTTATGAAATTATAACTTTTGCAATGTTTTTGATTTTATAAAATAAAAGAAAATAGAAATAAATAAAATAAATTTATAACAAGGCAAGTAAGAGACAACCTCTTGGATTTTTACAAAGTGTTAACATAGAAAATTCAATCAAAATTATTTTTGAGTTTCTGACCATATTTTTAATGTTTTGTGATTTTTCCCAAAATTTCCAATTTTTTAAATTTTTTTCATAAAAACAACAAATAAAGAAACAAAACACAGAATGAATGTTGTCGGATTTTTAAAATAGCAAACAAAATCAAAAAAGAAGAAAATAGTACAGAATAAAAGAAATTTTTTATTTTCCAAAAAGGTATTTTATTTTTTTTATTTTTTTATGAATTTAATGCTTTTGAGTGTTTTACGAAATTTTTAGTTTTTATGAAGAATAAAAATGTGAAAAAGTATAGATATTAAAATAAATGCAAAGAATCAAAAAAGATTGTTTTAGAATTTTTGGCTAAGATTTTACATTTTTTATTGATTTCAAATGTTGATAGGGAATTTTTATGAAGTTTTTGAATTTCAAAATAATAAAAATGATGAAATATTCAAAATGTAATTTAAAGATGTACGATTTAACTAAGAGACTGCTCAAATGATTTTTGTGGAAATTTTAATGAGGTTTGGTGGTTTTTATTTGAGTTTAAATTATCAGAATAAATATATGTGCATAGAGGTACGGATGCAATTATTTAACGTTTGTAGACTAAATGAAAATAAATATGAAAACTATGCGACGAATTGTGCAAATTTTCTAAAAATTACGTGCACAAGCACGTGCACCTTGCTAGACAGGACCTAGTTGTAAATATTTTAAGTTCTGGGTTTGAATAATAACAAATAAATAAAGTACTTTTATTGAATTTTTCTAAAGATCATGTGCAAGGTGCAAGCTTAGTTCTAATAGGGTTGAAATGTAATTAAAATAAAAAGCAAGGGTAAGAAATGCAAATGTTCAATATAGGGCATGAAGACATGTGTCCAGACATATTTAATTGAAAATAAATACATGCAAGGGTCTAGGAGAAATTATACCCTTTAATTACGTGGAGCTCTGGACTATTAGATGGTGCTGAGACTCTAATCTAATGGCTAATATTGGCTCATGCATAGAGGGCATCTATTAGATCTAGAGGTGAGCAGCCATTATTGAATCTGGAACAACTTATTCTTGATCAGATGCATCTCGATGGAACAAGAAGAACAAGCTTGAAGTAGTTGACGGTGAACTTCGATCAATCAATACTTGCTCAATCTCAACTCATTCCTCCGCTTGAGGGTCTCTATTATCTCCTGCAACAATTCCATGTTGACTAACGATGAAGACGAAAGATGACGTTGTCTAGATGTAGATCTGGAGCTCCGGAGAGTATTCCGCTGAAATAGAGGTCTAGATATAAGATTCAAGCTCAGTTTGCATTCCTGACACCTGAAATGCAATGATGCTGTTAGGAGGATCTCTCTGGCCAATTTTATTAGTAGAAAAATAGGGAAAATGATGAGGGGATGGGGGGTCTGATGAAGATGATAGTCAAACCTTAGATCTTAAAGGATCTAAGGTGTTCAGATTATGGAAGAGATGAAGAAAAGTTAGGTAGAGGTGTAGGCATAGTCGGAGTTGAAGATGATTGAACAAAACTCCTTTGATCTTGCGGATCAGAGGTTGAAGGAGTTGGATCTAAGTTACTATGACTAATATGAAAATTAATAAAACAAAAACTAAAATGAATTCTAATCAGCTCTACTTTACCCTACGATGGAAGGCAAAGGAAGGTCGGCCTCGATCTACGATTGGTGGTAGAGAGGCAAAACACAACGGAGGACTCTGGTAATGTAGCTGGAGTACATATTTCTCTCAATTCCTCATGCTCTTGTTTGAAGGAGATCAACCCCTATCACTAATCAACAGTCCAGAGCTCAGGCTCGGGGAAGATGTTGGGTAAATTCAAATCAACTTGTCACCAGAGGTGGACGGGGAATATTTATAGGCGTGACTCTGTCAAAGGTTTGAATTTGAAATGAGAGCGAATCAAGACGTGATTGGTGGATTCGAGGCGTTGGCGATGAAGAGGGTTGAATGTGTTGAGACTTTAGAGAAGGAAGCAGAGGGAGTTAATGAGTGAAGGTACGTGGGAAATTAGACGAAGAAGTGATTGTAGGTGAGCATAGTAGAGTTAGCAGGTGGCTTGAGCAGTTGATCCGGGTCGACCAATCAGGGCACCCACAGAATAACATAAAAAAGGGAAGAAGACAAAAAAATCAATAAATGGTTAAATAAATTATTTAAAAATCAAAAAAGAATTTTTTTAAAAAATTAATAATGTAAATAAATAATGTTAAGGATAAAACAAAGTTAATTTAGGTGATTTTCAGTTAGATAAATATGATATTTACAAGGGTTAAAATAAAATATAAGGTGTTATTTATAGGTATGTATACTTATATATACAAGGATTTAATTTTTAATTAATTATTTATACAAATACTTACATAATTTAGTATTTTATTTATTTGCGATATTTTACAAGGGTTTCAATGAAACTTTTGTTTGATTTTTAGGAAATAAGCTACTAAGTTAAATAAATAGGGTATATGTACAATATATACATAGCGGTACCTATACAATATATACATGATTTTATTTTTTGTTGATTTTTTTATTTTGTAATTTTATTTTTATTTTATATAAATCAAATGTGATATTTAAATTTAATAAAAATATAATATTTACATATATGCATAAGAAAATAAATAACTACATAATATACATATGTATAATATATAATAGTTTCCCAATTAGCCACATTTCACACCTTAACTCTGTTTTTTAAAATACCTCCATTTTAAATATTATTTTAATTTTAAGTACAATGAAAGTGAGTTTAATGAATTTGGAGTTTTGATGGAGAATATATTGATCTTGCTAGTTGAGCTTTGTGGCTTTTTGAGAGTGTTGTTATTTACACAATATACATAGATTTTCATTGTAATTATTTTTATTATTTATAAAAATAATTTTATTCTCAATTTTCAAGAAGAAGTAAATTTTATTTAAAAATAATTTGGTGATGAATAAAGTAAATATAATGAATATACAAGTGATAGATGTTTTTCAGGATTTTTTGGTATTTTTGGGTCTTTTCGCCCCTACTTTATTCCTTGTCAATCAGGTCAAGTCTTGACGTTCTCTCAGGGTCAGAGTCTTCCTATATCTATTAATTTTATATAGTCTTTTATTTTATTTCTTTTTCCTTTATTTATTTATTTATTATTGGTTAAAATAGTGATAAATATACAATATTTACACAAGAATAAATGTTAGTAAATGAATGAATATATTGATATTTATAGGTGTTTTATAAGGAATTTCAAGCAAAAATAAATGAATAAATATGATGAAATGTAGATTCATCATCCCCCTATCTTTGCTAATCCCTTAGCAAACACTTATTTGAAGAAAAATTGACTAAAATAAAAAGAAAAAGAATAAAGGAAAAATAAAGACCATAGAACAATACTGAGTATAAACTTATCTTCATAAAATCAAAGTATGGAGCTCTGTCATACCTTTGAATTATTAGTTTGGGTAGAACCTTAATGGGAAATGAACTTGATACTCAACAACCTCTAGAACCCACATAACTCTTTCTCAAGTCTCCTCAATAGCTAGGTGAGAATAAATCAACTCATACGCAAACCCTTATGACTATGAATATGTCTTGTACAATGTATGTGATAGGTAGCTCTCCTTGACTGAAGCGGTACAACTCAGTCTTCTCCAACATGGTGACCCTAATTCCCCAATCCAATAACTCTTTCCTTGAGAAGGCGGGTATTCCCTTCTAAGTTCAAGTGCAACCAACTCAAAAAGAGGAGGTGGAGAGAAGTATGGATGGTAGCCAGTGTAGCTACCTGTCCTAGAATGCATGACTGGTGTAGCCAAGTCATCCAGCTATAGGCTCATAAATATCTGACTTGGAAGCTCAAGCTTGCTTATTTGACTATACAAATATATGTACTCCGGCAGGCATTCTATTTTAAATCAGGTCTGCCCATTTTTTGGAGTTTTTTTTATTTTTGTACCCACTTTTGAATATATACAAGATGTCGCATGTACATAAGGAGTTTTTCCTCTTGATCCAGTAGACTATCCCTCTTTTGAAACTTTATTCCAGCCCACAATATTCTGTTTTTAGACCTTGCTGCTAGTGGACCATGTTGGGGTACAATGGCCACACATGTGTAACTACTGATGTTTCCATTTTCCTGTGTCTCATGCCAATAAATCCAACAATCTACCACTTTAACTGAGGTGAGCCAAGTGTAGGTGAATGTGTGCAAGCTAGGCCATTATCAAAAAGAATCATGTGTGTGCTTTGAAGTACTCTACGTAGGCAACCAAGATGACATTGAACTAAGTCTTGTGGTTCCCAAAGAACTAAGTATAGACCCGAAGAATCTCAATACATTTCCTACAAGGTTCCTCTGAAATTAAGTGGATTAAGGTCCAACTAAGCTCCATTCTTCAAATTTATTCCAAACTAGTTTAAGTGTCAATACCATTCTGAAAATGCATATGTGAATGCAAGAAATATATACAAAATAGACATTTTTTTTGAAAAGAAATAAAATAACATTATTTGGAAAAAGTTTTGCAAAGAGTTTTTGCAATTTTTTATGGATTTTAAACATTTTTTAATAATAAAAGGATTGGTAACTGAATATATACAAGTATACACACACGGATTATACAAATTTAATACAATATTTTACAAGAAGATTTCATGTGCAAGTTTTAGACACAAGTTTAATAAAACAATTTTATATACAATAAAGTATTTTATTATTGGAGGATAAATGATTAAGGATTTTATACACACATGGTTTTACGTATATATATACATCCCATAATTTATATCCCACGTAACAAAATAATTTTACAAACATTTTACAAACCTTTTCAAAGCATTTTACAAAAAGCTCTTTCAAACATTTTCCAAAATAATTTTCAAAGATTTTTGAAATAGTTTTACAAATATTTTTGCAAAGTATTTTACAAACAGTTTACAAATCATTTTAAAAACAATTTTACAAATAGATTTTTGCAAACATTTTACTTTCAAGTATTTTACAAACATTTTGTTGAGTATACTTAATTGTAATACATAAAATAATTTTACAAACAGTTTACAAACAAAACATTTTTACAAACATTTTTTCAAAGATTTGTCTAAAAATAGTTTTACAAAAAATTTACAAACAATTTTACAAACACTTTAACAAACAATTTTACAAAAGTTTTTACAAACAATTTTTGCAAACAATTTTTTAAATATTTTCGCAAATCATTTTACAAATCATTTTTCAAAACACCTTTTTTAAATAAATCATAGCCATATTACTAATAAAGTACTAGTTATTGCTAAAATATATATACAATATATATGACATCCCCTATACTTAGCTCGAACTATGCTCTCATAGTGACCAAAGAGCTATAAAGGAAGACATAACACGTGATAAGTATAGAAAAGTGAAAAGAATCCTATACATCAATCAATCAAAGAATATATAAAGTCGGTGATCCGCTATACTTAGGGTAAACTAATTCTAAGTATAAAAGATTATACAAACAAGGAAAATTGAGGAAAAGAATGAACAAACTCGACGTCTCGATTCATCCTCCCCTATATTTAGGGTTAAAGATCCATAAGTATAGAAAAATAATATCAACAAGTTGAAGGACAAGTGAGAGATCAGAAGAAATAAAAGAAAATAAAAACATGAAAGAGAGAGAATGAACAACATCACTCCCCCTACACTTAAAGTAAAGGATCCCTAGGTATAAGCAATAACAAGAGTGATCAAACAAAACGAATATTAACAACTCAGATTATTCACCCCTCATACTTAGGATAGAGTACATCCTATAAATAACATATACACATGCGATGAACAATAAAACGAAAGAAGAAAGAATAAAACAAAAAGATATATACAAGAGACAACCATCTCATACATCAGATGCATAAGATGTCAAAAAGTCGTCATCTGATACCACATATATGGAATCAACCAAGGGACAGGAATGTATCATGATCCAGATATGGTTTCCATAGATGTTCGTTTACAACAAATGGATGTGTGTCGGATGGCAATCCAGATATGACAACACTACCATTGTCATGCACAACTGTCATAATGAACGCTCCTGACCATTTTCTTTTCAATTTTCCTAAAAAAACTTCAATTTAGCATCAAACAACCAAACTTTCTAATAAGGAGAGAAAGTCTTCCTTCTAATGTGTCTATCATGCCAATGCTTGATTTTCTCCTTATACATGAGTGAGTTGTCGTATGTAAAATCTTGGAATTCCAACAATCTATTCAGATCAAATTTCCTACTCTGTCCTACCTTTTCATAATCCAAATTACATAAACGGAGTGCCCATAATGATTTATAAATTAATTCAACTGGCAGGTGGCAAAACTTTCCATACACCAATATGTAGAGAGACATATCTAATGGAGACTTGTACGCCATCCTATAAGCCCATATAACTAAGTCAAGCATCTGGGACCAGTTCTTCCTATCTGGATGTACAAGTTTTTGCAATATGATCTTTATCTCACTATATAAAAACTTAGCCAAGCCATTAGTTTGTGGGTTGTAAGGTGATGCAACTCTATGCTCAATGGCGTACTCCTTCAAAAGCTTCTTGACTTCTTGATTAATGAAATGGCTTCCACCATCTAAAATAAATATCTTGGGAATCCCAAACCGCACAATAATTTGGTCCTTAAGAAAGGAACACACTGTAGGACTATCAATGACTCGGGTAGGGATAGCTTCCACCCATCGACTAACATAATCCATGACAAGCATGATGTACTAAATCCATGACTGATAGGGAATGGGCCCATGAAGTCTATGCCCCAAGCATAAAAAATATCTGAAATCTCTATATATCTCAGGGGCATGGTATCGTTGGAACCAATGGTTCCTCCCATCTTCTTACAATCAGTACAATCTCAAACATACTCTATAGCATCCTTAAATAAAGATGGCCACCATAGGCTGCTCAATAAAACTTTTGTTACGGTGCGCTTCCCCAAATGATGCCCATCAGACTTTAGTTTGTGACAATGCTCAAGTACACTGGTGTATTCCTCTTGAGGAATGCACCTTCTCTAGATAAAATCCACACCTTCACGAAATAGGTATGGATCCTCCCACTGATAAAAATTTATCTCGGATGGGGATCCATCTACCTTATGCTTCACTCAATCTTCTGGAACTTTCTTGGAGACAAAATAGTTCATAATATCATCATACCATGGGAGTGAGTCCACAACCAAAATTGTCTCATCTGGGAAGTTCTCTAAAATAGGAAGTATGCTCTGCGCAGAAGTATCTACATTTGTAGTGTAGGAAATGTGATCTGCCACAACATTCTTTACTCCAAGTTTATTTCGAATCTCTAAATCAAACTCCTGGAGAAGAATGATCCTTATGATAAGGCTTGGTATGGCATCCATCTTTGCATGTATGTATCGTATGGTAGTGTGATATATGTACACAATTACATGTGAACAAAGGAGGTAGGATATGAACATATCTAATGCAAACACCGATGCTAACATCTCATTGTTTATGACTGTGTAATTATGTTGTGGTTCATCCAGAGTCTTGCTAGCATAGTGAATAGCAAAAGATATCCCATCCATCATCTGCCCTAACACAATTCCAACAGCAAAATCTGATGCATCCGTCATGATCTCAAAGGGAAAAGACCAATTAGATGGCTGTAGGATAGGAGCACTAGTAGCCATGTCTTTCATTTGATTGAATGCAAGAAGGACTTTCTTATCAGCAACAAATTCACTCCCCTTACACAGAAGCTTAGTCAAAGTTCTGGCGATTTTGCTTAAATCCTTAATGAATGGCCTATAAAATCAAACATGTCCTAGAAATGACAACAACTTCTTCAAATTTTACAGTGGCTCTAGTTTGGAGATCACATCAATCATAGCTAGGTTAACCTCCATACCATGTTTGGAGATTACATGGTCTAATACAATCCCATTAATCATCATAAAGTGACTCTTCTCCCACGAGAACATTAGGTTTACCTCACATCAATTTTGATGTACTCAGTCTAAATGAGCAAGAAATGTGCCAAAACTATCCCCGTAGATCAAGAAATTGTCCATGAAGGCCTCTAGAATACTACCCACCATGTCGGAAAAAACAACCAACACACACCTTTGTAATGTTGAGGGAGAATTAAATAATCCAAAGGGCATCCGTCTAAAGGCGTAGGTGCCAAACGGACAAGTGAAAGTAGTTTTTTTCCTGATCCTCGGGAGCGATAGCAACTTGGTTATACTCTGAGTACCCATCCAAGAAACAAAATAAACTCCTTCTCCGCCAACCTCTCAATAATATGATCAATAAAGGGTAGTGGAAAGTGATCTTTCGTGGTAGCTGAATTTAGGTGCCGGGAATCTATGCAGACACACCACGAAGTAGGTACACAGGTAGGAATCTCCTCAGCACGATCATTGACCAAATCATTGATCAAATCATTGACCAAATCATCGAGAAGCTAGCCGGGAAAGAAATTTTCTACTTTTTGGATGGATATTTCGAATATAACCAAGTAGCTATAGCACTTGACGATCAAGACAAAACCACCTTCACATATCCTTTTGGGACTTATGCATTTCGACGAATGCCTTTCGGATTATGTAATGCCCCAGCAACTTTTCAAAGGTGTATGATGGGAATCTTTGTGGATATGATCGGAGATTTTATGGAGGTATTTATGGATCATTTTTCAATTTTTGGAAACTCTTTTGAGGAAACACTCAGATTTTTGGATAGAGTCCTACATAAATGCATTGAAGTAAACATGATATTATCCTGGGAGAAATCACATTTCATGGTGAAACAAGGGATTGTGATGGGTCATATTGTGTCAAAGAAGGGGATAGAAGTGGATCCATCAAAAATAGAGACCATCACTCACTCAGGTCCACCTGTAAATGTAAAAGGAGTTCGATCCTTCCTAGGACACGTTGGTTTTTACCATCGACTTATCAAGAATTTCTCAAAAATTGCCTGCCCACTCACCAAGCTACTTGAGAAAGACCAAGATTTTACGTTCACTGAGGAAGCATTCGAGTCCTTCACTCTTCTGAGAAAAATCATCATTGAAACACCCATATTATAACCCCCTGATTGGACTCTTGAATTTGAAATCATGTGTAATGCTTCTGATTATGCTGTTGGGCAGTATTGGGTCAAAGGAAAGATGGAAAACCATATACCATCCACTATGCCTACAAAACCCTGGATAATTTCCAAAAGAACTACACTGTGATTGAGAAAGAACTGCTAGTGGTGGTATTTTCACTAGAGAAATTTCGGTCTTACATCTTAGGGTCCCACATCATAATCTACACAGACCACTCTGCTTTGAAATATCTCTTCACAAAGACAAAAGTTGAGCCTAGACTCATTAGGTGGGTATTACTGCTCCAAGAATTTGATTTAGAAATTCGAGATAAAGTCGGAGCAAAGAATGTCGTGGCCGACCACCTTTCGAGACTCCCTCCATCAATCACAGATACAATCCCAATTTCTAATAACTTCCCAGACGAAAGTATCATGTTTAAACCAAAGCCCAAGCTCGATACTACCACTTGGAAGACCCATTACTCTTCAAAGAGGGTACTGATTTGATCTGGAGACGATGTATCCCTGAAACTGAAGTCACTAGTGTCGTATCTCACTGTCACACCTCTGGATGTGGAGGACACCATTTAGGAAAGCGTATAACCGCTAAGGTCTTACAATGTGGTTTCTACTGGCCTATACTCCTTAAAGATGCCCATCATTTTGCTTAGTCTTGTCATGCATGTCAGACCAATGGAACAATGACCCAACGCAACATGATGCCCCTCTAACCCGTACATATAGTCGAAATCTACTTGAGGAATAGACTTCATTGGACCTTTTACCATCTCACAAGGCTATCAACATATCCTGCTCGTTGTTGACTATATGTCCCGTTGGGTTGAAGCCATTCCCACTCGCACTGCTGATAGTGCCACTGTTGTCAAATTCCTAATCAACTTTTTCTCTCAATTTGGATTACCTAAAGTGGTCATTAGTGATGGTGGAACCTATTTTATGATTGCTTAAGTTAAGAATTTACTTAAGAAAAATGAATCGAACACCATGTCTCAACTGCCCTATCACCCACAGACCAATGGAATGGTTGAGCTGTCAAATCGAGAAATCAAGACCATTCTCCAGAAAATTGTCCGCTTTGATCGTAAAGAGTGATCTCAACACTTACCTTATGCTCTCTGAGCCTACCACACAGCTTTCCGCACACCCTTAGGAATTATCTCATATCAGTTAGTCTATGGAAAGCCTTACCATCTACCAGTTGAGATCCACCACAAATCACTTTGGGCGATCAAGAAATGCCATTTAGATTATGATGAAGCTGGAAAGAGAAGATTATTGGATTTATCTAAACTGGAAGAATTGAGATCACAAGCTTATGACAACAACTTGTTGTATAAAGAGAAAATCAAAACATGGCTGATGCGAACATTTCGAGAAAACATTTCAAGAGAATAAAAAAGTATGGATTTTCGATGCAAAATTGAAACTATTTTCAGGAAAGCTGAGCTCGAAGTGGAAAGGACCATACATTGTAACCAAATTCTTTGATAACGGTGCAATAGAAATCTGTGTCCCACAAACAAAAGCCACTTTTAGAGTCAATGGTCAAAGATTGAAACCTGTTGTTGAACCATCTGGTCCTATGCCTGTCTGCACAACATACCTTCTGTAGGAAAAGTGAACCACAACATCGCCAAGGTGAGGCGTTAAATCATGCATTCTCGTGGGTCCCCTCTCACGGGTATCTTTTATCTTTACTGCATTGCATTAGATAAGTGTGGGGGTACACCTCCACACTGTTCAAAAATAAAAAACAAAAACACGAAAATATTTTTCACATCACTCTCCCTTCTTTTGGTCCTCCTATTACACTTTGTCTTCACCATGAGGATATGGTTTCTGATAAGCATGGGGGTGTGTCTGCATAGTTTTCAAAATTGCATACTTTCAAAAAAAATCTTCAAAAATTTTGCAAAAACTCCCCTAAAAATATTTTTAAAAAGCAAGAAAACCACCAAAAATACATCCTTCCTAGTTTTATCCTATTTTTTGAGAAATCAGATCTTCACTACATAGATTATAGACTGAGGTTGAGTTGACCCTAATCCACTTAACTTCATCAGATACGCATGAGTTTTTAAGCTTTCTTCAAGTCCATATGGACTTTATTCTCTCAGTTCCACTAACTCTACTAGTGAATGAACTTCTGTATCTAACTAGATCACCTGAGCAACTAGTAGCACTCTTAAACTCTTCAGTGGATATTAAGCAACTACACATTGCACTTAGCTTGATTGAGTTTATTTTACGAGATACAATTACAATCTAGTTGAGGTGAGGAGTTGTCCTCTTGGTTGTGCCAATGCCTGAACCTTGTCTATAGTCAGTGAAGGAACTTGACTCAGGGGCAACATGATCTCTCTAGTCTAAGTATGTCAGCAAATAAGCCAGTATCGTGCCTCCAAAGTCAATATTAAGTCGATACTACCTTCGATGCCAAACCCAAAATAAAAACCACCACAAAAGGCATATCACAATACAAAAGAATGCCAAAAACCACCAATCATGCAAAGACGTGCGAAGCAAAAGTAAAAAAAAGAAGACCACCAAATAACCCTTCTCCACCAACAAGCTGTGGTAGCAGCCCAATGATGCTACCTAATTTCTTAAAAGAGGCCCAAAGAGGTCCAGGGTTATGCTCTATAAAAATAAAAAATAAGAGCAACGGACCAAAGCGGTCTACGGAAAACCCCAAAAATTAAGTCTCATTTCTCCAATAAATTATGACCTATTTTTTTATGCTGACATACTTGGGTGAAAAGAGAATATGCCTGAATTCAGGTGAGGACTGAGGCTATATGTGTAGGAAATCATTCGGTACCTTGATAGATTGTGTTGTTAACTCATTCTCTTGACTCGCGAAAGCTAAAATACCACTAACACTGTTTATATCCCTTCAAAGTCAGAGAATACTTGTTTCTTAGGGATGAGCTGACTTGATCAGCCTTCTGAAACATGTCTGATTTTGTTGGAACTGAGAGGCTGTTGAAACTACAAAACTCAAGTCAAATCGACAATTCGAACAAATCATTAATGCATGGGTCGACTCTACTGAAGTTTGTGTATTTGTGTAGTTAGGATATGAAAACTCAAGACTTTGTGGGTATGTCTGCTGCAAACCCTCACACGATCGATCTTGACTATTTTCCTTATCCGTCATTATTAATTATCTTGTTCTTGCTCGAGACTAGCAAGATTTAAGTATGGAGGTGTGATGATTAAATTATATACTGCTATAATATAATCAAATTATGTGAAGAACAACCTCAGTATTTGATGTATACATTTCAATCTTGCATAATTCGCATTCTATTTATACAACAGAGGAAACCATCATAATTACATAAAATCGATCAAATCATTGCATAAATCGACAGATCATGATTATATATCTAGGCAAAATATTGTTAGATGTCGATTCACATATTATTTTTATGGTGAGATAATATTTATAAATCATCCAAGACAAACACCAAAATATAAACTAAACAAATTATATATATAGATTATAGCAAGAGGGAAAATAAAATTGTATCTAAAGCATTGAATTAAATCAAACAAGCCTACACATTGATCATCCAATTTTGCATTACAATTTCCATTGACATTTTGTTGGAAAGAAAAGGGGAGGGATGATAGTGCAAAATCTCCTCTTTAATGGCATGCATAGAGCCACGTACAAAGACCTTCCCCATGCATACCCTCTTTACTCTCTCTCTTCTTTTCCCACAAATTGTAGCCGCACATGACCCCTGCAAAGAATGAATTCCTCATGCATTAATAATGATATTTTGTCTTTATGTACATGGGGTGTTTTCCTTTATTGCATGCAACTTTCATATAATGATATTTTGTCTTTATGATCATGTCTTCCTCACCTTGGTTCCAAAAAAGGGGTCTACTTCCATTCATAGCATGTTCCAGTCTTGGTGACTTTCGGTCTCACCTTGCAAGAAACTTCCTTTATTCTGCTTCCAGTCTTGGTGACTCGGCTCATAGCATGTTGCAATACAAATTTTTTTTCTAAAGTGCTTCCTTTATTCTGCTTCCTTTATTCTATACAAAATTTTTTCTAAAGTGATGGCTACTCGGTTGGCTGACGTTCTCCCTCATTTGATCTCACTGAACCAGATGACATTCATTAGAGGAAGGTCCATCGGGGATAGCATACGCCTTGCTCAGGAACTCCTATGGGGTTTTAACAGGCGTCGTTGCTCCAACAAGGCATGTCTAAAAATTGACCTTACAAAGACTTTTGATTCTATCGAGCATTCCTTTATTCTGCAATCTCTCAAAGGCATGGGTTTTGGAGACACCTGGATCGGATGGATCAAGAACTGCATCTCTACAACTTCCTTCTCCATTCTTCTAAATGGCTCCCCTGTTGGTCTCTTTCATGGCACACGTGGCTTGAGGCAGGGGAATCCCCTGAGTCCGCTATTATTCACTATAGGCCTTGAGGCTCTTACTGGTATTCTGGAGGCTGCGGTCATGGATGGTAGATTTCGGCCCATGGGAAATGGCAGGTCCGCTGCGCCTACCCACCTAATTTATGCGGATGATCTTCTCCTTTTCAGCAATGGTTCCACCCGCTCCCTCATGGTAATCAAGGACATTCTTAGTGAGTTTCATTTGCTCTCTGGCCTTCAATTGAATGCTCGTAAAAGCAAAATCATCCGTCCAAAGTTTTATTCTGTCTGCTTCAGCTCTACTCTCCGCATTGGTATCCTCAGCCAGTGTTTGCCGGCCACTTACTTGAGCATCCCACTGTCCTCTTCTTATAGGGGAAAATCATCTGTAGGACGCTCGAGGATCGTATTTCTGCACTCTTGGAAGGCTGGAAGGCTGTGACTCTTTCCATGGCTGGTCGCTCTCAGTTGCTCTATTCGGTGATTGGCGGTATTCTTTTATATTGGACCGCGGGATCCTATATACCGCAGTGTGCAGCCAAAAGAATTGATATGATTTGCGCGAACTTCTTATGGGGGAGAAAAAGGCATGATATTGCTTGGCGTACTATTTGCCTCTTTAAGAGTGAAGGGGGACTCAGCCTACGCTTGGTTGGTTCATTGATGAATGCTATGATTTTCTCTTGGATCTGGAGGCTGCTGACCTCCGATGCATCCATTTGGGCGGTTTACATGAGAAACAAATACCTTTCGTTGGGCTCATTGTGGGAGATGCAGCCCCCCCCCCCCCCCCTCGCACAATCGTACGTGGAAGGCTATCCTTAGTGGGAGAGGGTTCGTCCGTTCAGCCATCACCATGGACTGCCCACCTTACACCTGGGTCCACAATGGTAAAGGTTTTTCTTTCTCCAGTGATTATGACCTTGTTCGGCAAAGAGCGGAGCCACTGGTGTGGCCCTCCGTGGTATGGGGAGAGTCCATTCCCCCAAAGTTCTCACAAACAATTTATAGGGGGCTCATCAGCGTATGCCCACCACAGATAGGCTCGCTAAGCACAAAATCTGCGACCCCTCAGCCTGCTATCTATGCCTCAACGATCTGGAGACCAACGACCATATCCTCTTTGAATGTTCCTTCTCTTTTAATATTTGGACTGTCACCTGCTAGCTTATGGGCCTGCCTCCACCGAACAATACGAATTTGCTAGACATTCTGCATTGGATTGCTAGCTGGCCTGATGGCGAGGTTAGGAAGAGATTGGGCACTGCTCTTGCTACAATGGTTCATTGCATCTGGGCTGAGAGGAACCGCAGATGGACCAAGGGCTCTCCGATATCTGCTGAAACTATCATCAAATCTATTGTTCAGTACTGCCGAATATTTTTGTAATGAGGACTTTGAGTTTTTGTTTAACCTCAAATCCTCTTTCTATGTATTGCTCATAATTTTGTCCCCCCCACCTCTTTCTGGGATCCTGTAATGGTGGCAGATTGCCCCCTGTAAAAGTTTATAGTTACAGAAAATATACCTCTTACACACATGAGGGAGGAGGCTTTTTTTCCCGTAACTTCTCACGCCACTCTCTCTCTCTCTCTCTCTCTCTCTCTCTCGATTTTCATTGTCTTCACGGGAAGGAACGCAGCCCCCCACCTGCGCGTGCCCCTCCCTCGCGTGTCCTCCTCGGCACTCCAACCATCGTCCTCCGCACTCCGCACTCCAGCCTCCGTCCATCTCCGCGGCCCGTAGCTCGTCCTTCTCACGCAGCAAGCAGCTGCGGCCTTCCGCACGCCTCCGTGCGTCTCCTCCAGCTCCCCCGCCTTACACCTCCGCGCGTCCCGCACGCGCCAACTCAGTCTCCTCCAGCCCGCAGGCCGCTGTATGTGACCCTTCTTCTCGAGTCCGCAGCTGCGCACTCCAGCCTCATGCAATCTCCCAACCCGCAGCCACCTCCAACCTGCGCCCAGGTCGCTTGTCGCTCCAGCCCGTGCACAGGCCGTACACACGGCCATCTTCTCCAGCCACCTGCACGTCCCCGTCGTTCATCTCCTGCGCCCGCGCGCCAACAGCAGTTGCAACAGCTCTCCATGGGTGTAGCGGCAACAAACTCTTCAGGCTACAGCCCTTGCCTGTTGGATCCTCCCATACGAGCATGAGAACAACTCTATTTCTCTTTCTTTCTTTATTTATATGTCAATTGCATTTAAAACCTTGAACTCTCCTTTATTTTAAGTATTTCAAGCATAGCCCTTAGTTTCTTTATTAATTAGATTGCACATCTTTGAAGCATTCCTTTTCCAAATTGCATCTATATTATTTCACTTATCATTTTACGTGTTAAATGTCGAATTAGAGTTTAAAATTTGCTTGGTCCTCGTGGAATCGATCCTCTACTTGCCACATACTTTTTGCATACATTCATCGTGCTCGTAGTTGTAATATCATTTGCTTGATTTCGATTTATCGTGGTAAAACAACGACTTGATTAAATCAACTTTTTAAACCGCGTAAAATCGTGTCAACAGAGGTTCTTCCTTTTAGCTCTATAAATCTCCATTATTCTCCTCAGCAAATGGATGTCTTCAATAGTTGAGCCACCTGGCATGAATCCGAATTGGTTTTCTTTTACTTTGGAAACTTGCCTCAACCTTCTTTCGATCACACGTTCCCAAGTTTTCATAGTGTTACTCATGAGCTTGATACCTCTATAATTTGAACAATTTTGAATGTCTCCTTTATTCTTATAAAGAGACACCATGATACTCCTCATCCAATCTTCAGGCATTTTCTTGCTTCGTCAAATAACATTGAATAGATTCGTAAGCAAAGTCAAACCACACTCACTTAAAACTCTCCATACTTCTACAGGGATGTCATCCGATCCTACACCTTTCCCAGTTCCCATAACCTTCAAAGCCTCCTCTACTTCGTTTCTTTGTATCTGTCTATAGATTACACGATTTAAGTAACTTTCACTACTAGCTAGATCACCCAAAGTGATCTCTCTATTTCCTTCCCCATTGAAAAGTTTATGTAAATACTGCTCTCATCTAGTATCCATATTCTTCCGAGTAACAAGCACGTGACCTTCCTCGTCCTTAATGCATCTCACTTGAGAATGGTCTTTGATCTTTCTTTCTCTTTCTTTGATCAACCTAAATATATCCTTCTAGCCTCCTTAAAGTCAAGATTTTTATATAAAACTTCATAAGCTTTTGACTTAGCTTCGCTGACATCTTTTTTTTGCTTCTTTCTTTGCTATTTTATAGTTTGTGATAGTTTCCTCTATTCTATCCTTAGACATAGCTTTAAAGCTTGCTCTTTTAAGTTTTAACTTCTCTTGCACCCCTTCACTCCACTACTAAACCTCCTTTTGACCTGGAGCTCATCCCTTTAACTCGACTAGCATCTCTTTGACTACCTTTCAGATACAAGATGTCACTACCTCCCATATCTCTCATTTGCACTCCACTACAATCCCAAGATAACTCTTTTAAAACCTTCTCCCTGAAGCTTGATTGCTTTAGTGGAAGATTCCACTATTTAGTTTTAGTGATCTTAAGAACCTTCCTTTTCTTGACCAACCTTTTTATTTGTACATCCAAGAGATCAATACCCAACCAACAACTATTCTCATCCACATCTCATTATTCCACCCTTATTCATATCTTTATTCCACTTAACCAACCCTATTCTCGTTAATACTATCTTTCCAACCAAATAGAAAATAAACCTTTATTCTCTTTATTCCTTATCCTTATTCCTATCTATTCTTGAACAAACGCTCCCTAAAAATATTGAATTTGTATTTAGTAATGATATTTTAGGAGGTTTGCTTTAATTAGCAAGTATCCGTAGCCTGTGGCCCTGTAGATAAGCAACATTTGTGTTCCTTCACCGTAACTTATTTCTTGGATATATAAAAAAAATAAAAAATACCCAGACCACGTTCCCACCATTCGACTTGCAGTCAGTACAAATTTAAGATGCCCAACATAACTCAAAAATACACAATCACGATACACACTACACGTAAAATATAGCACCATCGGAATAAACCCACGAGTTAAATGGTCCAAATACCAATAAAAATCTGATGAAATAATATACGGCAATTGAAGCAGCATAGAACTTAAAAGCCATAAAACAATTGATTCCAAAGGTAAACATGGCATTTGGACTTTCGAGACATGAACCTCAATGGAGAAGAGCATAGTGACTACCGGAAGCACAATAATAATAACTAGTGTGTTGTTCCCAAAAAAAACTAGTAAAGCTTTAAAGTCATGGCAAAAAGACACTAGAAAAACAACCCAACAATGCATCTCATGAAAATTCAGTCCAATACAAGAACCGTTTACTTAATGCATCTCATGAAAATTCAGTCGATACAAGAACCGTTTACTTAAAGAGGTTGGGACGGGTGGCCTTGTAGGTAGTCTTAAGCTTTCGAGTAGGGGGTCGAACCTTCTTGAACACCAATGGGAACTTGATGTTCTCGCTGTGGAATTGCTTGGTATTCTCCCTCTTGCAGAGTTCATTTGGAACAGTGGCTGTCTTGATGATCTGAATGCACGGGAATCTCACTCGATGACGCGATGCCATTTCATTGTACATCTGCTCAACAGCACCATTCAGAGTGGTATCTCTGTACTCTTTGTACATGTTGTGGTAACCAGTCCTACTCTGATACCTTACCCAAATTCCGTAATTCTTAATTTCAGTTGGCTTCATCTCGAAAATCTAAGAACACAGGAGCGTGTATAAGTCCAACATTAAGATCAATTGTACACTGGAGTAACATGAAAAACAACAAAAAAACAAAAACTTCAAGCATACTAAATGAAATATTATGGTTATCAGTATGTTTTAAACACTAAAAAGTTAGATAGTCGCAATAGCATTGTATAGACTTTCCGCATAATAACTGAACTGACCTAAATAACAGCAATCGAACATTAAAACTGTCTACAATATACCAGATTGAACGGAGACAATTTGTAAACATTTAAAAATGGGCTCTGCTGGTGTGTATGTGTGTGTATTCCAGAGGATGATTAGCTCGTTACTTAAACAATAGAATGAGGCCGAATATTTCCTACCCTTGAGATGAATATGTGGAGGGAAAGTGGGAAGTGACAAGCAGCTGGATGAAGTTTCTTTTCCGACAATTACTTCATTAAATTTCATTTTTTTCTAGATTCGTGACAGGAATTCCTGTTGTGGAGATCGAGACTTTCCATCGTAAACCAGATGGTCCAGTTAATCCCACAAATTGTCAACTCTAAGAAGAGTTTAGTCAGCAGAAGAGGAAGCATGATTAGGCTGAAAAGGAATGGAAAAAACAGAAAATACATATATTTTACTGGCTGAAAGAAGCCTGATCTTTTTGTATGCATCATAATAGTAGTACAATGCACCATGCATGTATGTAAGGATATGGGATAAACAAGCAATTGCAATAAAACAGTTGAAGCACCATAAATCACAGTTAAAATCTGTTGACAACTACTATTAACAGGCAGAGAGTAAGAAATGAAACAAACCTCGTTAATAGCCAACACTTGACCATTGCTTTTCTTCACCTTCTTCAGCTTCCTCAAAAAATACCTAGAAATTGGTAAGAAAAAAGACTATAAATTTTAATATAGAATATATGATCTCATAGGGCTCAATTGGTATCCACGTTACCAAAACTTTGACTTTGCCCTAACTTCATTAGTTGCCCAGAGCTTCATTCTGTAAATCTTAGGGTGCTCATCGGTAGCAGTAGGATGACCCCGACCAACAACCTGGTACTGATGAAACTGATGCATAGGCAGAACAGAAAGCAAGTCAAATGCATAAACACAATCAACAAAGAAATACCTCAAAGAAAATGGACGAAGAAGATTCAGCAATGGTTGGTTGACCAGATAAACAAATAACCCGATGTGATGCTATATGAATAATCAATTATCATAAATTGTGCCCATGCCACTTCTATTCTTTAATTTCTCATATTGTTTTTTATTTGAAAAGACACTCAAACAGCAAGAAAATGTCCAACAAATTCATAGATGTTTTCCCAGTGCAGAATGTGTAAATCTTCATTAGAGATTTAGCGAAGATGACAAAATCTACAAGATCAATCCATAATCATCTTGAAGAAACACATTTCAAATCAATGAAGCATTACATTTCCCTCATCAAATCAGGAGCTGTACATCAAGTCCCAGTTTCTGTTTAGAGATATGTCAATAAGGTAAGTAACCGAAAGCAACAAAACAATATATTCCATCACAAATACTTCTATTCGCAAGGTTCTCTTTGTTCCAGACCCCTCTAAAGCCTTCCACTTAAGATCAACATACACTTTATCTAATCATCTTGAAGAAACACATTTCAAATTAATGAAGCATTACATTTCCCTCCTCAAATCAGGAGCTGTACATCAAGTCCCAGTTTCTGTTTAGAGATATGTCAATAAGGTAAGTAACCGAAAGCAACAAAACAATATATTCCATCACAAATACTTCTCTTCGCAAGGTTCTCTTTGTTCCAGACCCCTCTAAAGCCTTCCACTTAAAATCAACATACACTTTATCTAACCAAATGCGTGCAGGGTTGTTATTCATATTATATCCATTAATAAAAAAGGTAAGTGCCCAAAAGCATCAAACCAACATATTCCATCACAAATTATTCCCTTGGGATGTGTTTGGATAGTGGGTTTAAGTGGGTTAAACTGGTTGCAGGTAACCCATTTTTGGGTTTTGGTGTTTGGAAAGAGGGTTAAACTGGGTGGGTTAGAAGTGGGCTTATTGTGATGTGATTGTATTGGAGTTTGAAAAAGTGAGTAGTTATTGTGATGTGATTGTATTGAAGTTTGAAAAAGTGAGTAAAAGTGGAGTAGTTTATAATTTTTATATGATATGATGGTACAATATATTATTTTTTGATGGAATTGATGATGGAGAATTGATTTATTTAATTTTTTTAGAAAGATAAAAAGTGGGACCCACATAGATGGAGAAAATATGGGGTAAGGAGGGTAAACCCTCATTTGAGGGGTTTACCCCTCTAGCCGAACAGCCCCTTAGTAGGGGGAGGGAGGTGTCGGAGGTATTCTGGGGGCATCCAAATTAAAATATGCAAATCACCATGATAAGAATGATTTTAGGATCGAAGGAGTCATCCGTGGCCAATGAAAAGCCAATGTAAACCCGTTGGGACAAGTGGATGATGAGGTCAACAACATAGGACAAGTGATACAAGGTATGGTTGTAGTCGAGGGAGAGATTCTTTGAGATGGAATCATATGCAACCCAAGCTTTGCCTCGAGGGTCTTCAAGTAGTCAAAGAGGAGTAATCAAGCTAGAAATAAGACATAAAATGATACAAAGTAAACAAACAACAAGTCAACACAAAGACAAAATCAACAAGACACAGAGTCAACAAAATAAAGACCTGACCTAAATAACAAAAAAACACTTAAACTAAATGTCTAAAACTAAGTAGATAGTCTAATAATGATGTGTCCTGGCAACGGCACCATCTGATGAAGCATTAATCAACTAATCTAATTGAGTTTCGTTATTAGATGATCCGATTAATATAATATGACATCAGAACCAAGCTAAAAACCTTCGCGAAGAGGACGTGACTTAAATTTATGCATAGATAAGTTTAAGGTCAAACACAAGGAAAATGAGCAATTAGGTCTATTAACTAGGGTTTAAATACCAAGCTAAATGATTAAGATGCTATCTAGATTAAAATACTTAAAACGCGATTCCCTTTGTTCCACGATGTTGAGATAGTTACTATTTTTAGTATTATCTTTTGTAATTTTCTATTTTCTTTTCTTCTTATGTAATTTGCCCAATGGTTTCTCTCCCATATAAGGGAACCCTTGGGCCTCTCATAATGCATCCCCAGAATGTTCCCTTAAAATAGTATTAGAGCAACGGTCCAAGAACGGAGTTACCGTATCCATCCCTAACCCTTCCATACCCGAGACCTGCCCCCCCCTCCCACCCCCACCCCACCCATCCCACCCACGCATTGCACGCCTCGAGCCCTGCGCCCAATCGCACGCACCCCCCACCCCTTGCGCCTGCGCTCTGTCACCTTATCATGCGTACGCTAGAGGCCTATGCCTTGCCACCCACAAACGCATGCGCTCTTGCACGCATAGGCCCTTGCACGTACAATCACACAGGCCCCTGCACCCAGTCGTTACGCATAGGTCATTGTGGCCCCACGCTTTGAAATTCGCTTCCAGGACCCGTGCCCTACCATGACCTCGATCCCAATGACGGATAGTAATTGATTTGATCAGAGAATCGATTTTCGTTAAGCAACAAGGATTAGCAAGGATGGTTGTATGAATATACACATACAACCAATCCTTCGTATAATTCTGTAGACTCATTTATATCAGTCTACTCCCCAATTAAATTTTATTATTTAGCTATTTTATCATCATGTCAGACACCAAGGGTGACATATTCTCGTCCAAAGCCTTCAAGGACCCGGCTCCCATCGCTAAGATGGATGGGACCAAGTATGAGTTATGGTCCATGCAGTTTCTCACCCTCATGCAGTACAACAATAAGGAGCGCATCCTGACAGATCCAGAGCCAATGGATAAGACAGGAGCAAATGTTTCTTGGAAGTAAGATGATGTGTATGCGCGAGTTTGGCTTTGTGGGACACTTACTACAGAAATAGCAAATGATATTCTAACTCAGCCCACTACCAAGGCAATGTGGGACACTTTGGCATCCACCTATGCACATGAAAAGAATGAGGCCAAGATCCTTCAACTATAATTTGATATCTACAACACCTTGTGTTGACACCATCACAGATAATGTTGCAGTAGCCATAGCCTTTTCGAGCTCCTCAAGTATCACATATACATTTACTGGTAGTACGAATGCAGACATGACATCGTGGATTATAGATTCTAGTGCTTCTCACCACTTATGTGGAGACAAAATGCAATTGAAGTCTTACAGGCTATACTACCTCGCAGATGGATCGTCATTGCTAATTGCGACCACTTACCCGTTACAGGACATGGGGTGGTGCAATTGACACCGTCTATGCACCTGAAGAATGTTTTATATGCTCTTGCTTTTCAAATGAATTTTCTTTCTATTAGTAAATATCACTAAGGATTTGCATTATAGTGGCAACTTTGACCCTTCATTTCTTGTGTTTCAGAACATAATCACCGGTAGGGTGATTAAATGTGGCGTGAGCGGCGGAGACTCTACAGACTAGTCCAACCTCCTCATGCTAGTGTTTCTATCATACCTACTGGACTTGTCTCTCCTTATCTGTGGCACCTTAGGTTTGGACATCTTCCTTTGAGGAAGCTATGTCATGTTCTCCCTCGGATTTCTACGAGATCCACCTTTCAGTGTGAGGCGTGTCAACTTGGAAAGCATCACCGTTCCTCTTCCATACCGTCAGAGTCAGAGCAGCTCTCAACTATTTGAGCTCCTTCATTTAGACATTTGGGGTCCTAATCATGTTCCTGGTCTCCAAGGACATCGTTTTTATCTTGTAGTTGTCGATGATTTTTATATACTTTCTTGGGTCTTCTTATTGAAGCATAAGTATGAGGTTGGATCCGTTATCAAGTATTTTATTAATGAAATAAAGAATATTTTTTTACCAATGTCAAGTATCTCCGTTCTGATAATGCCTTGGAATTTCGCACCTTACATCTTTCTGAGTTCCTTAGATCCCATGGCATTGTTCATCAGACCTCATGTGTCTACACTTTCCAACAGAACGGTGTTGCCGAGCACAAACACCGTCACTTACTTGATGTGACCATAACAATATTGATGCAAAGTCATGCTCCTCATGTTTATTGGGGTAATGATGTCCTTACTGCTTGTTATTTGATAAATCGTATACCCTCGTTCGTGTTAGGAGAGAAGATTCCTCACTCGATTGTGTTTCCCGAGAAGGATCTCTTCTCTCTTACACCTCGTATGTTTGGATATGTTGCCTTTGTTCATGATGTTTCTCCAAGGTGTGACAAGCTCTCTCCTAGAGTTGTCAAATGTGTGTTTGTCAGCTACTCTCGTACCCAAAATGGGTATCGTTGCTTTGATCCATTAAGCCAGAAATATTTTGTTAGTGCTAACGTTATTTTCTTTGAGTCGGTCATGTATTTTTCTCTTATAGGTGACACACTTACTCCATCTGACTTTGATGATGAGATATGCATGCCACCACCTCCTACAGTTGGTCCTTCACCTTCACCCATTCCTCCTCTTCTACCTCTACCACCTCCTCCATCGGTTCGATTCTTGCCTCGTATTTTTCCTCGCAAATCTCGCTCTGTTCGTCATGCTCACAAGCCTTACCCATCAACCAGCATGCCTTAAGTATGTAATGAGCATATTATTTCTACGGATGGCACTACTAAATTGACTGTACAACAGGAAGAGCAGGTACCCTCCCAAGAGGGAAACATACAAGCCTACGACTTGGCAGATGATCTTGACGTATCGATTGTTCTGCGAATGCATAAACGGGCGCGTACTACTTAACCTCATACAGCACAGATTTTTCTGAGCAGGTTGTCAGAGGATTTCAGGAGATTTACATTAGCACTATCAGCCGTACAGATACCACAGATGTATCATGAGGCTCTTAAAGACAGACAGTGGAGATTAGCCATGGAGGAGGATATGGTTGCGCTACAGTCACGTGGTACATGGAATCTTATTTCTGCTCATGTTGATAAATCAATTGTGGGATGCATACGGGTATTCACATTGAAACTTTGTATGGATGGCAGTGTGGATCGCTAAGGCAAGACTTGTGGCACGAGGGTTCACCCAGACATATGGGGTGAACTATCAAGATACTTTCCCCAGTTGCCAGACATTATGATCTTAGTATTATCCTTGTTGCTGTTGTGACACAAGATTGGCCTCTTTATCAGCTTGATGTGAAGAATGCATTCCTCTATGGTGACTTACAGAAGGAGGTCTACATGCAGTAGCCACCTAGGTTTGCTGCTGACGGGGAGTGTCAAAAGGATTGCAAGTTACACAAGGTTATCTATAGCCTCAAGCAGAGCCCAAGAGCATGGTTCCAAAAGCTTTCAGACTTGATAGAGTAGCAGGAATTTGTGAGATCAACTGTTGATCACTCCTTGTTCATATAGAAGACCCAAATCGGTACTACAGTCATTCTTGTTTATGTTGATGATGTTATTATTACAAGGGATGCCGAGCAGGATATTCAGGATGCCAAGGAATTCCTAGGTCAGCAGTTTGTGACCAAGGACCTTGGACATTTACGTTACTTCCTTGGAATAAAGTTTGTCAGGAACCAACAGGGTCTTGTAATGACTCGGAAATTGCTGTGTTCATAGGAAATTCTCTTGTTTCATGGAAAAGTAAGAAGCAGACTGTAGTTGCTAGATCAAGTGGAATACAAGGCCATGACACAGGCTAGTAAAGAGATGATGTGGGTTAGATCTGTTCTTACTAACCTGACTATAAAAGTGCATCTTCCCATGCACCTCCAATGTGATAATCAAGCTGCTCTCTTCTTTGCAAATAACCCAGCCTTTCATGAGAGGTCGAAGCACATAAAGGTGGATTGTAACTGCACTCATGACATGATACAAAAGGGTATTATCACTACGCATGTCAGCTCTAGAGACCAGACAGCAGATATACTTACAAAGGCTCTAGCGAGAGGACCTTATCAGAGTTGTTGTTCCAAGCTGAGTCTTATTGATATCTACGCTCCAGCTTGAGGGGGGTGTTGAGATAGTTACTATTTTTAGTATTATCTTTTGTAATTTTCTATTTTTCTTTTCTTCTTTCTGTACCCAATGGTTCCTCTCATGTATAAGGGAACCCTTGGGGCTTATATAGCCTTCCAAGATCAATATACACTTTATCTAACCAAATGGGCACACGGTTATGATTCGTATTAGATTCCTTAAACTCCAATTCTCGCAACAACTTACCAACCAACTAACCAATAAAAACTAACTTCGATCCAGAACACAAAGGATGACAAAGACGCAGTGCAGTCGCCATTTTTAAGGCGCCGCAGAAGATATCGAGATGCTGTGCAATCAATATAATACAAATAAACATGGACAACCACCGCTCAATATTTCTCATAAAAAAGCATGCATCTATTCATCACTGCAGATCGGAAAGGAGAAATCTTGCAGGGGAAAAGGCCAACAAAAAACCGAACTTTCCAATTCAAAGGCCTACGACGAGTGGATTAGAAGCATAAAAACGCGATATGAGATCCAACAGGGACGAGGAGAATACCCTGAATGCTACCATTGCTGTTATCGGAGGGTTCCACGAAGCTCAGATATCGAACGCCTCTCTGCAGTGAGTCGTCTCGGAGCGACGGCACCAGTATGGAGGGATTTAACGATCAGAACCCTAGAATACGATTTGACTCCATTGCCCTCCGCCTCCTGCTGGAGAGCGATCCTGTCCGTTGGTGGGTTTTGTTCCAAGTTTGGCCCGTTGGATCACGTTGTATCGGGAGATTTTACATCGATGCTTCTTTAATCTTCTCATTTCATGAATACCCCTGCAAATTTATTGGATGGCTCTTTAAATTCGCATTGTTTTGTACCAGACATTGGCTGGGCGTTGATTGGGACCATTCAATTAACCCACTCAAACATTGGAAAACTGATTTAAATAGATTGAGATATGTGGATTTTTTGGTGCTCAAACCATAAATTTCATTTGGTTTTTGAGTTGGGTGACAGGGTTAATGTATTCCACCTAGCCCATCTAAATAGGAGTTAATGGGGCTACTCCTATGGAAAAGTCAACTTAGCTACCGTATCTTTTTTTTCATAAGGTATTTTCAGAAAACACCTGCGCGTATTTAGATCATTGTATTATTGTATAACATCATGTTTTCATTCAAATTTGACGTAATTTGAGACTTGTCTACGATCCATCAAGACTATCAAATTTTAACAGTCTCCGAGTTGATGAACTTAATCACTTTTAGATGGACGGGTTATAAATGTTCCTTTACATGAAATTTGAATGACAAGAAGTTGTCATTTAGTTGACCCAATCCCCCTATATATTTTTAGAACATACTTTAAGAAATAAGAAAATAAATATGGGTAGCCAAGTTAGATCCCCTGAGGGTAACCCCATTAAACCCACTCAAAAACTCAAATGAAAGTTTGTGCAATACAAAATTTCATATTAGCCATAGTGATATAAACCCACTTAGCACATATGTTTAAAAAAATTAGTCTTTCTACAAACTTGAGATTAAGCAATATATTTGTTATATAACCTTAGTTTTTTATATGAATACATATTGATAAATATGTTTGATTTTTTCCTCTAATAGACGTTGTCTGATTTTGGTTTTAACCCAAACCCGATCGGTTCAACCCCATAACCCAAATAACTTCACTCAATTTAATCTAGTTGGATCATGGTGACCAAATTCTTAACCCAAACCAAATGCAATCAGAATCGTTAAATTCAAATCCATTCAAATTAATTGAATGCCTACCTCAACTAAACATCTCGATCTTATTTGAATACAAGACAACGTCCCTTTGTCCTAGGTAAATAGTCACATCACGATTCCATCATTTATTATATCGTTATCTATAATATTTATCCCTTCTGTCGAGATATGTTTTGTTGCTCCACCATACGAGGGGCATAACTTTTTCTCATTGTGATGACTCTGTTATGTGACTCTAACTCTCTTTTTTAGCAAGCAAACAAACATTAAATAGAAACTCATCGTGACAATGTTCAGCCAAATATACAAAATGAGAAGTTAGGTTCCGAGCACATTACAATTGAAACGGAGCAAAAGATCGCCAAATAAGAAGAAGTCTCAAAAGCTCGAGAGAAGGGGTTAACCAGCAAAAAAAACAATCTAAAAAAGATCATCATCAGCCAAAATGTACCATTAAACAAGCATCAAACGGAAGTGCCCACTACTTTCTTTGGGGAGGGAGTGCCATCAAACAAAACATTCCTTTATAATATAGGCAGGTACTATGATCCATTCTAACCGAGGTGTGCTTCATATCCATGATAAGGCTATAGGAATCACACTCCTTTCATTCTAAGCACAAATAGCATATTGAAGTAAGGTGATAACCTCTTTTTTTTAGATTACGTTAGGTACTGATTTTGCTACGAAAGATTAAACAGGAGAAGAAGTTGATATGAGCAGCGGACTGTAGCAACTCCAAAAAATCTCATGGAGTATATCACTGCCGCATTCCTAATTGTATATGACGACTACGGAGCAAAGTCTATAAACAGGAGATTAGGTCTCACCGTTCAACACATAACAACGAGCAACAAATCCTTTTCTCTCTGCTTTCAACTCCATTCGTTGATAGAAAGATCTGGAGCTATATTTTTGCCTCGTGCTTCACATCTACATTCATGTTGAAAAGATACCATATAGTCAACCCTACTTAATGTGGGAAAAAGTTTTATTATTGTTGTTGTGTTGTTGTTGTTGTGCTTCACGTCTACAGCTATGAAGTTATGTTATTCATCTTAGAGTACGCGCCTCACTCTGTAAGATTGTTCTGATTTTTAACTTATAATTTTTATTGCATTTTACTTTGATATTGAGGTTATAATATCGGTGTTATTGTAATATGATTGTGAAGTATCCATATAAACAACTTGTTGTAAACGATTGGGTCATCCGCATAAGCAATTTGATTTAGAGATAAGACCACCTTGTTGGGTCAAGTTGAGAGCCCGAGTTAGGAGACCATGATCATACTTTTTACCCTGAGGATTTCCTTGTTAAATCCATGTGCACATGTGATTGAATTATTTATCTCGTGATTAAAAGTACTACATAACGTTCTAGTTTTTTGGGGAATATTGTAATTCCTACAATCTGATTATCTGCATAGTCTGACCTACACCCATTGGTGGAACAACAAATTTGTAAAACTTTTATTTTTCTAAGTGTCATTTTGTTATATATTGTGAAATCCATTATCATTATTCTCTTAACCCAACTTTTAGTTTGCAAAATATTACAATTTATTTTTATAAAAGGGATTTTTAAACTAGAAACCCTATAAACTTTTTCAATTACCTCTTCGACCTTTGAAGCGACCTAATTCCCCCCTCGACCCCGTAAACTTGCTCTGTCTTACCCCCACAAACCCTACAATCAACTTTAACTTTATTGGAGTTAATTACTTGGGTTAAACTTGAGTAATCGAACTAAACAAAATTGGACAGTGGATCTGCAATCTCCCTCTCTCCTTCATTCACATACCTCCTTATTTATCATCTTCTTCTACCAAAATTGGACGACGGACTTGGAGGGTGGCACACCTGGAGGAAGAGGCGGAGGTCAAGGAGGAGGGTGCCCTCGTGACAGACCGGGAGGAGGAAGGGGATGCTAGGGAAACTGAGGTCAAGGAGGAGGAGGGCACCCGCGCGTCGGATTTGGAGGAGAAGCAGGAGGTGGAGGGCACCCGTGCGGCATAACTGGAGGAGGAGCAGGAGGTTATGGAGGCGGAATAGCTCTCTCATACACTTGAACTTAGGTCAAATGAAATTTTTGCTTAATGTTAACAGCATTTCCTGACTTAGGGTGATTTCATATGTGCATTCATATGGGATAGTTTTAATTCAATTCTAGCATCCCTCATAGAGAGAGATGGGAGGGCATCTGCACGGTGAAACTGGAGGAAAAGCAGGAGGTCTGGGAGGCGAAGGTTGCCAATGGCGGACCTAGAGGATGGGACAGAGGTCGAGGAGGAAGAGATCGCCCACATGGCGAACCTGGAGGAGGAGGGGGAGATCAGGGTGGCTGGGGAGGAGGAGATCGCCCTCGCGGCGGAGCGGAGGAGGAAAGGGAGGTCGGGGAGGTGAAGCTCGGGGAGGAGGTGGGTGGGTGTTGAGTGGGGAAAGTGAGATGAGGAGGAAGGTGAGGGTAATGGGAACTCAACATAATTTGGCTAAATAAGTTTGGCATAATGTAAAAGAATGTAATGGAATCCGATCAATTTAGCGAGTAAATGGATAGGGGTTAACCACGAGATCTGTGGAGTAATGATTAGAAAGATTACAGAACTGAGGAGGGAATTAGATTATTTCAAAGGTCGAGGAGGTATTTGGTAAAGTTTATAGGATTTCTGGAGTAAAAATCCCTTGATAAAATGACCTCGTTTAGTAGAAAAATTGTAGTATTTTTATTCATCGTCGAACAGTTTAAAAAATAGGAGTTGTGCATGTCCTATAGATACACAAATCCACAAAAAAATAGAAAAATCCCTTATTTTATTCTAAAAAGATTAAAAAATGAATAACACTCATAGTTGAACGAATGCCAAAGGAAAACAAGTCTCGATTTTATGTCATTTTTAATACTCTATTATTTAAAAGTACACTTATGTCTTTACAATGTTATTTCTTATTTTATATCTAAATTTAGATATCCTTATATCTAGCCTTGTATTTGTTGTTACTTAGAATGTTTCTAAAAGAATACCTAAAACTTAAATACCTCACACTCACTTTAAAAATGACTTATAAAAAATTTAAAAAAAAACAAATATTATCATTACTTAAAAACCCTAAAAATAAATACTAAAAAATCCTTTCATAAAATTAAATATCATTTTCAAAATTTAATTAAAAAATAAAAATAAAATACAAAAAACAAAACTAATAGGAAAAAATACTTTAGGATATCATGCCTACTTTATCTTAGAGTGAAGATACATTTTCACCACTTTGTGTGATTTGACTTAGAAACCCCCTCATGATTGACTTAGTTGCTAGTTCACACTCCGCTTAGGTAGCTTTATTTAAAGTTTGCCTCTTTCAGTTCAACCCTAAAGCTTGCCTAACTTAAATAAACATTCTCTTAGGCCACATTTTTCCGATCTTTTTCTTTTAATCTATGATCATTATATTACAATAACAATTAATTACTTGTAATTAACACTTATTGGATAAGCTGCTTCACTTATTTTTGTTGTAATAGATAGTCTTGGTAAGTCCAAGTTTCTTACAGAATCTGTACAGATTGGCAGTGCATCCCATTGCTATTCTAAGGGAGCAACAAGAGCCGTGGTTGGTCCATGAACATCCGAATTGGTAATGTTGTGACCACATGATGAGTAAGTGTGTTGTATGCTTCTTTCAGCACATGTAGTGCGATGACTGTAATATTTCGATCTCGGGTCAAAGCATAGCTTTAGTAAAGCTTGGTAGGAAATGGCATGATTACCATCTGTTTGCAATAATCCTTCTATTTAAGATATTTATATCATGAAAAATGCACACTATATTTGTCAAATAATGATTTCAACTACGAGAAATGTTTTGCTAAGAGACATCATGCTTGCTTCAGATTCATCATATCTTAATGAGATTGAAACATCATGCTTGAATTTCTATCCTATCCATATGTGAATTTAAAAGCAAGTCCACATGTCATGTGCATGTTTATAAAATACCATTTCATCGATGATTCTATTAATGATGCGTACCACGAATCTAGGAGCATATCATATGTTGTATTCAAAGTTGTATTTAGACTTTAATTGGAAAGTCTATGTAATTACAATTGGCATTCAATTTGGTTTCAATTGGGAAACCAAATGGTTTGGAGGGAAAGTTGGGAATTCCCAAATTTGAAATATGGGAGTTTGGGTAGAAGTTTAGTCCCACACCAGGGAGAACTAAACTTTTTGGTGGACTTATGTATGAGTTCACACCCCAAGCTCTTGTAGCAATAGTAGAGAGGAGGAATGGAGGACCACACACGCGCGCGCGCGCTCCGCTCCGTCTCGGGCTCGGGCTCCGTCTCGGGCTCGGGCTCGGGCTCGGGCTCGGGAGAGTCAATTCGGATCTCGGATCTCGATACTTTTGCTGTAGATTTCATTTGGTAAGTCGATTAAATTAATCGTGTACGATTAATTTGGTAAGTCGACTTAAATGGGAATTCAACTCGCCATTATGGGCGCGTTTTTTGGGATCTGAAAGGATGCGTTTTCGGGACGCATTTTTGGAAACCAAAGGTCGCGTTTTTAGGACGCGAGACCCTCTATTTATATCCCTCACTCGACTCGGTTTTTCTTCACTCGCAAGAAAAACCTTTCTCACGCCGTCGCTCTTTGGTTCTTCCTCTCGCGGACGAACGTCTTCCTCTTCTCCTCTCTCGGCTGCAGTTCTCTGAGGTACAATCGAGGACGATCCCGTTGGTGTGCGCCGACGACGATCGTGAACCGTCGTATCCTGGGAGCGGATCGCCAGTACCCTACGCACCGGTATTGTGGGGGCGATATCTTCTCTAAGGACAGTCCATTTTCATGGACGCTTCGGTGACTTCTAAACTAATCTCTGTTTTATTTTGCTTGCTGCAATACGTTTATTCATTTACCCTTTCTGGATCATGCCCGTGTTTGTGTTTCTGTTCTTTTAATCGGTTCCTGTTTACATTGAATAATCGGATAATGATTGGGAAACATATGATTAATATGATTTTAATCTGTATCGTTTCTCTGTTATTTCATTTGGATCCGATTTTATACTGTTTAATGTATGAACTGGTAATCTTATTTACAACATCATATACCTATCTTTATCCCAAATGGCATACTTTTCTCATTTTGATAGTGGATTATGGCTCAAGAAGAATGTATTCTTTGTCGTACCTTCACAAATTCATCTGAACATCCATGACATTTTGAGATAATTAGTCTCATCCAATTTTGGGATCGAGCCAAATGAAGGTGTGCACTCATTTCAATCATATCACTGGGATAACCTTTAAGCATGTTAGTTTCTTTATTATACGAGATATGCTTGCAATAAATAATTTTTGGTATTTAATTATATTATATCATGTACGTGTGATACCTTGAGTATTGTGAACTCAAAATATTGTATTGATTGAATAGTTAATAAACAAATGATTACCTTGCTTTCCATCACTAATGGAGTCATTGTGAATGTCCAGAGGTCATTGGAGGGTGTAGGAGGTTTTTGGAGGGCCCGAGGGTTGGCATGGATGCCCATGGATTGGGGAGTTGTTGCTGTGGGGATTAGGTTCAACAGGGGGAGGTGGGTAGCTAGTGGGGGTTCTTATACCAAATTTAAAAAGATGAGAAAATATTTTATTTGAATATGATACCATATGGATCCGTATGTGATGAAAGTGTTTATAAGTTTGACCTTAAAGTGAAGAAGCTATCTTCCTATGATACCCTTTACACAACAAAACTTACAAGATATTTAAAAAAGGGATTTTATCACTTGTGCCCCTCCGAGATATCGCAATATCAGTTATGCCCCTATCTTTTTGGTAATATCAGTTGCCCTCACTTCTTGCAAATATAATATATCACTTGTATCCCTCGGGTTAGTTTCCGTCCATCCCAAACGCAAACGGACGTTAACTTTAGGGACACATCAGGAATTAAATGAAAACAAATATGGAAAAGTCCAACCACTGTTCATCTTCCTCCTCCCCCTCCTCTTCATCTTCCTCATCCCCCTACCCCTGCCTCCTCCCCCCTGTTGCGCCCCCAGGCCCCCGCAACCCTACGCCCCCCTTGCCCCGCCGACCCGACCCAGCGCCCCCAGGTCCCCTTGCCCCACCGACCTGCCCTGGCGCCCCCGCCCCAGGTCTCCCCTCCGTCCCCCGCACCCCCTCCCCCGGTTGCCCTCCGCCACTCGCACCCCTCCCCCGGATTATCAGAGTATAGGAGGTGGTGGTGCAGAAGCAACTGATAGCAACCGACCTCTGCGGAGATTCTTCACGGCTATCAGAAGAGAACGAGTCCTCGAGGTGCTTTGCATCTTCTGGATCGGCACGAGGCTGGGGTTTGTAGTGAAGAAACCGGGGCCTTGGAGAGAGGTAATTAGTTTCAGGATCGTAAGGAGGAAGAGAGGTCTCGGTAGCAGTCGTTGCCGGAGAGTGATAGATGGGAGGTGGGACAAGGAATTCGCCAGGATCTTCTCCAGATTCCCAGTTACCAATGTGGGGGAGATCCAACTCATCTTGGATGTCATAGCCAACCTTGGATTTCGCATCAAAACTGAAGGAACCGAGAGATTCCACGGACTCCGTAGCGGAAGAAGCGAAGGAGGATCTCGTGGCATCGTTCCTCTCTGAGAACACTCTCCGCTTCGGCGATGCGGAGATTACCTTCGATGAGGCGGAGATGGTAGGCGCCATGAAGCTCTTGCTGCCCTTGGAGCAATTCACCATCGGAGATGTCCCACGCAGCTCGTTCTCCTTGTGAACCGACGACACCAACCGTCCCTTCTGAGCCCAAATCCTTCTGGGGCGGAGCTCGGAGCAGGGGGGCGGGGGAGGATTTCCGGCCAGAGAGGGAGGAGGAGGAGGTTGGAGGAGGAAGAAGAAGATGGGGGAAGAGGGGGAAGAAGAGGAGTCTGGACAATAATATCCCTCTTAACTTCACCATGGTTCGAAAAAACCATGGTTAAGTCAACTCATTGACGGTCAATCTGACAGAAGGGCACAAATAATAACGGAGAAAGAAGTGAGGGGCACAACTGATATTACCAAAAAGATAGAGACATAAGTGATATTGCGAGATCTCGGAGGGGCACAAGTGATAAAATACCTTTAAAAATAACGTGGAATCAGTCAACATTTCATTTGCTGATAATTTGAAAAAAAAATCTCCTCAACTGCAAGAATTAGAAAATGAGAAAGAAGCTCAAGTAATTTATACTTCGAGTATATCTGAGAAATAAAATTCTCACATTTTGACCAAGGACTCAAGTTTTGCTAGATACCATCACAAGGAGTTGGTGGTTAGAGATGTTTCTAAGGGAATTCAAACTGTATTGCACTTCCATACATTTGTTCTTTACGCTTTGGTATTCCTAGTTGAGCTAAAAGTCAATTGGTGAGACTTGTACAATGAATCCTAGTTAATGGCCATACAAGAGGAACTTGCCTAGTGATGAATCTCCATTTCATCACCTGTATTCTTTCATCGTGACCTAAAATCCCTAGCTGATTGCATGCATATAACATTAATTTGATCAAATTAAAACTCATTTATTGATATAAAAATAATGTATAAAATATTGTATTTAATATCAAAATAAAAGAATAAGGAAAGAAAAGAAAAGAAAAAGAATGAAGTGTTAAAGACACTAAATTACCCTAGACTCCAAGACTAGGTCATCAGGATGATTGATCAACAAGGAATAAAGTAGGGAGAGATAGGGTCGATCAATTGTACAAAAACACATTAAAACCATAATTCTTGTTGTCAATAATTAGAATTTTAGGAAATATTTTATTTTCTAATTTTATATCTCAAATAATAAAACTTTGAACATGAAAGCTATATATAAAAATACAAAATTGATTTCATTCAAAAATTATTAAAAAATATTTAATTTCCTTAACCAATAGTTGATTAGATGTGATCTAGATCACAAATTAGTTACATGATCTACATGATATACATTCCAACAAAAAATGTTACTTGAATAGGATTGGGGATTTGTTTAGAAAATCTCCTTATAATGTTAATCAAAATTCTTCTGATTATTATTATTAAATGGTATAACTTCGGTTGAAAAACCGATTATCATCTCAAGTACACAATGATCAATTTGGCATTATCCTTTGTTGAGGTGGATATGATGTCTAGTCGGGGAGCATTGGGGTAGCAGGTTGTACCGTGTGCGGTCTGCCCCACTCCCGTCGGTACCGTTCATGACAGCAGGTAGGGCCTCGATAATGCTGGAGAGATTACAATGTATTTTTCTAATTATTAAAATTCAAAATAATAAGTATTTGAGATAATATCATATTTCAAGTAACAATAAAAAGGATGTTTGTTAGATATTAATTTGATCATTAATTTAATGTGATTAGATTAATTGGAATCCAATTAAAATTAAAACACTCTATTATGAATAGAGTTGTTATTTCCCTTGGAAGAATTAATCATAATGAATATGATTGATGATGATTAATTAGAATTTGAATATGATATGGAGGATCACATAAGTGACATCTATGGTCTCCCGTCAAGGAGAAGGGTTCCGTCACTAGGGATTATATGTAGGAAACTCCTGTCCGAAGTGACAGCTCCTATATGCAAGTACATCTGGATCGGGCTCTTCGTTTCTCAAAAGAGTAAGGACGTATGCGTAGTGACCCCAATATCGGGTCCTCATATTATTGGGATGATATTGGATTGCGCATAGCAAGTTGTATTCCTGTTGACGGTTGGTTCAATTAATGATGGATCAACATCACCTTAGGGGTGGTGCACCTAGGTGTTAAAGACCGAACTGGGAAATGCAAGTTGGACTTGCAAGGCGGAATGTGTTCATGCTTCTTTTTATTGAAGTTATAGGTTCTCATATTATTGGGATGTAAGAAAGATAAGGAATGAGATCCTAGATGTTGCTTGAGATATAATGGTAAGTATATCTCTTACATTGAAAGTGATTAAGGGAATGAACTTTCATTATTGACAAGGAAAGATAACTTTGATATAAAAACTCATAAATCAAAGTAAAAAATGTGTGTGTATAAAAATACACTTATGCAATTTCTTATCTCAGATAATCCTTTATTAAACCCACTCAATACTATACTCAATAATAACCAATAAAATATCATGGATTGGATGCATGATCAAGATATGGTATTTGCAATTGGACATATAATGTATGTGATTACAATGTACAAGTTTACTAATAAAATGAGGAATGACAATTAAATAAATAATAGAACTACAACCCTAGGATTTATATGTCTCTACAATCTTGATATGATCGAATGTACTTTGGAAGTGACATGTCGATGATGATCATAATTGCCAACTAATCCTTATAAAATCTAACAAGATGTTTTTGGCATACATATGTTCTCTTGACATTTAATCATGAGTGACATGATTCTCTGCATCATGCAGAATGGTGGCTCTGTAAGAGATGATGTATTCAAAATATTTGAGTACCTACATGAACCAATAATTTTAAGAGTTAAGATGGATGTACATATGATGAGTGTCACCATTCTATTGTCTATATTCTAGTCATTCATGAAGCTTCATAATATTCATATTGTATGAATTGGATGAAGCGTGTATAAATGTTGAAAGGAGATTCATTGTCTTAAGTAATTGTTGCTTATAGATGAAAAGAGCGCAGTAGAAGCATGGGTCACACCCAAGTTGAGAAGGAAAGTCGAAGAGTTGACTACTTCTATGACTTCCATATGATATCCGAAAAGTTGGATGAATGTCAATACTGCAATAAGCAGATGTGTTGATAGTATGACTATCAAGGCTATCTAGAATCCTTAGAGAAGGACTCAGATAGTGCATCGGAATAATCTATCTCTACATATCATCATTGATATTGACTTGCTTATTAGATAAGATTAAAAGTCTAATAATTGTATCTCATTCTTCTAATAACACTTGCAATTGGTTGCATATGTATTAGAAGACTGTAATTTGATCTTAAGGTTTAATAGTCATCCACATAGATGTTGATGCAATTGTTGCAACAATCTCTGTTGGATTGATAGACTTCTCAATTTCAGTGGGAAAGCCCTTAGTCTTAGAGAATGTCTCTATGATCTAGATATAATAATATGCTCATAGTTTATTTCTAATTGTTGGAAATAAACATGAATTCAGAAAAAAACCTATCATAAATAGTTATGATGGATATATTCCAGATTATAATCTAACATTTAGTGGCTTCTACTTAATTAGAAAAATTAATGAATGGTTTATTAACATTTTTAATACTGAAAATTTAAAATCTTAAAAGATCAATAGGAGAATGAAGTTCATTTGACAATTAGCTGGCACAAAGCCTTGGACATATGTCTCTTGATGACATCAATAGACTAGTAAGACATGACTCCTTAGATTGTCTATAAATTCAAATCTTACATACTTGTGAATATTGTATTTAAAAGTAAAAATAACCAATACACCCTTCCTTGAGAATGGTGTAAAATGTCAAGATATACATGATCTCATACATATTGATGTATGTGGATCACATATATCACAGTAAACATTATTGATATGTGATATCTATTGATGATTATCTATGCTATGAGATTTTTTTTCTTCACCTAAGAAACCTTTGAAATGTTCAAAGATTTCATACTTTTGATTTAGAATCAAAGTTTGAAGGAGGATAAAATGAATTTGATCTAACCTAGGTAGCATGTACCTATTAGATGAATTCAAGGAATACCTTATGGAGATATAAATATCATTTCTATCTCACTCCTCTTGGTACACCTAAACTCAATAGAGTTGTAGGGAGACACAATTGGATCATGTGTGGCATGATTTTATCAATGATGATTTTTAGCATAATTACCTCTTAGTTTCCAGGTATATATGTAGTAGAGACTGTAATATATATCCTTAATATGGTTTCATGCATGCGAGCTGGAATCTAGCACCAGAGAGTGCTACTTCATTATGAAAATAAAGGGTGGTATATGATACTTACTTTATTACCTTAAGATTCTTAAAAGATCTCATCTCTAAGGATATGATCCTTAGAGGAAAACTCTCTTGAGAATCAAGATAAAGTTGAAGTAAAGGAACTCATTTAATTTTGAGATGATATTGAGGCTCTTGAAATCGAAAACTAAAAGGATAATTAAAGATGAAACACTAATACTTCTTAAAATGAGTTTGAGTATGTATTCCATGTGTCTAGTTAAGTCTGACAATGATCGGACTTCATGTGATGAAGCTCCTAAGGATCATGACATGGAAAGATGGTTGTTAGCAATAAAGTCTAAAGTAGACTTTATATACAAGTATTATATATGGACCCTTGAGGATCCACCTATAAGGGTAAGATCCATTAAGGTGTAAATGGATCTTCAAGAGAAAGAAGGAACCTGATGAGAATGTAGAGACCTTCAATGCATGGCTCGTAGCCATGAGCTACACATCGAAGAGAAGACATTGATTGTGATGAGACTTTCTCTTCAATGACCATGCTTAAATACAACAGAATATTGCTAAATATAGCCACACAACTTGACTTTGACATCTTTAAGAATGGAAGTTAAGATTTCATACTTCTAGGAATACCTCTCCGAGGATATTCATATGAAGTAGCCCCATGGCTTCATGGATGAGGAAAGCAAGGTGTGCAAGCTAAAGAAATCCATCTATAGACTCAAATAAGCTTCATGTAGTTGGACCAAAAGATTTGATGAAATTATAAATGTTATGATTTCAGATAGAATCTTGATGAACCACGTGAAGCATAATGGGAGCTCTATTGTGTTCATCGTGCTAAATGTAGACAATATCCTGATCATTTCAACGATATAAGGATGATAATGAGTATTTTATAGTCTGTCTATTCCATACCTTGAGATATGATCTCAAGGACACCTCTTGGATCATAGTTCTGAACCTGTTCAGAAGCAAAGAGAATAGGGTATTGGGACCATCACATTGGTGGTACACCTTGGACATGTTCCATTTTCTGGAAAAATCCAAGAAAGGCTTCCATCCCTTAAGATATGGTATTGACCTATATAAAAGGATAGCACCTCAAAGAGTTGAGGAAGTAAATGCTAGAACTGCTTGCCCTTGTGCATCAATTGCGAGAAGCCGAGTGTATGCTAGATGTGTACTAATGCCATATGTCTACCATGCAGTGGGAGTAGTAAAATGTTACTAATTCAACTATGGAGATAAAACACTTTGTTGTAATAATAACAATATCTTCAAAGATGACGAAACTTAGAGATAGTGATCACAAAGACTTATCTTCAAAAGTTGAAGGCCTTCTAGATAGTGATCTATAAGGGTCTTAACTATAGATACCTTAGGAGATAGAGATATCCAGGAATAAAGGTATTCGGATAAGGCTTATGGGAATACTGGTTATAATAGTGCCAAGGACATTGTAATTGCTTTAATAAGATTGAGTATTGGTTGCATAAGATGCAACATTCGCAACATTTCATTTGCATAATAACGTGGAATCAGTCAACATTTCATTTGCTGATAATTTGAAAAAAAATTCTCCTCAACTGCAAGAATTAGAAAATGAGAAAGAAGCTCAAGTAATTTATACTTCGAGTATATCTGAGAAATAAAATTCTCACATTTTGACCAAGGACTCAAGTTTTGCTATATACCATCACAAGGAGTTGGTGGTTAGAGATGTTTCTAAGGGAATTCAAATTGTATTGCACTTCCATACATTTGTTCTTTACGCTTTGGTATTCCTAGTTGAGCTAAAAGTCAATTGGTGAGACTTGTACAATGAATCCTAGTTAATGGCCATACAAGAGGAACTTGCCTAGTGATGAATCTCCATTTCATCACCTTTATTCTTTCATCGTGACCTAAAATCCCTAGCTGATTGCATGCATATAACATTAATTTGATCAAACTAAAACTCATTTATTGATATAAAAATAATGTATAAAATATTGTATTTAATATCAAAATAAAAGAATAAGGAAAGAAAAGAAAAGAAAAAGAATGAAGTGTTAAAGACACTAAATTACCCTAGACTCCAAGACTAGGTCATCAGGATGATTGATCAACAAGGAATAAAGTAGGGAGAGATAGGGTCGATCAATTGTACAAAAACACATTAAAACCATAATTCTTGTTGTCAATAATTAGAATTTTGGGAAATATTTTATTTTCTAATTTTATATCTCAAATAATAAAACTTTGAACATGAAAGCTATACATAAAAATACAAAATTGATTTCATTCAAAAATTATTAAAAAATATTTAATTTCCTTAACCAATAGTTGATTAGATGTGATCTAGATCACAAATTAGTTACATGATCTACATGATATACATTCCAACAAAAAATGTTACTTGAATAGGATTGGGGATTTGTTTAGAAAATCTCCTTATAATGTTAATCAAAATTCTTTTGATTATTATTATTAAATGGTATAACTTCGGTTGAAAAACCGATTATCATCTCAAGTACACAATGATCAATTTGGCATTATCCTTTGTTGAGGTGGATATGATGTCTAGTCGGGGAGCATTGGGGTAGCAGGTTGTACCGTGTGCGGTCTGCCCCACTCCCGTCGGTACCGTTCATGACAGCAGGTAGGGACTCGATAATGCTGGAGCGATTACAATGTATTTTTCTAATTATTAAAATTCAAAATAATAAGTATTTGAGATAATATCATATTTCAAGTAACAATAAAAAGGATGTTTGTTAGATATTAATTTGATCATTAATTTAATATGATTAGATTAATTGGAATCCAATTAAAATTAAAACACTCTATTATGAATAGAGTTGTTATTTCCCTTGGAAGAATTAATCATAATGAATATGATTGATGATGATTAATTAGAATTTGAATATGATATGGAGGATCACATAAGTGACATCTATGGTCTCCCGTCAAGGGGAAGGGTTCCGTCACTGGGGATTATATGTAGGAAACTCCTGTCCGAAGTGACAGCTCCTATATGCAAGTACATCTGGATCGGGCTCTTCGTTTCTCAAAAGAGTAAGGACGTATGCGTAGTGACCCGGATATCAGGTCCTCATATTATTGGGGTGATATTGGATTGCGCATAGCAAGTTGTATTCCTGTTGACGGTTGGTTCAATTAATGATGGATCAACATCACCTTAGGGGTGGTGCACCTGGGTGTTAAAGACCGAACTGGGAAATGCAAGTTGGACTTGCAAGGCGGAATGTGTTCATGCTTCTTTTTATTGAAGTTATAGGTTCTCATATTATCGGGATGTAAGAAAGATAAGGAATGAGATCCTAGATGTTGCTTGAGATATAATGGTAAGTATATCTCTTACATTGAAAGTGATTAAGGGAATGAACTTTCATTGTTGACAAGGAAAGATAACTTTGATATAAAAACTCATAAATCAAAGTAAATAGTGTGTGTATGTATAAAAATACACTTATGCAATTTCTTATCTCAGATAATCCTTTATTAAACCCACTCAATACTATACTCAATAATAACCAATAAAATATCATGGATTGGATGTATGATCAAGATATGGTATTTGCAATTGGACATATAATGTATGTGATTACAATGTACAAGTTTACTAATAAAATGAGGAATGACAATTAAATAAATAATAGAACTACAACCCTAGGATTTATATGTCTCTACAATCTTGATATGATCGAATGTACTTTGGAAGTGACATGTCGATGATGATCATAATTGCCAACTAATCCTTATAAAATCTAACAAGATTGTTTTGGCATACATATGTGCTCTTGAAATTTAATCATGAGTGACATGATTCTCTGCATCATGCAGAATGGTGGCTCTGTAAGAGATGATGTATTCAAAATATTTGAGTACCTACATGAACCAATAATTTTAAGAGTTAAGATGGATGTACATATGATGAGTGTCACCATTCTATTGTCTATATTCTAGTCATTCATGAAGCTTCATAATATTCATATTGTATGAATTGGATGAAGCGTGTATAAATGTTGAAAGGAGATTCATTGTCTTAAGTAATTGTTGCTTATAGATGAAAAGAGCACAGTAAAAGCATGGGTCACACCCAAGTTGAGAAGGAAAGTAGAAGAGTTGACTACTTCTATGACTTCCATATGATATCTAAAGAGTTGGATGAATGTCAATACTGTAATAAGCAGATGTGTTGATAGTATGACTATCAAGTCTATCCAGAATCCTTAGAGAAGGACTCAGATAGTGCATCGGAATAATCTATCTCTACATATCATCGATTATATTGACTTGCTTATTAGATAAGATTAAAAGTCTAATAATTGTATCTCATTCTTCTAATAACACTTGCAATTGGTTGCATATGTATTAGAAGACTGTAATTTGATCTTAAGGTTTAATAGTCATCCACATGGATGTTGATGCAATTGTTGCAACAATCTCTGTTGGATTGATAGACTTCTCAATTTCAGTGGGAAAGCCCTTAGTCTTAGAGAATGTCTCTATGATCTAGATATAAGAATATGCTCATAGTTTATTTCTAATTGTTGGAAATAAACATGAATTCAGAAATAAACATATCATAAATAGTTATGATGGATATATTCCAGATTATAATCTAACATTTAGTGGACTCTACTTAATTAGAAAAATTAATGAATGGTTTATTAAAATTTCTAATACTGAAAATTTAAAATCTTAAAAGATCAACAGGAGAATGAAGTTCATTTGACAATTAGCTGGCACAAAGCCTTGGACATATGTCTCTTGATGAGATCAATAGACTAGTAAGACATGACTCCTTAGATTGTCTATAAATTCAAATCTTACATACTTGTGAATATTGTATTTAAAAGTAAAAATAACCAATACACCCTTCCTTGAGAATGGTGTAAAATGTCAAGATATACATGATCTCATACATATTGATGTATATGGATCACATATATCACAGTAAACATTATTGATATGTGATATCTATTGATGATTATCTATGCCATGAGATTTCTTCTCTTCACCTAAGAAACCTTTGAAATGTTCAAAGATTTCATACTTTTGATTTAGAATCAAAGTTTGAAGGAGGATAAAATGAATTTGATCTAACCTAGGTAGCATGTACCTATTAGATGAATTCAAGGAATACCTTATGGAGATATAAATATCATTTCTATCTCACTCCTCTTGGTACACACCTAAACTCAATAGAGTTGTAGGGAGACACAATTGGATCATGTGTGGCATGATTTGATCAATGATGATTTTTAGCATAATTACCTCTTAGTTTCCAGGTATATATGTAGTAGAGACTATAATATATATCCTTAATATGGTTTCATGCATGCGAGCTGGAATCTAGCACCAGAGAGTGCTACTTCATTATGAAAATAAAGGGTGGTATAGGATACTTACTTTATTACCTTAAGATTCTTAAAAGATCTCATCTCTAAGGATATGATTCTCAGAGGAAAACTCTCTTGAGAATCAAGATAAAGTTGAAGTAAAGGAACTCATTTAATCTTGAGATGATATTGAGGCTCTTGAAATCGAAAACTAAAAGGATAATTAAAGATGAAACACTAATACTTCTTAAAATGAGTTTGAGTATGTATTCCATGTGTCTAGTTAAGTCTGACAATGATCGGACTTCATGTGATGAAGCTCCTAAGGATCATGACATGGAAAGATGGTTGTTAGCAATAAAGTCTAAAGTAGACTTCATATACAAGTATTATATATGGACCCTTGAGGATCCACCTATAAGGGTAAGATCCATTAAGGTGTAAATGGATCTTCAAGAGAAAGAAGGAACCTGATGAGAATGTAGAGACCTTCAATGCACGGCTCGTAGCCATGAGCTACACATCGAAGAGAAGACATTGATTGTGATGAGACTTTCTCTTCAATGACCATGCTTAAATACAACAGAATATTGCTAAATATAGCCACACAACTTGACTTTGACATCTTTAAGATGGAAGTTAAGATTTCATTCTTCTAGGAATACCTCTCCGAGGATATTCATATGAAGTAGCCCCATGGCTTCATGGATGAGGAAAGCAAGGTGTGCAAGCTAAAGAAATCCATCTATGGACTCAAATAAGCTTCATGTAGTTGGAACAAAGATTTGATGAAATTATAACTGTTATGATTTCAGATAGAATCTTGATGAACCACGTGAAGCATAATGGGAGCTCTATTGTGTTCATCGTGCTAAATGTAGACAATATCCTGATCATTTCAATGATATAAGGATGATAATGAGTATTTTATAGTCTGTCTATTCCATACCTTGAGATATGATCTCAAGGACACCTCTTGGATCTTAGTTCTGAAGGTGCTCAGAAGCAAAGAGAATAGGGTATTGGGACCATCACATTGGTGGTACACCTTGGGCATGTTCCATTCTCTGGAAAAATCCAAGAAAGGCTTCCATCCCTTAAGATATGGTATTTACCTATCTAAAAGGATAGCACCTCAAAGAGTTGAGGAAGTAAATGCTAGAACTGCTTGCCCTTGTGCATCAATTGCAAGAAGCCGAGTGTATGCTAGATGTGTACTAATGCCATATGTCTACCATGCAGTGGGAGTAGTAAAATGTTACTAATTCAACTATGGAGATAAAACACTTTGTTGTAATAATAACAATATCTTCAAAGATGACGAAACTTAGAGATAGTGATCACAAAGACTTATCTTCAAAAGTTGAAGGCCTTGTAGATAGTGATCTATAAGGGTCTTAACTATAGATACCTTAGGAGATAGAGATATCCAGGAATAAAGGTATTCTGATAAGGCTTATGGGAATACTGGTTATAATAGTGTCAATGACATTGTAATTGCTTTAATAAGATTGAGTATTGGTTGCATAAGATGCAACATTCGCAACATTTCATTTGCATAATAACGTGGAATCAGTCAACATTTCATTTGCTGATAATTTGAAAAAAAATCTCCTCAACTGCAAGAATTAGAAAATGAGAAAGAAGCTCAAGTAATTTAGACTTCGAGTATATCTGAGAAATAAAATTCTCATATTTTGACCAAGGACTCAAGTTTTGCTAGATACCATCACAAGGAGTTGGTGGTTAGAGATGTTTCTAAGGGAATTCAAACTATATTGCACTTCCATACATTTGTTCTTTACGCTTTGGTATTCCTAGTTGAGCTAAAAGTCAATTGGTGAGACTTGTACAATGAATCCTAGTTAATGGCCATACAAGAGGAACTTGCCTAGTGATGAATCTCCATTTCATCACCTTTATTCTTTCATCGTGACCTAAATCCCTAGCTGGATTGCATGCATATAACATTAATTTGATCAAACTAAAACTCATTTATTGATATAAAAATAATGTATAAAATATTGTATTTAATATCAAAATAAAAGAATAAGGAAAGAAAAGAAAAGAAAAAGAATGAAGTGTTAAAGACACTAAATTACCCTAGACTCCAAGACTAGGTCATCAGGATGATTGATCAACAAGGAATAAAGTAGGGAGAGATAGGGTCGATCAATTGTACAAAAACACATTAAAACCATAATTCTTGTTGTCAATAATTAGAATTTTGGGAAATATTTTATTTTCTAATTTTATATTCTCAAATAATAAAACTTTGAACATGAAAGCTATACATAAAAATACAAAATTGATTTCATTCAAAAATTATTAAAAAATATTTAATGTCCTTAACCAATAGTTGATTAGATGTGATCCAGATCACAAATTAGTTACATGATCTACATGATATACATTCCAACAAAAATGTTACTTGAATAGGTTTGGGGATTTATTTAGAAAATCTACTTATAATGTTAATCAAAATGCTTTTGATTATTATTATTAAATGGTATAACTTCAGTTGAAAAATCGATTATCATCTCAAGTACACAATGATCAATTTGGCATTATCCTTTGTTGAGGTGGATATGATGTCTAGTCGGGGAGCGTTGGGGTAGCAGGTTGCACCGTGTGCGGTCTGCCCCACTCCCGTCGGTACCGTTCATGACAGCAGGTAGGTCTCGATAATGCTGGAGAGATTACAATGTATTTTTCTAATTATTAAAATTCAAAATAATAAGTATTTGAGATAATATCATATTTCAAGTAACAATAAAAAGGATGTTTGTTAGATATTAGTTTGATCATTAATTTAATATGATTAGATTAATTGGAATCCAATTAAAATTAAAACACTCTATTATGAATAGAGTTGTTATTTCCCTTGGAATATTTAATCACAATGAATATGATTGATGATGATTAATTAGAATTTGAATATGATATGGAGGATCACATAAGTGACATCTATGGTCTCCCGTCAAGGGGAAGGGTTCCGTCACTGGGGATTATATGTAGGAAACTCCTGTCCGAAGTGACAGCTCCTATATGCAAGTACATCTGGATCGGGCTCTTCGTTTCTCAAAAGAGTAAGGACGTATGCGTAGTGACCCGGATATCAGGTCCTCATATTATTGGGGTGATATTGGATTGCGCATAGCAAGTTGTATTCCTGTTGACGGTTGGTTCAATTAATGATGGATCAACATCACCTTAGGGGTGGTGCACCTGGGTGTTAAAGACCGAACTGGGAAATGCAAGTTGGACTTGCAAGGCGGAATGTGTTCATGCTTCTTTTTATTGAAGTTACAGGTTCTCATATTATTGGGATGTAAGAAAGATAAGGAATGAGATCCTAGATGTTGCTTGAGATATAATGGTAAGTATATCTCTTACATTGAAAGTGATTAAGGGAATGAACTTTCATTGTTGACAAGGAAAGATAACTTTGATATAAAAACTCATAAATCAAAGTAAAAAATGTGTGTATGTATAAAAATACACTTATGCAATTTCTTATCTCAGATATTCCTTTATTAAACCCACTCAATACTATACTCAATAATAACCAATAAAATATCATGGATTGGATGCACGATCAAGATATGGTATTTGCAATTGGACATATAATGTATGTGATTACAATGTATAAGTTTACTAATAAAATGAGGAATGACAATTAAATAAATAATAGAACTACAACCCTAGGATTTATATGCCTCTACAATCTTGATATGATCGAATGTACTTTGGAAGTGACATATCGATGATGATCATAATTGCCAACTAATCCTTATAATATCTAACAAGATGTTTTTGGCATACATATGTGCTCTTGACATTTAATCATGAGTGACATGATTCTCTGCATCATGCAGAATGGTGGCTCTGTAAGAGATGATGTATTCAAAATATTTGAGTACCTACATGAACCAATAATTTTAAGAGTTAAGATGGATGTACATATGATGAGTGTCACCATTCTATTGTCTATATTCTAGTCATTCATGAAGCTTCATAATATTCACATTGTATGAATTGGATGAAGCGTGTATAAATGTTGAAAGGAGATTCATTGTCTTAAGTAATTGTTGCTTATAGATGAAAAGAGCGCAGTAGAAGCATGGGTCACACCCAAGTTGAGAAGGAAAGTCGAAGAGTTGACTACTTCTATGACTTCCATATGATATCCAAAGAGTTGGATGAATGTCAATACTGCAATAAGCAGATGTGTTGATAGTATGACAATCAAGTCTATCTAGAATCCTTAGAGAAGGACTCAGATAGTGCATCGGAATAATCTATCTCTACATATCATCATTGATATTGACTTGCTTATTAGATAAGATTAAAAGTCTAATAATTGTATCTCATTCTTCTAATAACACTTGCAATTGGTTGCATATGTATTAGAAGACTGTAATTTGATCTTAAGGTTTAATAGTCATCCACATGGATGTTGATGCAATTGTTGCAACAATCTCTGTTGGATTGATAGACTTCTCAATTTCAGTGGGAAAGCCCTTAGTCTTAGAGAATGTCTCTATGATCTAGATATAAGAATATGCTCATAGTTTATTTCTAATTGTTGGAAATAAACATGAATTCAGAAATAAACCTATCATAAATAGTTATGACGGATATATTCCAGATTATAATCTAACATTTAGTGGACTCTACTTAATTAGAAAAATTAATGAATGGTTTATTAACATTTCTAATACTGAAAATTTAAAATCTTAAAAGATCAATAGGAGAATGAAGTTCATTTGACAATTAGCTGGCACAAAGCCTTTGACATATGTCTCTTGATGACATCAATAGACTTGTAAGACATGACTCCTTAGATTGTCTATAAGTTCAAATCTTACATACTTGTGAATATTGTATTGAAAAGTAAAAATAACCAATACACCCTTCCTTGAGAATGGTGTAAAATGTCAAGATATTCATGATCTCATACATATTGATGTATGTGGATCACCTATATCACAGTAAACATTATTGATATGTGATATCTATTGATGATTATCTATGCTATGAGATTTCTTCTCTTCACCTAAGAAACCTTTGAAATGTTCAAAGATTTCATATTTTTGATTTAGAATCAAAGTTTGAAGGAGGATAAAATGAATTTAATCTAACCTAGGTAGCATGTACCTATTAGATGAATTCAATGAATACCTTATGGAGATATAAATATCATTTCTATCTCACTCCTCTTGGTACACCTAAACTCAATAGAGTTGTAGGGAGACACAATTGGATCATGTGTGGCATGATTTGATCAATGATGATTTTTAGCATAATTACCTCTTAGTTTCCAGGTATATATGTAGTAGAGACTATAATATATATCCTTAATATGGTTCCATGCATGCGAGCTGGAATCTAGCACCAAAGAGTGCTACTTCATTATGAAAATAAAGGGTGGTATAGGATACTTACTTTATTACCTTAGGATTCTTAAAAGATCTCATCTCTAAGGATATGATTCTTAGAGGAAAACTCTCTTGAGAATCAAGATAAAGTTGAAGTAAAGGAACTCATTTAATCTTGAGATGATATTGAGGCTCTTGAAATCGAAAACTAAAAGGATAATTAAAGATGAAACACTAATACTTATTAAAATGAGTTTGAGGATGTATTCCATGTGTCTAGTTAAGTCTGACAATGCTCGGACTTCATGTGATGAAGCTCCTAAGAATCATGACATGGAAAGATGGTTGTTAGCAATAAAGTCTAAAGTAGACTTCATATACAAGTATTATATATGGACCCTTGAGGATCCACCTATAAGGGTAAGATCCATTAAGGTGTAAATGGATCTTCAAGAGAAAGAGGGAACCTGATGAGAAGGTAGAGACCTTCAATGCACGGCTCGTAGCCATGAGCTACACATCGAAGAGAAGACATTGATTGTGATGAGACTTTCTCTTCAATGACCATGCTTAAATACAACAGAATATTGCTAAATATAGCCACACAACTTGACTTTGACATCTTTAAGATGGAAGTTAAGATTTCATTCTTCTAGGAATACCTCTCCGAGGATATTCATATGAAGTAGCCCCATGACTTCATGGATGAGGAAAGCAAGGTGTGCAAGCTAAAGAAATCCATCTATGGACTCAAATAAGCTTCATGTAGTTGGAACAAAAGATTTGATGAAATTATAAATGTTATGATTTCAGATAGAATCTTGATGAACCACGTGAAGCATAATGGGAGCTCTATTGTGTTCATCGTGCTAAATGTAGACAATATCCCGATCATTTCAACGATATAAGGATGATAATGAGTATTTTATAGTCTGTCTATTCCATACCTTGAGATATGATCTCAAGGACACCTCTTGGATCTTAGTTCTGAAGGTGTTCAGAAGCAAAGAGAATAGGGTTTTGGGACCATCACATTGGTGGTACACCTTGGACATGTTCCATTCTCTAGAAAATCCAAGAAAGGCTTCCATCCCTTAAGATATGGTATTGACCTATCTAAAAGGATAGCACCTCAAAGAGTTGAGGAAGTAAATGCTAGAACTGCTTGCCCTTGTGCATCAATTGCGAGAAGCCGAGTGTATGCTAGATGTGTACTAATGCCATATGTCTACCATGCAGTGGGAGTAGTAAAATGTTACTAATTCAACTATGGAGATAAAACACTTTGTTGTAATAATGACAATATCTTCAAAGATGACGAAACTTAGAGATAGTGATCTCAAAGACTTATCTTCAAAAGTTGAAGGCCTTGTAGATAGTGATCTAGAAGGGTCTTAACTGTAGATACCTTAGGAGATAGAGATATCCAGGAATAAAGGTATTCTGATAAGGCTTATGGGAATACTGGTTATAATAGTGTCAAGGACATTGTAATTGCTTTAATAAGATTGAGTATTGGTTGCATAAGATGCAACATTCGCATTCGATGCAAGCACTATTTCTGGGAGATATGCAAGTGTCATAAAATGACTTGGCATAGTCTTTTGGGAATAGAGTGATTGATCAGCTTACCTAGCTATTTTTCTAAATAGTATATGATTGTCACATGAGTGTGGGTTTAAATGATTAGACCATTAATGGCTCTTTGGGCTAGTGGGAGATTATTGGACATGCGAGCCCACGATGAGCCATTATGTAATAAATGTTATTGCAAATATCATTCCTTGATCTGAAATGAAGAATAACTAATTTGCATAATAGGTCCCTTAGTATAATTAGGGTTATGTACCATGGCCATATTGATGATCAAGCAGCTGTTGATTCAATAATTGAATCATAGAGGTTGGTGCTTGGATGAATATCTAAAGATTTAGATTGAGGACTAATCGAGCACCGTCAAATGATTACTAAGAGATGATCTCCAGCCTGAGGAGGAGATGGCAATCCTCTCTGTAAAGGTTGATATCTAACCGACCTCTTGATGCAGGTCCTCTGCATAAGAATAGAGATTTAGAGGTGTTAGATAAGTTAGGTCAGGCACGCATCCTCTGACCGGAGACAGATGTGTTACTATATGTCTGAGTATGTACATTTGGCAGACCAGTAGGTTGATGACCTAATCAAGGTCTATACACCGACGTCCTGGTGTGCATACAAGAGCATAGGAGTAATACGATCTCTCAAAGGGATCATACAGGTTCAGTTACTCAACTGGAAGACATGATCTCACTCAAGAGATATTGGGAAGAATCAAATTTCGTACACCATCGTCTCGCTTTGGAAGCTCGACTGAATTTATAGGTTTGATATATACTTTTGGAATGTATATGATCAAGACCTAGGTATGATATATGCTTTCAAAAAGTACATGATCAATACTGACTCCCAATGTTTAAATGAGAAACTTACTGATAAAACCCAGAAGTAGATAGGTATAAAATGAAACTAAAACTTTGAGTTTATTATGGGTCTTCTAGTATGCAGGAAGTACAGGTATTGGGAATACCTGAGGGTGATGTGATCATAAACAATTGTATAGCTATGACGCTTCCATTCTTATGGAGTGGTGAAACGGGTCTGGATTTTAGTGACTCCTCTTAGTAGAGAAGTAATCTGATCTTGGTCCAAATGTTGGACATTGATCTGAATGTGATTCAGATGCAATGAGAAGATTAGATTTGCGGTCTAGATTTAATCAAGCATCTAAGGGAGGTCTGAGATCTGGATTTGAGATGTGATCTCAATATCCAAGTCACTATACGTGGAACAATACAATCGCCCTGTCCTTATCTCCAAGTATCCACAGAGAAAGTGCATTATCCTTGAAAGAGTACAGGATAATTTCATTGTTGATACTATGCATCCGAGCATTAAGAAATTTGATAGTTAAATATGATTTAATTATCATGAGTAATACGAATTTGATCCATATTATAAAGAGAGTTATCTTAGATAATTAAATGTGATTTAATTATCAAAGATGTGAATAATGTGAATGTGATTCATATTATTTGGGCACATGAGAATAGAGATCCAAGATGATTAAATGTGATTTAATTATCATGGATGTGAATAATGTGGATAGCAATATCCATATTAGTCATATATATTATAAATGTGATTTATAATATATAAGAGAGAGCTATTAATTTACATTTGTTAATTGAATGTTGATGTGAATTGGATTCTCATTGGACTTTAATTTGAAAATGTAATTTACATTTATTTTGGGTGGTGAATTTGATTCACAAATTTCCAATGGTAAGATTACAATATTCTTAAAATAATTGTGAAATATTTTTGTAGAATAATTTACAACAAATATTGTTGTAAAAATCTTGGATGAGATTGCATCTCTTGTGAGATATGGGTGGACGACCACCATGTCCTATAAGGAAATTGGTGGTCGTCCCACCTATTATCATGGGATGATGAAATCACCATGCAAGATCTCCATGTATGTTTGATTTAATTTAGGATTGAATTATATTTTGATTTATCAAATATATTTAATCTATATTAAATTAATTGTTGTTGTGTTTTTACCAACAACATCTTTTCCATTAAAAGAAAAATAAATCAACGTGAGCCATTGGATTTGTATTGTCCATGGATTGAGATATATGGATCCCAAAATATTATAAATAGAAGGACACACCTTCCTCTTCACAAGTTATACAATACAACATGAGAACATAGAGCTCTCTCTCATTCTCTCTACACGCCCTCTCTTTCTCATATGGCCGTCCACCATGGAAGCCCTAGAGAGAGTCTCCATCGTCACCACATTGTCGTTATGATGCCTGATTGTTTGCTCATGGATCTCCATCTCCTTTAGCGTGCCTTGCTCGTGAAGAAGATGGCGTATCCTATTTGACGAGATCAAGAGATTTGTCGCATGGATCATCAACATGGATTAAGAGAAGCACGCGTCTCATCCACGTGCTCGCAAGCGTCTCCTCCGTCAAATCGGACTTGAGACAGGAGGTCTCTTCGTTTAGAGACTCGATCGCAACCATGCTTCAAGAGGTAATCCTATTAATTGTTTGTGGTTTAATATAAAATGATCCGAGAAACGTTCTTAGATCATGTGGTTTCATTGCATAAATTTTTTTTAATTTCCGCTGCCTCGAGCGACTAGTGATATTAGTCGCTCCCGATCACATATGATGCGATCCTCACACTTCCGTGATGTACTTAAGGATCTTACCATATCCTTCACAGACTCTCGAAGATATTTCATATAATGAAAAATACGAAGAAGATCAAAATTTGGCAAGATGTTACATTATGGATTCATTATGCAATGTGCTTCAGAAGCAGCATGTGGAGATGAACACTTGCCAAGATATCATGTTGAATCTGAAAGAAATGTTTAATGATGTAAACTGCACATAGCATTATAATGTAATGAAAGAGGTTATTCGCTAAAAGATGCAAGAGAAGACCTCTATCAGAGAACATGTACTCAAAATGTTTGGGTACCTCTTTGAACTGGAAACCTTGGGAGCCATCATGGATTCATACATGTAGGTTGACTTCTTTCTGGTGTCACTCCCTAAGTCCTTCAACAACTTTGTCGTCACGTTCCACATGAGCAAAGTTGATTTTACTAATGCTAGGCTATTGGATGCATTAAAGTTTACTGAAGACGTAATGAAGAAAGATGGTCCCTATGGCAGTGCATTGGTTGTACAGGTCAAAGGAAAGCGCGGTCGGAAGCATGGTTCTCGGAAGGGCCCGACGCAAAAGAGAAAGAAGAAGAGTCAAGGTATTGTCTCATCTTCTAAAGCATCCACAATGACAACATCAAAGAAAACCAACGTATGTCACTATTGCAAGAAGCTGGGGCACTGGAGGTGTAACTGCCCGGAATACCTGAAGTCTGTCAACAAAGGTAAAGCTCATGCAGATATGAAATCTACTTTCATCATTGAAATTAACTTTCTCGTTGGACGAGAAGGAAGTTGGGTTGTTGATTCTGGTACTTTTGTTCATGTATGCAATTTGTTGCATCTATTTCAAGAAACTAAGAATCTCAACGAAGGGGAGATAATTATCCAGATGGGATCGGATACAAGTGCTGCAACAGTCGTCGTCAGGACCTGTAGACCAGGGAAGGCCATATCGGCCTCTGTTTCGGTATCGATATCAGGTCGATACGATACATCATCGATATATAGACGATATATCGATGCCATATCGCTGATATCGAACCGATATTGTGAAGAAAATGGCCTTGGAAAGTCCAATATCATCCATATCGACGATATATCAGTCACCTGTCGATATCGATATATCGTCGATATATCGCCGATATATTATGATAAGGCCATCCATGCTGTAGACTATCCTTATATAGTGGAAGAGTCCTTATACTTAGAGTATTTTTATGTACATGGAGTCATAAGGAATTTAATATCTATATCTAAACTTGTTAGAAGTGGATATTCATTACTTTTCTATAATAAACTAGTCATAAATCATTATGATAAGCATATTGCGGATGGTGTTTTGACTTCTGGTGGACTCTATGAGTTATGCATTGATGAACATATCATGAATGTTACTACCACTAATAAAAATCCTAAAAGATCTAGGAAGGATGGAAATTATTCGAATATGATTTGGCATCAAAGTCCTGGTCATGTATTTGTCGATAGGATCAATAGATTGATAAAGGATGAACCTTTAGATTTTCTACAGGTTCAATCTTTGCCTACCTGTGAACATTGTATTTGAGGTAAAATGACTAGGACACCTTTCTGTAACAAGGTTGCAAGATGCGAGGATATTCTTGACCTAATGCATACCGACGTATGTGGTCCCAGAATCCGCTCTAAGACTTATATCAAATCTACTGTTTTTTTTCATTATTTCATTCTTCAGAATTACTAGCAATGGGATTCCCTGCCATCTTCAGTAATCTCGAACCCGGCTAGAGGGCACTAAGGCCTAATCCAACCAGCAGGCGAGCCAGAATGGCGCAGTCCTAATTCCAATAAAGAGCTCCAAAGCTTTTTGCGTAAATACTCAATGTCCTAAATAGGAGGAGGAAAGAGAGCCCTGATCTCTCTTCTTATTATCTACGAGACTACAGAGTACAATTTGAGGGCTGAGAAGCCTGCCTCCAGCAACTAGAGCAGCACCCCACAAAAGTGAGGGAGGTATGCGCCCAGGTTTTGTGTCCCACTCGCTGCGCCTGCGGCGCGGTAAGGCACCACCCAGTTGTGCCAGCAGCCAACTCCGGCGTGTCAGCTTAATGGTACTCATCAAGCCACAACCATGTCTAGCTTCGGTTCCTTTTCCCCCCCTCAGACCCCCTTCACCTTTTTCAGTCTTATATACTAGTAGCGAAGGGAAGAAAGAAGAAATTGGGGTTCCCAATGCTTCTCCACGAAGGACGGGAACGAGCGGAATCAATGTCTTCCAATTTCTGGCCTTGCACCGACCATCCAATGGACCATGGACTAAACGGCCACTGCCTGAAAGGACTATGTCCAGGGGACCGCCGCCTCTCCAGAGAACTGAGCTCATCGACACAGACAGCTAGGAGTGCCTGCGACAGACAGACTGAGGACTCGGACTCGTGCTTCTTTCTAGTCCATTCATTCTGCGTTCAGTAGGCTCTCTGAATTAGACGTAGGAGACAGAGCGGTTTCCACCTGAAAACAAACAAAGGAAGGAGTCGGAGAAAAAGCAGTAAGAAAGAAAAAAAGAACCTAATTAATCCACCTCGAAGACAGCCTGCACCCGAGCTTACCAGTCATATAAGCCCCTTCCCAATGTCCCTAGGTTTCTAATAAAGTAGGCTTGATTTTCGGGGGCATATATATTAATATGATAGTAGAAGAGCAGGAACTAGCTTTCTCATGCCGTAGCCCTATACCGCGACTCAAAATGGATATCGATACTATTTGGTGTTTATTGATGATCATTTGCAATACACGTTTATCTTCCTACTACGTCATAAATCTGAAGCCTTTGAAAAGTTTAAAGAGTTGAAGGCTTTGGTTCAGAATTAAACTGATAGGAAGATCAAATGGATTTGATTTTACCGAGGTGGAGAGTACCTCTCAGATGAATTCAATGAATACCTCAAAGAGAATGGAATTGTCTCCAATCTCACTCCTTTTGGAACCCCCTAACTTAATGGTGTTGCTAAAAAATGCAACATAACCATCATGGACATGGTCTGTTCAAAGATGAGCAAAGCACATTTACTCTTAGTTTGTGGGGATATACAGTAGAGACTGAAATTTATATCTTAAACAATATTCCTGGCAAATCTGTACCTAAGACTCATCATGAGATCTAGTATGGAACCAAACCTATTGTTAATCACTTGAGGGTTTGGGGTTGCTTGGTCCACGCAAAAAACGTGGATGCAAGTAAGCTAGAATCTTGCTCTCATGAGTATTACTTCATTGGGTACGTTAAAGATGGTATTGGATACCAGCTTTATGATCCTGAGACCAGAAGGTTTTTGTCTCTAGAGATGTGAGATTTCTGGAGGATGACTTCCTCAAAGGTCAAGACAAAAATGAAGTAGAGGAACTCATTGAGTCCCTAGAGGATTTTGAGCTTCTTGAACCAGAAACTAAAGAGCTAAATAAAGATGAAACACCCATACCTCTTAGAAGGAGTTTGAGGGTGGTTGCACCACCTGAAAGGTATGGATTCCATGTGTTAGGGGAAGCTGACAATGATCTGATTCATTTGATGAGTCACTCGCGGATGATGACATGGATAGATGGATGCTAGCAATGAAGTTAGAGATTGACTCCATGTATAAGAATGGTGTATGGACCCTAGAGGATCCACCTAAAGGGGTAAAAACCATTGGGTGTAAATGGATCTTAAAGAGAAAAAGGGGACCTAACGGGAAAGTAGAGACTTTCAAGGCACGGATCGTAGCCAAAGGCTACACACAGAGAGAAGGCATTGACTATGATGAGACATTCTCTCATGTGGCTATGCTTAAGTCCATCAGGATATTGCTGGCTATAGTTGCATCTTGTGACTACGACATCTGGCAGATGGACATCAAGACATCATATGGATACCTCGAGGATGATATCTATATGGAGCATCCCTAGGGATTCATAATCGAGGAAGGAAAAGAATGCAAGTTGAAAAAAAATCCATCTACAGGCTCAAACAAGCTTCTCGTAGTTGGAACATTAGGTTTGACGAAACCATAAAGAGTTATGAATTTGTGCAGAATTCTAAACCTTGTGTATACAAGAAGTGTAACGCCCCGAAAATTTCGGCTTTTTTCCAAAACATTAAAACATATACAATATCATACTCAAAAGAAGCGTCTCGTCGCAAGCTTTCCAACGAGCCCAAGATTGCGTGAATCCGAGTTCGTATGAGGAAGTTATGCCTGTTTTAGTGAAGCATAGTCAGGGACTTTTATGAAAATATTACCCACGAATTTTGGTTTTATTATACACGTTGGGGAGATATTTTGGAGGATATTTCACCTCAAAATTGACAACCTTATTTTCTATTCTTTACCTTTGAATGGTCTTTAAAACCACATTGATCTCCTTCCATTCTCACCCTTCTCCAAAATTGATTTCTCCGTTCTTCTTCCCTAGAGAGACGAGAGGAAGAGCTTCTTCCCTTTGACGAGCCACGAGGCTCCGGAGCTTCGTTACGAGGAGAGGAAGAAGAGCGTCGTCGCAAGGGGAAAACGTCGCTGCACTCAGATCATTGATCGTGTGCTCGGATCAAAGATTCACGTGAAGGTAGCGGATCTCAACTCTCTCCCTTCACTTTCGCGTACCTTGCGATCTGGAGATTTGTCATTATTGGAGACGGTTGTTCGATTACCTCGAAATTGCCTTTTGTTGTTGGTACATCATCTTGTTATATGTTAAGATTCTCTCTTGATCCTTTTGTGCACGGAGATGGATATAGATCTTTTCTTTTTAACAAAAAGTTCCGTATTGTTGCGGACTAACATCAGACAATACATTGCGTGATGATAGTAAAAAAAAATTATTTTTCCATGTATTTCAATTATCTTGTTATAAGATTCAATGTTATTAGTCTACGTGTTGAAATAATGATATAATATTGAATATATAACGTAAGTATTGTAAAGCAGATCTGCTTTGATATTATATAATTTCATAGGTAGACATGTTTTCTTAGACACAGTCTTTATCTTTTTGAAATGACATATATACACGTTTATCATATTCCATATCCGAGTTATTGTATTATCTTGGATTAGATTTCATTCTGGGAGTGATTTAATCTGGTTGAGCCTATTAAAGCCTTGTAATAGATGAATTCAAGAGCTTGCACTCGTGTTTTTGAACAGATTCAATGAGTCGAAAAAAAACCTTTTGCTTAGATGTTGTCACTGTGTATAATCGTGTATGGGTTTTTAGGATACCAATGGGGAAACTATTTAGTACTCTCCTTAAGTATGCCACTAAATTTAGAATTTATTCCTCTTACATTACTCTCCAAGATAGGAATGCATTATATTGAGACGGTATACCTTTTATATTTTTTGCAAATATATATATATAAAAAATAGAATTACCTAACCTTCCAGACTATCATTTTGCATCAATCTAATACTGAATGTCGGGTATGGAAACCTTGTTGTTATGCTTTTGTTAATATTTCTTAAGGATTCTCATTGATTTGACTAAAATTAAAGGGTGAAAATATTTTGAATCAGTTTGAGGACTGAAGGTCTTAACATGTAAATAGTTCGGTCAATTGACTGTTAGAAACCATTATCGGGCCCATACGAAGGTATCACTTTTTTTTTGATAATGCTACATGTATAAGTCTTGGTCAAGGATACAAACTATATATTCGCATATTTTTGTAAAGTGATTAAACTAGATCGCATATCTTGCGACTGTGATATATTTCAATGTGCATCATCAAGTGATAATGTAATGAGGTTATTAATTAACCTCTGTGTATGTTGATGGATCGAGGATTAAATACTTCAGGGTGAAGGGGGAAAATACTTACCGGAGGAAATAAACAATAATACTACAAGGTGGGTGCACACCCTTGTAGTCCGGCTGAGCCGACAGTGAGTCACCCCCACTCGAGGGACATTATAGAGTGGGGTGGTGGTAGATACTCTGGAGAGTCGGATGGATGCATACATTCATCGCACCTTATAGATTCGTTTCGTGGCTATTGATTTTGGGGTGAGCAAGACTCCCCTGGCAGACTCAATTGACGGAATCACGGTTCCATGGACTATATGCCTTGTGTCTTGAGTGTCAGAGTACTACCAACCAGACTAACTGAAGGATCGCACTTGCACACAGGTCTTAGTCTGCGCTCTGAATGAAACGGTGCAGGTTTCATTTCAAAGTGTAGATTTTCTCCTTTGACGGGTGAGCCCGGAATAAATAAATAAATAAATAATCTAAGGACAAAAAAAAACTTAGAAGTGGATTAATTATGTAAATTGTCAATACTCTACTCATTGCTTGTAACTTAACTAGAGACTTTATACTTGAATACTTGGAATGCTTTCATTATGCCTCTATAGTTACCGCACTTGCATTGCCTACCTAAATTTTCTTTCATTTATAAATTATTGCTATATCCTTACTGGGTCATTTGACTCACAAGTTACCCCCTCTTGGAAATCCAACAGGAAATCTTGAGCAGGAAACCGAGGCGAGAGTTTTTGGCAGCAGTTGAGAACCATTTCAGAGGTTGTTACCTAGTTGGACAGTCTACTCTTATTATTTCTCCATCTTCTCTTTTGATGATGTAATCACAAGAGTTGTTTATTTCTGGTTATCTCAAGTTGTGGACATTTTCTATATCAATGGAAATTTTCTTTTGCCATTTTTTGTATGGATGTTTTATCATGCAGGTTGTTTATAATTGTTGTTGGGTAATACTTGTGATTGAGCATCGAGATGCGCTTCTGCCGAGGCAGGGCGTTACATTTGGTATCAGAGCCCAATTACCCCATCAATCATAGACAACTGTATAATAGGAGAAATACCATTGTACATTAGACAAGTAGTCTTCTGTCTACTGTCAAAAAAAATGTATTGATCAAGGTTGACTAGTGGCCTCTACTCTAGGATCTAATTGCAATTCCCTTTTTATTTCTACACTTGCAGATCATGCCGCCTCGTAGGGATCAGACTGCGCAGCAGTTGGCTACGATGATGGCGATGCTGCAAGATGTGCAACAGAGACAACTTATGCTCGAGGAGCGATTATCGAGATCTACGTCCGAAGGCGTGTCTGGAATGGGTGGGGGAGATGGTGATCCACCACCGCCACCACCTCCTCCTCCTCCTCCCTCGTCGCCGCCACTGCGACAAGAGGACATATTTTCAAAATATCGTAAGGAGAAAGTTCCAGAGTTTCTAGGCAATACAAGCCCAGATGTAGCAGAGAGATGGCTGAAGCGTGTGGAAAAGGTATTCCGCACCATACATGTACCAGATGAGGAGAAGGTTACCCTTGCCACTTACTCCTTAGCGGGCTATGCTGAGGAATGGTGGAGTTCTATGGAGCTGCAGATTGCAACGCCAGTTACTTGGGAGAAATTTACTGAGGTGTTCCGGGAGCATTTTTATCCGGAATACTGGTTAGAGCAGCGCCGCGTAGAATTCACGCTACTGGAGCAGGGGAACAGAACCGTGACTGCTTATCTGAATAGATTTACAAAATTGCTGAAGTATGCTGCTAGCACTGTGTCAACTGAGTCTGACAAGGCATTCAAGTTCTTTCGTGGACTTCGTAAGGAGATTCGTGAGAGATTGGTGCCCCTTCGTTTGGTCACAATGAAGGAAGTGATTGATGCTGCTGCTCAGGTGGAGCAAGACTTATGCGAGAGTAACCCAATGCAGATGAGATCAAACTTTTCTGACAGGATAGCTCGCAATGACAGAGCAGGAGCATGTGCAGGACAACGCTTCCACCCTCACCGTTCTAGAGTGTCGAATAGGTCTACTCACAGAGGGGCTCCTACCTTGGGGCAAGCACTTTCTGAGCCAGCCGAGACATCTCGTCCGATTTTGAGTACTGTTACAGATGCTCATGTGGAGGATCGGGTCTGCTATCGATGCAACCAGAAAGGTCACATCCGGTCCAATTGTCCCTTAGGATCTTCACAGTCTGGAGTTGTAGTACGAGGAGGACGTCCCCAGCAACGGGGGCGCGGCTTTACACCTCAGGGAGGTAGGGGACAACCTTACCAGACTCGGAGCACGACGGGCTCAAGTGGACCGCAAAGAGAGGGACAGTTGAATGCTATTACTGACGGACAAGCGCACGCCTCAGGATCGGTAGTGCGAGGTATGATTTCTGTAGGCGACTTTACTGCTCATGCTCTCTTTGACTTTGGTGCATCACATTCTTTTGTATCGTTGAGCTTTGTGAGTATCTTAGAACGAGAGCCTACCATAGTTACAGACCCTTATCTTATTAAGGGACCTGGAGGTCAGTTGTTTGTGGTCCACCGGGTGTTTCCTGACTGTCCAGTATATATCGGAGGTTATATGCTAGAAGCATACCTATTACTCTTACAAATGGAAGATTTTGATGTTATTCTTGGTATGGATTGGCTCGAGAATCACCATGCGTGCCTTGATTGCTTCCAGAAACAAATCATTTTTAAGATTCCTGATTTACAGGAATTCGTATTTGATGGGAGTACCTCCTCTGGGGGAGTAGTATGCATATTAGCATTGCAAGCACATCGCTTGCTTGATCAGGGGTGTGAGGGATACATTAACTTTCCAGATGTTTTTCCAGATGAATTGCCTGGACTTCCTGCACAAAAGGAAGTAGAGTTTGAAATAACTCTTATGCATGGAACTCAACCAATTTCTATTGCACCATACCGGATGGCGCCAGCTGAACTAAAAGAACTTAAGATACAGCTACATGAATTATTGGAGAAGGGCTTCATACGCCCCAGTACGTCTCCATGGGGGGCACCGGTCCTATTTGTTAAAAAGAAGGATGGATCTATGCGCATGTGTATAGATTACCGGCAATTAAATAAGGTGACTATTAAGAATCGTTATCCATTGCCGCGGATTGATGACCTTTTTGACCAACTACAGGGGTCATCTGTCTTCTCCAAGATTGATCTTCGGTCTGGTTATCATCAGTTGCGAATTAAAGATGTTGATATACCTAAGTCTGCATTTCGGACCAGGTACAGACATTATGAGTTCAAGGTAATGCCCTTTGGCCTGACAAATGCCCCAGCTGCATTCATGGATATGATGAATCGGGTGTTCAGGCCATTTCTTGATAACTTTGTGGTGGTCTTCATTGACGATGTCCTTATTTACTCGAGCGATGAGGAGCAACACCGAATACATTTACAAATAGTGTTAGAGACACTGAGGAAACACAAGCTATATGTGAAATATAGTAAGTGTGAGTTTTGGCTTCGACAAGTGGTATTCTTGGGCCACGTCGTCTCAGGTGCAGGAGTTGTTGTGGATCCTGCAAAGATTGAAGCAGTTCTTAACTGGGTACAACCAAAGAACGTGTCAGAGGTCCGTAGTTTTCTTGGCTTAGCCGGATATTATAGAAGATCCGTGAAGGGATTTTCTCAGATTGCCCTTCCCCTTACTCAGCTAACCAAGAAGGAGGCGATGTACACTTGGACAGACAAGTGTGAGGAAAGCTTCCAAACGTTGAAGGATAAACTTACTACAACTCCCATCTTAGTAATTCCATCAGGAACTAACGGATTCACAGTATACACCGATGCGTCAAAAGATGGATTGGGTGCCGTTCTGATGCAATATGGCAAAGTTGTTGCGTATGCATCTCATCAGTTGAAGCCTCACGAGAAGAATTATCCAACCCATGATATGGAGCTTGCAGCAGTTGTTTTTGCTCTCAAGATGTGGAGGCACTATCTATATGGGGTGGCTTTCGAGATCTTCACAGATCATAAGAGTCTTAAGCATTTGTTTGATCAGAAAGAGCTAAATATGAGGCAACGACGGTGGATGGAGCTCTTGAAGGATTACGAATGCACTATATCATACCACCCTGGCAAGGCAAATGTGGTAGCAGATGCACTTAGTCGTAGGCCACGCTCGAGTGAACCCCATCCCCAGCTCAAGACATGGGATCTCCTCGCATCTTTTAATGAGTGGCGCCCCTTCCAGAGTAGTCGAGAGACGGTTATAATTCCCTCCCCTTCCCGTCCTGAACTAGTAGAGAGGATCATTCGAGGACAGCTTGCAGATGAGAGTCTACAGAGGCTCAAGGACAAGGCCCTTGTAGGGATTTTGGTTGGCTTTTCATATGAAGATGGTGTGCTATGAAATGGCAAACGTTTGTGTGTTCCGACAGATATGGAACTAAGAAATGAGATTATGCGTGAGGCACATAGCTCTCGATTATCGATACATCCTGGTGGCACCAAGATGTATAAGGATTTAAAGAAAAATTTCTGGTGGAAGCAAATGAGAAGAGATGTGGCTGATTTCGTGGCAAGGTGTATGACATGCCAACAGATTAAGGCTGAGCATAAGCGGCCACCTGGACTTCTGCAGTCCCTTCCAATTCCTGAGTGGAAGTGGGAGGGTATATCTATGGATTTTGTGATGGGTCTTCCTAAGACCACTAGTAGTCATGATGCCATCTGGGTCATGGTTGATAGGCTTACTAAGTCAGCACATTTCATACCTGTGAGTATGGCATGCACTCCCTTACAACTTGCAGTGATCTTTATTAAGGAGATTGTCAGACTTCATGGGTTGCCGAAGCAGATTGTATCTGATCGTGATCCAAGGTTTACCTCTCACTGCTGGAGGGAATTCATGAGTTCTTTAGAAGTGCAACTATGTCTCAGTTCTGCTTACCATCCACAGACCGACGGACAATCCGAGAGGACGATTCAGACACTAGAGGATCTTCTTCGAGCATGTGTGCTGGAGTGGAAAGGGTCGTGGAAGGACCATTTACTGCTAGCAGAGTTTACGTATAATAACAGTTACCATGCCAGCATAGGCATGGCCCCTTTTTAAGCATTGTATGGGAGACGATGTACTGCACCTTTGAGTTGGCGGGAGGTCGGGCATAACCAGCTGCATAAGGTGGAATACTTGAAGGAAACTACTAAGGCCATTAAAACAACGCGGGAAAAGATTCTTACTGCACAAAGTAGACAGAAGAGCTACAGTGATAAACGACGCACCGATCTTAGCTTTAAAGTTGGAGATTTCGTCTTCCTAAAAGTATCTCCAACCAAGGGAGTGCAACGGTTTGGAGTAAAGGGGAAGTTAGCCCCACGGTTTGTTGGACCTTTTGAGATCCTTGACAGAATTGGCAGTGTTGCTTATAGGTTGGCACTTCCCACTCACCTGTCAGGAGTACATGACGTATTTCACATTTCCAACCTAAGGAAATATGTGCATGACCCATCGCACGTGATCAGCTACGCTGATCTTCAGGTAGACACAGACCTAAGCTACCCTGAGGAGCTGGTCCGGATCATCGATCGCTCAGTGAAGAGGTTGAGGCATATGGAGATACCATTGGTAAAAGTCCTCTGGCAACGACATAACTCCGAGGAGGCCACTTGGGAGCCTGAGGCAGATATGCGACGAGACTACCCACATCTTTTTGAAGGTAATATCTAATTATTACTTATATCTTTAGCAGCCAATCGATTGGGCTCAACCTTTTAAGGTTGATATGTTACATCCCATGCATCGTAAGTCTCGAGGACGAGACTGTTTTTAAGGTTGTTATGATGTAACGCCCCGAAAATTTCGGCTTTTTCCAAAATATTAAAACATATACAATATCATACTCAAAAGAAGCGTCTCGTCTCAAGCTTTCCAACGAGCTCAAGATTGCGTGAATCCGAGTTCGTATGAGGAAGTTATGCCTGTTTTAGTGAACCATAGTCAGGGACTTTTATGAAAATATTACCCACGAATTTTGGTTTTATTATACACGTTGGGGAGATATTTTGGAGGATATTTCACCTCAAAATTGACAACCTTATTTCCTATTCTTTACCTTTGAATGGTCTTTAAAACCACATTTATCTCCTTCCATTCTCACCCTTCTCCAAAATTAATTTCTCCGTTCTTCTTCCCTAGAGAGACGAGAGGAAGAGCTTCTTCCCTTTGACAAACCACGAGGCTCCGGAGCTTCGTTACGAGGAGAGGAAGAAGAGCGTCATCGCAAGGGGAAGACGTCGCTGCACTCAGATCGTTGATCGTGTGCTCGGATCAAAGGTTCACGTGAAGGTAACGGATCTCAACTCTCTCCCTTCACTTTCGCGTACCTTGCGATCTGGAGATTTGTCATTATTGGAGACGGTTGTTCGATTTCCCTCGAAATTGCCTTTTCCTGTTGGTACATCATCTTGTTATATGTTAAGATTGTCTCTTGATCCTTTTGTGCACGGAGATGGATATAGATCTTTTCTTTTTAACAAAAAGTTCCGTATTGTTGCGGACTAACATCAGACAATACATTGCGTGATGATAGTAAAAAAAATTATTTTTCCATGTATTTCAATTATCTTGTTATAAGATTTAATGTTATTAGTCTACGTGTTGAAATAATGATATAATATTGACTATATAAAGTAAGTGTTGTAAAGCAGATCTGCTTTGATATTATATAATTTCATAGGTAGACATGTTTTCTTAGACACAGTCTTTATCTTTTTGAAATGACATATATACACGTTTATCATATTCCATATCCGAGTTATTGTATTATCTTGGATTAGATTTCATTCTGGGAGTGATTTAATCTGGTTGAGCCTATTAAAGCCTTGTAATAGATGAATTCAAGAGCTTGCACTGGTGTTTTTGAACAGATTCAATGAGTCGAAAAAAAACCTTTTGCTTAGATGTTGTCACTGTGTATTATCGTGTATGGGTTTTTAGGATACCAATGGGGAAACTATTTAGTACTCTCCTTAAGTATGCCACTAAATTTAAAATTTATTCCTTTTACATTACTCTCCAAGATAGGAATGCATTATATTGAGACGGTATACCTTTTATATTTTTTGCAATATATATATATAATAGAATTACCTAACCTTCTAGACTATCATTTTGCATCAACCTAATACTGAATGCCGGGTATGGAAACCTTGTTGTTATGCTTTTGTTAATATTTCTTAAGGATTCTCATTGATTTGACTAAAATTAAAGGGTGAAAATATTTTGGATTAGTTTGAGGACTGGAGGTCTTAACATGTAAATAGTTCGGTCAATTGACTGTTAGAAACCATTATCGGGCCCATACGGAGGTATCACTTTTTTTTGATAATGCTACATGTATAACTCTTGATCAAGGATACAAACTATATATTCGCATATTTTTGTAAAGTGATTAAACTAGATCGCATATCTTGCGACTGTGATATATTTCAATGTGCATCATCAAGTGATAATGTAATGAGGTTATTAATTAACTTCTGTGTATGTTGATGGATCGGGGATTAAATACTTCAGGGTGAAGGGGGAAAATACTTACCGAAGGAAATAAACAATAATACTACAAGGTGGGTGCACACCCTTGTAGTCCGGCTGAGCCGACAGTGAGTCACCCCCACTCGAGGGGCATTATAGAGTGGGGTGGTGGTAGATACTCTGGAGAGTCGGATGGATGCATACATTCATCGCACCTTATAGATTCGTTTTGTGGCTATTGATTTTGGGGTGAGCAAGACTCCCCTGGAAGACTCAATTGACGGAATCACGGTTCCATGGGCTATATGCCTTGTGTCTTGAGTGTCAGAGTACTACCAACCAGACTAACTGAAGGATCGCACTTGCACACAGGTCTTAGTCTGCGCTCTGAATGAAACGGTGCAGGTTTCATTTCAAAGTGTAGATTTTCTCCTTTGACGGGTGAGCCCGGAATTAATAAATAAATAAATAAGCTAAGGACCAAAAAAAACTTAGAAGTGGATTAATTATGTAAATTGTCAATACTCTACTCATTGCTTGTAACTTAACTAGAGACTTTATACTTGAATACTTGGAATGCTTTCATTATGCCTCTATAGTTACCGCACTTGCATTGCCTACCTAAATTTTCTTTCATTTATAAATTATTGCTATATCCTTACTGGGTCATTTGACTCACAAGTTACCCCCTCTTGGAAATCCAACAGGAAATCTAGAGCAGGAAACTGAGGCGAGAGTTTTTGGCAGCAGTTGAGAACCATTTCAGAGGTTGTTACCTAGTTGGGCAGTCTACTCTTATTATTTCTCCATCTTCTCTTTTGATGATGTAATCACAAGAGTTGTTTATTTCTGTTATCTCAAGTTGTGGAAATTTTCTATATCAATGGAAATTTTCTTTTGCCATTTTTTGTATGGATGTTTTATCATGCAGGTTGTTTATAATTGTTGTTGGGTAATACTTGTGATTGGGCATCGAGATGCGCTTCTGCTGAGGCAGGGCGTTACAAGAAGCTTAGTGGGAGCGCCATTGTGTTTATCACGCTTTACGTAGATGACATCATTATCATTGAAAATGATACAGGGATGATGACCAATGTTAAGATTTGGTTATCCCATACCTTCGAGATGAAAGATCTTAGAGAAGCATTCTACATCTTGGGTCTGAAGCTGTTCAGAAATCGAGAAAAGAGGATATTGGGATTATCACAACATGGATACATTAACAAAATTATTGAACATTTATGTATGAAGAGTTCAGAGAAAGGTTTCCTCCCCTTAAGACATGGTATCAACTTTCTAAAGGGACGACTCCTCAGAGTGTTGAGGAAAAGAAAGTCATGGTCGGATGCTCCTATGCATCAACTGTAGAAAGCTTAAAGTACGCCATGATATGTAGTGGGCCAGATATCTACCATGTAGTGGGAGTGGTAAGTCATTACCAATCCTACTATGGAGAACAATACTAGAATGCGGTAAAGAACATTTTCAATCTAATACGGACACAAGATTAAATCTTGGTTTATGGAGATGGCGATCTCCAAGTTTTGGGATACACAGATTCAGATTTTCAGTCAGATATTGATGATCGAAAGTCGACATCAAGGTTTGTATTCATGTTGAACGGCGGTGTTGTGAGCTGGAGAAGCAAGAATCAGGACACTACAACAGATTCAACAACAGAAGCCAGATACTTTGCCACATTAGATGCTGCAAAGGAGGCGGTGTGGTTGCGCAAGTTCATCCTGGAACTTGGTGTGGTTTCCTATGATACCCCCATCCCATTACTCTACGATAACACGGGATCCATTGCGCAGGCGAAGGAACCCATATGGCATCAAAAGAGCAAGCACATGAAAAGGAAATACCACATCATTCGGGAGATTCAAAAGCGTGGTGACATTATCATCACCAAGGTGGCCTCTGCCGACAACATTATTGATCCTCTTAACAAACCTTTAACACAGAAGATTTTCGACCAACATGTAATGAATATGGGTTTAGGGATTGTACCTGAATGGTTCTGAAGGTAAGTGAGAGATTGTTAGCCATGTGAGCCCGAGGCAAACTATTCTTGTAATAAATGTTATTATAATATCTTATTTATCAAAAAAAGTTATTGATTTATTCACTCCCTATCTGAGATTAAATGAATGAATGTACTTTAAGTTCCCTCTGTGCAATTAGAGTTATGTACCATGGCCTTCTTACTAATCATACAATTGTTGATTCAATAACCGAATCATAGAGGCCGGTGCTTGGATGAATATCTAAGGGGTTAGATTGAGGACTCATCAAGCACCGTCAAATGATTGTTAAGAGTTAATCTCCATCTTGAGTAGGAGATGGCCGTCCTTTCTCAATAGGCTGATACGTAACCGACAAGAATAGAGATTCGAAGGTTTCATATTAGTTCGGTCAAAGGGTTGACTTAACGAGATCGAGATAACCAAAGTCCCATGTCGTATACTTTCACGATATAGGCACCATCCTCTGACCGAAGACAGATGTGTTGCTATATGTTTGAGTATGTATATTTGGAAGACCAATAGGTTGATGACCTAACCAAGGTCTATACATTGGCGAGCTGGTGTGCATATAAGGATATATGAGCAATACGATCTCTCAAAGGGATCATACAAGTTCATTTGAGAACCGGAAGACATGAGCTCACTCATGAGGTATTGGGACCGATAAAATTTCATGAATGATTGTCGTGCTTGGAAGCATGATAAGAATTTGTAGGTATGATATATGCTTTTGGAAAGCTCATGATCGATCCCAAATCCCAATGACCAAGAATGAGAAACTTGATGATGGAACCCTAGAGATGACAGTGTAAAATTGATCTATATCTTCGGGTTTATCATAAGTCTTCCAGTATGCAGGATGTACAAGAATTATGAACTTGAGGGTGATGTGATCATAAACGATTGCATAACCATGATGCTTCCATTCCGAGGGAGTGATGAAACATGTTTGGATTTTAGTGGCTCCTCTCAGTAAAGAAGTAATCTGATCTTAGTCCAAGTGTTGGATATTGATCAGAATGAGATTCAGATGTAATAAAAAGATTATTTCTATGGCCTTGATTTAATCAAGCATCTATGAGAGGTCCATCGAATATGTATTTCTGATATGATCTCAATATCCAAGTCACTATACGTGGAACATACAATCGACCTGTCTTTATCTCCAAGTATCTACGGAGAAAGCACATTATTCTTGAAAGAGATCAAGAATAATTCTATTGTTGAATTTTATCTAAAAATTTAGAAATGGATAAATAAATACGATTTAATTATCATGAATAATGTGAATTTGATTCATATTATTTAAATACATGAGAATGATAATCCACTATAATTAAATGTGATTTAGTTATTATGGATATGAATAATGTGGATAGCACTGTCCAATTATTCATATATATAATGAAAATGTGATTATGATATATAGAAGAGATACTAATTGTGATTTATATTTGTTGATTACTTATTGATGTTAATTCGATTCACATTGGATGATTAATTAAAAATATGATTACATTTTATTTTGATTTTTGAATGTGATTCACACAATTCCAATGGCATGATTGCAATCTTCACAAGATAATTGTGAATTATCCTTGTGACATAATCTTGGAAATTATATGATATAATATAATCTCATGACTTGGAATGAGATTGACTCTACCAAGTCAAGAGGTGGACGACCACATTGTCCCGAAGGGACTTAGCGGTTGTTCCCCCCTTTTTAGGAATGAGGCAATCTCTTCCTCCATTATCTCCAAGATTAAATGATTTAATTTTGCAATTAATTATATTAATTTATCAATATATACTAATTTAAATTGAATCAATTGTTGTTGTATTTTTAACAACAAAAATCATGCTATTGGATTCAACACAAATCAATCTCATCCATTGATTTAGTGTTGTCCATGAATTGAGATCCATGGACTCTCAAAACCATATAAAAGAAGAGGCACCCCTTGCTCTTAGATGACACAACTTCGACAATGTCTCTCCCTCCTATTCTCACGTCATCCCTTCTCCTTCTTCATGAGTGACCGTCCACTCCTCTCATCGAGAGAAGGTTCTCTTCGTCATCGCATCACTATTGTGTTGTCGCTTCTGCGACTCTTGGGTATCCGTCTTATTTGGTGCATATCGCTCGTGAAGAAGACGTTCGATCTTGTGAGACGAGATCAGGAGATCCATTGCTTAGATCGTCGACTTGGATTGCGAGAAGTACGCGAATCATCCCTGTGCTTGCAAGTGTATCCTCCGATGGATCGGACTTGAGACAGGATGTCTCTTCTCTTAAAGTCTTGATCACAACCACACTATAAGAGGTATTCCTTTATCTACTATGTGCTTAGCTGAAATGATCCGAGAAGTGTTCTTGGATCATGTGGTTTCATTAATCAGAAAGTTTTAAAATTATGTTGCATCGAGCAACTAGTGCAACTAGTCACTCTCGATCGTATATGATACGATCCACATGCTTCTTTGATGTGCTTGAGGATTCTTCGATATCCTTTAGAAGAGAGAGCATTAGTTGTTGCTCTCTTGTTGTCATATGAAGAGAGGGTTGCCTCTTCTTATATAGTATTTTGGGAGTCCATATATCTCAGTACATGGACAACACAAAATCAATGGATGAGATTAATTTGTCAATCTTTTAGTTGCCATGATCTTTTTGTAGAAAAATATAACAACAATTAATTTAATTTAATAAATATATTGAATAATCAATATAAATTAATTTTAAATTAAATAAATTATCTTTAGAATTAATTGGAAGGAGATAATCATCCACCAACTATGTTGGTGGACATCAATCTTCTTCCAATGAGATTACATTATCTCATTTGCAACACCATCTCATAATTATACTTCACAATTATCTTGTGAACATTGCAACCATGTCATCGGAATTTTGTGAATCACAATCAAAACTCAAAATAAAATGTAAATTATATTTTAAATTAATTATCCAATATGAATCTAATTCATATCAATAGTAAATCAACAAATATAAATCACAATAGGATCTCTCTAATATATTATAAATCATATTTATAATATATATCTGATTAATATGGATAGTTCTATCCACATTATTCATATCCGTAATAATTAAATTATATCTAATCATCTTGGATCTCTATTCTCATGTGCCCAAATAATATGAATCACATTCACATTATTCACATCTTTGATAATTAAATCACATTTAATTATCTTAGATAACTCTCCTAATAATATGAATAAAATTCATATTATTGAAGATAATTAAAACACATTTAATTATCCATTTCTCAATTCTCGGATACATTATCAACAATGAAATTATTCTTGAACTTTTTCATGAACAATGCGCTTTCTCCACAGATACTTGGAGATAAGGACATGACGATTGTATTGTTCCATGTATAGTGACTTGGATATTGAGATCACATCTCAAATCCAGATCTCGGGACCTCTCATTGTTGTTTGATTAAATCAAAATCGTAGATCTAATCTTCTCATTGTATCTGAATTACATTCAGATATATGTCCAACATTTGGACTAAGATCAGATCACTTCTCTATGAGAGAACACTCCCTAGGAATGGAAGCGTCATGGTTATACAATCGTTTATGATAACATCACCCTTAGGCATTCCTAATACTTGTACATTCTACATACAGGAAGACCAAGAATAAACCCGAAGTTTTAGATATATTTAGACTGACTCCTTCATGGTTTTTATCATTAAGGTTCTCATTCGATCATTGGGAGTTGGTATCGTTCACATACTTTGCAAAAGCATATATCATACCCTTGTATTGATCATATACTTTCCAAAAGCATATATCAAACCTACAAATTCAGTCAAGCTTCTAAAATGAGATGTTCGTGCAAAGAACTTGATTCTTCCCAATATTTTATGAGTGAGCTCATGTCTTTTGGTTCAGTAATGAACCTGTATGCTCCCTTTGAGAGATCGTATTAATCATATGCCCTTGTATACACACGAGCACGCCGGTGTATAGATCTCGATCATCAACCTATTGGTCTGCCAAATGTACATACTCATACATATAGTAACACGCCTGTCTCCGGTCAGAGAATGCGCTCTTATATCATGACAATATACGACATCGGTCTTTGGTTATCTCAATCTCATTAAGTCAAATCTTTGACCTAACTTATATAACACCTCCTAATCTCTATTCCTATGTAGAGGACATGCATCAAGAGGTCAATTAGATATCAACCTTTAGAAAAAGGATTGCTATATCCCTCTCAGTCCAGAGATCATCTCTTAATAATCATTTGACGGTTCTTGATGAGTCCTCAATCTAACTCTTTAGAAATTCATCCAAGCACCAGCCTATATGATTTAACAATTGAATCAATAGTTATATGATCATTAAGATGGCCATGGTACATAACCCTCATTGTACTAAGGGGCCTATTATGCAAATTAATTATTCTTCATTTCAAATCAGGAAATGATATTTGCAATAACATTTATTGCATAATGGCTCGCTATGGGCTCGCATGGCCAACAGTGGTTGCATTCCATAAGGCACAGGGTGAGGTGATAAAATGGTCAAAGTGATGTTGGGAAAGATAACCGGGTAATCAAATCATCTCAGATCCCACTACCCATATAGCGGAGGGCCAAGAAAAGGGAGTGGAGGCACATGGTGGTTTCTGACACTACTATGTGTCGCTATGAAAATTAAAAACTAAAAGTAAGAGAAAATTAAAAATACAATTGAAAACCTCAAAAATATTTTTCCTTCACGAAATTGTTCATCTTGATGAGATCCACAATTTTAATGAAACAATTAAGCTATAAAGGCCTCAAATTTATGAAGTGATTTTTTTATGATAATTCATATACACAAATTACATGTTTTTTTTGTAGATTTTAATTTTCTTATTTGATTTTTAGTTCAATATAATTATAAAATAAAATTGAATAAAAATAAAAAAATGCACACACATTCTTGGATTTAAAATAATTAAATAAGTAAAGAAATAAAAATAAATAAAAACATATATATATATATAATGGATACATTGTCAAAACACATTATTTTCTTCTAGTTTTAATTTTTTAATATATTTAAAATTTAATGAATAAAAATAAGGAAAATAAACTAAAAAGAGTTGGGTATATACATAAAATAATAGACTAAAGTTAGTAAATATATACAATGTGCAATTTGAGTCCCAAAACCCAAATTTCACACATGAACTCTGATTCTTTTGAATTTGATCTTAATTTATTGATAGTAGAATGTACATTAACTAAAAATGAGTACAGGTTCATAGGAGGTTGTATGTGGCTTCGGCCTTTTGTCTCAATACTGCATTTTGTGTTTGTTCGACATATATACGAGTTAGTATTTTTAGCATTTTTATTTATCTAGGTTATTATATGTTCACAATGAAGTTGATTTCACATCAAGTAACATGAATTTATTTAGAATGTTGGAATATTAAATTATTTGTAGGTGAAATATATACAATATTTTCAACTCCTTGTTTTTTGTGATTTTTATATGCTAATGTATGCTTCTTATTTACATATGCGTGAATGTTTATGTTGTAACATAAATACTATAATGCAAGTATTTGCTAAGAATTTGAGCTCTATTTTCAATTTTTTGTTAGATGAATCGCATATTTAACAATGAACCATTTAACAAATCGTTCTAGAATGAAGAATGCTTACCTGATCGAAGGAGCTTGGAAGTGGATGGTTATAAAAGAAGAAGACATGTATGGTGGGCCTTCCAGATGGGGGAGTGTCATATGAAAGTCCTTTGGTCTAGGACAATAGGACCTCCTTGAAAAAAAAACTTGCATTGACGAGTCTAGAAAGGCAAGGTTTTTTGCATTCTTCAATGTTGATGGTAGATTTTAACAATAAAGCATTATTGAATAAATTCAAATCAGTAATCCTGCATCCATCATTTTCCCATTGTCGAGTCATTTTTTCTAAACGACCTTGACGTTAGTCATTTTTGCATAGTTTCATTCTATAAAAAATATGTTTAATATTAATGATTTTGTTAATGATTTCACGGGGCATCTTCTGACATGAAAATGGATGCATGGTCAATGAGGTCAAAGATGAGTTTATGAGGCAAACAGGGGCATTCATACCGAAATCGTAGCCTTCCAATCTTGGAGTTTCGAAGATAATTGTGACAGGAGAATTCCTGTCTTTTTAAAAGTATTTTAGGAGAGGGTGAAAACTCAGGTAATTAATGGTAGGGATATTTACAATCATATCCTTGAGTAGTTTCGTATATACGTACATAACCATCGAAAATAATGAATTACACTTAGAATCCTAAATAGTCCTTAACTCTTACTTGACGTAACCCTGCGTTAACTTCCATCTGTTTCTCCATTAATTTTATTACCCTTTTAAAAAATTACATTTTCAAAAGATACCACATCTTCCTCCCTCAACATGGACAATCGGAGCACCGCCTCATCTTCCTCTTCTGATCTCATGCATGAAAGATCTTGTTGAGGATTTACGAAGAGGATGGCAGGCGGTGGAGGGGGCTTGAGGGGACGGAGTATGTGGCTGGAGCAGGCGGATGAGGGCTTGGAGGAGATGGCAAAAGGGGTTGTAGGGGGTGGAGTAGGGGGCTGGGGGAGGGGGCGTGGAGGGCGACAACGAAGGAGGGGGAGATGGAGGGGAATGTAGGAGGAAGGGGGATGTTTTTTGTTCCCAGTGTGGGGAGAGTACATGCAGGCGTAGAGGGGAGTTGGTTGGCGGGGGAGGGGTGTGGGCAAAGGGGATGGGTAGTCGCGAGGGAGGTGGTTGGTGGGGGAGGGGATGTGAGCGGAGTGAGGGTGTGATTGTGTAAGACCTCGAGACTCCGATACATACCAAAATATCGTAATACGGGTTATGTATCGAATTTCCATTCAAAATACGATCTCAATGATATTCGAGACATGGATTTCAGTCCAAACTCTCATATTCTCTTAGTGTCGATTTCTGTATTTTTGTCTCCTGCGGATTTGATTTCTGATTTCGTAGTCAGATTATATTGGGATTGTGCAGGCTTATGCATACGGAGGGCTGAAATGGTTATGGGTACCATGCAAACATTGGGGGTAGTTGCAGGGGTTGTGTGTGCTAGTGGAAGAGAAGATCTGGGTGGATTTTGCTTCACAGTTTGGTTTTTTTGTGCCCCCAACTTCCTTTTCTTGGTTACGAAATTCTTCTACAAAGTTGGGGGTTTACAGTAGATTTTGCTGAACTGTTGAATTTTCTAGATGTGAAGTTTTTATATCGATTGTGCTTTCACATGTAGTTGATTTTACGAGTGTCAGATTTGGATCTCGGGAAATTTGGGTGTTTTTCAACATGTAGTGATGCTTATTGCTACTATGAGTGTTGCCTCACTTTTTGGAAGTGATGAACAAGACCATGTTACGAGCGATCTGTAAGTATGTCATGAGTGGGACCATATGTGGTTGTTGTGCATGTTAGCTCATTTTCCTAAATTGACAAAAAAATTAAAGTAATTTGATATCATTAGATGTTTAGTTTCTTTAGTTCAAAGTTAAAAAAAACAAGGCATGCTATTAACCTTTGTAAATAAATCTGCGTGTGTTCATCAACTCTCCCTTTCCGTGATGTTCTTTGGATGATAACCATTAATTGTAAATACGTGAAACCAGACATTTATTTTCGTAGTAAAGAAGTTATATCTACTCTCTTTTACAAAGATAAAAACATGTCTACTGTCAATATGAATTAACACAATTTGATCTTTTTTAATACAATTTGATCTTTTCAGTGTGATGCAATTATCCATACTTTAATGGATGCAGAAAACTGGCTTACCAGTTAAATCTGCACAGTAAAAGTTAGGATCTTATTGTAGTTAGTGCAAACTAGCTAGGAACCTCTGAAGTTTGAATGATACAGATAAGTTGGTGATATTTATACTAGATTTATTAAGCTAAAGATTACTTTCATATATCATGCAATGCTGGATATTAGATGTTAAAGGATGGATTTATAAGAATTGCGAGATGTCAAAATATATGCTACTGTCTTTGTCTTGTTACGTACTGCATTTACGAATAGCTTCAACATGTGTACATTGTTGGACATGCTGTTAGAATTAGCTCTTGGTAACTGACACTTCGCGGCAATTGCGTAGCATGTGCTATAAATTGGTAGCTCTTTTATACCTTGAAGATAAAGTTTAGAATTCATATCCACGTGCCTTTATCATTAATAATTATCATGATATGTGAAATTCTAATATGTCGTGATTATGTATATTAAGGAACTCAAAGTATTATGCTTTTGGTTGTAATCAAAGTGCGTATTTTCTAGGAAGGTTCCAATAGTTTGTCTATTTTAAGCTTTGGATTAATATAGCAGTGGTTAAGGTTTGACCAATTGCCTCTCCATACGAAGTTACTTCTATATAAAATTACGTGAGTAAGTGCCTGGCTAGTCCAGGTCATCAATGGAATTTCAGGGATTAGACCAATCTGTATGATGTGCGTAGAAAAGGTTCGACCTGTTTACCATAAAAATAATCGGTGATGTCCTACGGAGAAGCATGCTTCCTTGGAAACTCGGAAAGAGACTTTGACAACCGTAAATAACCCAGACGAAAGACTATTGCTGCTTTAGCTTACCATGTATTGTGTGCGCTGCTTAGTGCTCCTCTTAGTATCTTAGTGACTTTTCGCCATGTCATCAATTGGCTACGTGCCCTTGTGCTTTGTGCTATGTAAGGTGTTCATTGTGTTCTCCGCATGGCAATGAGGTATATGAGCTCTATGTAACTCCACTCGAGAATGTGCATTACTAACATGGGTGTGTTAGTGGTGATCATAAGCAACATTATACTACAGTCGAAGCTCAACTTTCCTACCGACGGATTTCTAGATACTTATAGGTGTTGGCCCCACGTATAAGTACCCAGTTTCACCCCATTGAGGAAAGACACCAAGTTTATTAAATAAAAAGTCGTAAAACTATGTGATTTATACATTTATCTGAGATCAAATATATTGAATCAGATTGTGTTCTTCCATCGGGAACTCTACGATGGATTAATGTAGAATTGGATTATATTTTACTTTGTGGTCTTAATTTATCTTTGTAAGTTAGAATTATTGTTCAATACATGTCCATATCCATGTTGGCGGAACATTTGATGATTTTTATTACGAGGTATCATTTCTTAGTGGATGGTGGGAAAATGGATGTTGTTTATACTTTGTGGGTTTCACAACTATTTCTCGTACACATTCTGTTTACCTTTCTAGTTCTTGTTTTATATCCATACTGGTCGATTTGCTCATAACCCTATTTGCATGAATTTGGCAGGTTTGCAAGATCAACGACCACAACAATAGGCGATAAATGGTTGACTTGGTTCAGCTTCTTTTGTGGTACGAGTTCCTGTTCTTTTGGTTAGTTGTACCTGTATTTCTTTTTGAGAGACATGATGTATCTATATATGTTGATATATTCCTACAATATTGTACAAATTTTTTTGTGGACATGATGTTATGAATGGAAATGTAATGAAAAAATGTGGTTATTCTTTCGTTAGTGTTCTCCTACATGTTCATCACAACTTGGTATTTTGAATGTAGAATCATATGTGTGGATGTGTATTACTGAGTATCTGGATCCATGGAGGTGTCAAAGATCGGAGGTGAAGGGTGTGAGCAGAGGTAGAGGGGGTGTGGGTGGAGGAAGGATGATGGAAAATGAGGGGGAAGGGGGAGGGGAAGGGTGTTTTCTTTCTTTTTCTTTTTTAAGTTTAATTCATAGCCATTTGATTGAAGATATGTTAGATTAACTTGAAGGTATGGTTGAATTATGGAATAAAATAACACAAGATTATGATGGTGTGAGATTGAGTGACTATTTGGAGGTTTCTCGTGTACTTCGTGATTATCGAAGGTTATATACATATATATAAAACTCCTTAGGGTTATGGGTGTAAATATACTTTAATGGTATACTCTGCTTGATCCCAATTGAAATAAGCTTCGACAAGATCGATTTCCAATTGGAGGAGATTGACTTTAAAAAAGATTGATTTTGTTTTGTTTTTTTCTATACTCAATGAGCTGGAGAAGATTACGGGAGTAAAGAGAACATTTTTTATATGTTCTCGTGGAATTCCAAGGACATCAATAGATCATCTATAAATTGAACATTCGTGATCATGGAATATATACCAAGTTTAAAAATCCAATTAAGTGACCACTATTCACTAACTTGGCATTGACTAGCATGGCATCAAGTACATTTAATGAATATATGAAGAGGAAATGGGATACGGAATCCCCTTGGAGGACTCCTTGGCTAGGTTGAAGAAACCCCACAAAAGATACATTTAACTAAAAGGAAACATGAGTAGTTTCGCGTAGAGCCATGACCCAAGTTACAAAGGATTTTGGACAACCATAAGGGCGAAGAAAATCGAGAATGAAGAGTCGTCTCAAGGCACCAAAAGTCTTTCCAAGGTCAATTTTAAGGACAATCGCCTTAGTTTGGAGCTAGTCCACCAAAGCATCAACAACCAAATAATTGAAAGACGTTTTAACAAAGGTCTCCTTCGTTTTTATATCGTTTACGGCTGAGAAGTTCAAATCTTGATTTAGTTCTTTCTCACTCATCAAGTTTTCGATTCTTAGAATTTCCCTAGAGATATTCGAGACGTTAGCCCCCCCCCCCCCCCCATGTTTTTCTTCAGGGGCTTTAATCATTTTATTTTCACCGTTCATAGATGAAGGGATTATCCGACATTAGTTCCTTAGCCCATGAATTTTTCACGATATTAATGAAGAAGTTCTTTTTAGCCAGAAGGTTTCGATCCAAAAAGCATCCGCTAATTGAGCAAAATTATCACAAGTCAACAATAAAGAGTTATAATGAAAGAGGGTCTTTGGGAGAGTTTGAATGTTCGACTAGGGAAAAAGGTCAAGAATGGTCATGTTCATGTGAATTCTGTGCTTTTATCCTCAAATTCAGAAAGTCTCTGAGATTGAATCCAACGATTTCCCAAAAAGTTCCGTTTTACGGGATCTGATTTCTTGAAGAAAAGACAAGATTCGGTTTGCTGACATTCTTCAAATTTCTTAACCGACCCCACTTATGCTTTTCCTCTCATACCTATGATGTTCCATGACTAAAAAGTATATGTTATGGTTTCCTCTTTTCTGTAGAACGAGTCCATATGAACTCGTGGTCAAAGAACGCCACCGGCGTTTTCGGAGCCGGCGGTTCCGGCAAGCCCGCGTCTTGCGGGAGTCGGTTAGGGCGTGGGGGTTAGGGCGGACTAGTGCGAGGGCATTCACGCCCTATAAAACACCTCATCCGGGAGGGGATCAAACATACGCTCTTCCTCGCACTAGGGAGCCCTCTCCCATTTCTCATATCCCTCCATCTCTCGATCCCATTCTCTCTCGCAAGAAAAGGAGGAAGGCATACCTCGAAGGGGATCTTAGACTGGTATCAGAGCTTCTCTTACGATTGCCGGAGGAGGTGGATCCGAAATCGTCGAACGCGTTTGCCGGCCATTCAAAGGCGCCGCCGTCTCCACATTTTTTCCGGGTCCAGAAAACCCTAGCGCGGGTTTAAGCAGAGAGGTAACCTTTATTAAAAAGATATATGGCTCGCAAGCCGAAAAGCTGCAATCGCACGTACCCTCTTTTGTTTTGTTTGTGAACCTTTGGCCCTTTGCTTTTCACGTGATTTTTTTTATCTCCATTTTTTAATCACCTCTTTTATATATTACTATAAAATTGAAATTCTGACATCTTCTGTAAAGCTGATACACTGCACATCTGCACATCTTCCGTAAATCCTGACACCATACATTGACGTTGGTTTTTTTTTGTATGCCATCATTTCCATTTTTTTAAAAACGTGTTTTGTTTTTTTTTTAAAAAAATCACGTTCTAATAACAGTAAAGTTTTTGAGTGGATACGTTAACTTTTTTTTACTTGATTTTGGTAAAATTGCATTATTAAATTTTTTTTTGCCTTACACGTGAATACGTGACTTTTTTTTTGTGTGTTCTACTTTGTTCGGTCCTTCTACACAATTTATACATGTTTTCCCATATTGTCAGATCCCAGTTTTTTTTGCTTGACGTTTTTTTTGTTATTCACGTTGTATTACAAAGCCTGCAACATCACGTGAAGTCTGTTTTGTTGAGTTTTTTTTTGGTCTGGTGCTATTCGTCTGCGATCGGTCTTTATATATATATATTAAAAATATATATGTGAAATCCGTGATTGGTCTGTTGTTTTTTTTATTGTATCCATTTTTTTAACATGGGTAGTATTTTTTTTATTGATTAAATTATTATTATTATATTTTTTTGGCCGTTTAAAAGAATAATTTATTTCCTTAAGAAGTTCAGCTGCAAGCCTCACACCGGCAATTTTTTTTTCTCTCAAAACCATTGGTATTTTTTTTCTAAGTTCCATTTTTTTAGGGGAAGAGGAAGCCCCTGTTTTAAAAAAATAATAAAAATAATAAAAAAAGGGGAAATTATTAAATGTTTTAATTATTTTTTAAATACATCTCCCTGTTTAATTTTTTTTACATTCATTAAGCATCTAGATACGTTTTTTTTAATATACTTTGTTGAGTTTTTTTTTGTTCTAGTTAAAAAAAAACTCTCTTTGTTTATTCCCACAACATTACACCTTCTCATAAAACTTCTATATTTATTTCTTTAGATCAACAAAAATGACAAGCAAAACCATTGCCACTGAGGTAGGGAAGATAGAGTACTTGAACGGTACTAATTATGAATTATGGAGTAGGAAGATCTACTATGGCCTGTTGCACGATAGCATACACACCATTATAGACAAACCTGGCCCAACTTTATCTGAGAATCCAACTGTGGATGAAATTAGGTCCCGCGAACAGTGGGAGAAAATAGATAATAGGGCTAGGAGCTTTATTCTGACCCATATGGATCTGAACCTGATTCGGGTCTTTGAGAACTGCGAATCAGCTTACGAGCTATGGACCGCGGTGAAGGACAAATACCACTCCAAATCGGAAGTGAGCGTCCAGCTTCTTCTACACAAGTACAACTCGTGTAGAATGAAGGAATCTGAAAGCGTCCTCGAGCATGTGAATAAGATGATCGTGATGGCCAAGGATCTTGCGGCTGCTGATTGCGCGATTCCGGAGAGGATGCAGATCGCAGCCATATTAGGAAGTCTCCCTCCGTCATTTGACATGGTTGCCACATCTCTGAGGATGAATGGCAACATTAAGTCCGTGACGGACCTACCTGCACAGTTGGCAATTGAATTCTGTGCTTTCATGTGAATTCTGTGCTTTTATCCTCAAATTCAGAAAGTCTCTGAGATTGAATCCAACGATTTCCCAAAAAGTTCCGTTTTACGGGATCTGATTTCTTGAAGAAAAGACAAGATTCGGTTTGCTGACATTCTTCAAATTTCTTAACCGACCCCACTTATGCTTTTCCTCTCATACCTATGATGTTCCATGACTAAAAAGTATATGTTATGGTTTCCTCTTTTCCTCCTCCTTCCAAGTAATAGATGGAGAAGCTAAGCATTATACGTTCGTAAATCAGCAACGAATCGATTTCTTTTGCAAGAATCTTGAAATACAAATTCAAAGAAATTTAATAGGTTACGATTGCGACTAAAAACTTGGATATCGAAATGATGAATCATGAAAAATAGAGGATTTATGATTGAGGGTACCTTTTCCCATGTTGATGGTGGGGAAGGAGACTTTCTCCAAGAAGCCCTCCTGATCCATATCCACCGTTTTAATAACCATAGTCTCCTGCTTTCCCTCGATTGATGCTCTAGATAAGCAATCACATTACAGTTACAGCATCTAATTACGTCTTTATTTACAATATCTACCCATTTCTCTCACTCTTAAGGAATGAGAAATAAACATAATTTATTCTACCTTGTTCCTTCTCTTTCATGCCAACATACCCACAATAGCAAAGGTTATTTCATTGTGGCGGCAAATTCTACCACAGCAACGAGATTATTGTGGTACCGCAGCTTATTTTATCCCGGTAGGTAAGCATGTCAGCAATGGAATTAATATCTATAGAAAAAATATCTTAACAAACATAAATGCCCTATTGCAACTTGCTACTGATAATCTGCCATGCAATAAGCCCCCTACCGTATATGTGGGCAGTTGGCACTGAGTAGCTTCCAGGATATCCAGATTACATATATAATTATCTGATTTTCTTGTTTAGAAACAGCGTTATCTACAATCCTCCAAAGCAAACATATAATAATAATCCAAAGAAAAAAAAAGTAAGGGGCAAAAGGAGAGAAAGGACTTTGGAACATGCTCAAAAGACGAGGAATAATAGCCAGAAACGGAATCGTACCATGAAGTCGAGGTGGGATTGCAACATATGCTACACATGCAACAAAGATGCTGTGTTTTTTTTTTGGAAAATTCTATACGGGGAAGAACATAGATTGTCTGGAACGTCAGATGGGATCCAACGGCCTGGATCTGTCGCTTTGAGAAGCAGCACTCTGTGTCCGCCGTCCTATCTTCTTAAGCAAGCAGTCGCAGTCACAGTCGCAGCAGCTCCCGCCTCCCCTTCCTCTGCCGCCGGCTCGCTACCCACCGCACCATTCCTATGTCGGAATCAAACAACCACCACAACCCAACGACTACCAGAGCAGCCTCTTGTTACTTTTCTTCGTACAGCTCTTGCGGCGCCATAACCCATATGAACGATGACTTCCTCGTCTCCATCCTGCAGCTCCTTCCTGTGGAATCCGTCGTCTCCTTCTCGATGACGTGCAAGAAATTCAGATCTTTGGGGTCTTCGGATGCCCTCTGGGAGTCCATCTGCAGGAGGGAGTGGGGCTCCGCCCGCGTCGAAGCTCTCCTCTCGTCCCCACCTTACTCCATGCCATCTTCTTCGGCTTCTTCTTCTTCTTCCAGGAATGCCATGGTGCCGTGGAAGAGGGTGTTTGAGCAGATTTCCCATGTGGGTTCTCTTTCTTGCTCCGAATTGACCTGTAAAGATGCCGCCTTTCCGCAGCCCAGGGCTTCGCACTCCCTCAACTCCGTCTCAGGCTGTCTCGTCTTGTTTGGTGGTGGCTGCGAAGGAGGTGCCCGTGCTGTCTCTACTCTCTGCCTGTTCCGTTTCATGCCATTGCCTTATTTCAAATGTAGTTTTTCATAGATCTCATGCTGGCTGACGAGATGAGATCCAAATGCAAGGATTTAGAGGCAGCGCTACTTAATACCAACTAATGCACGTGTTTTTCAGCATTAACTAGTTACACATTGTAACGATAATATCTGATGTGATTTCAGAATTGCTATCTTTTCTATATTAGAAATCACACCTTGACGAACGCCGCTGCCTTCGGATATTTGGGCTGCATCTGTCTTTCTTCTTCTTCTTGTTTTTTTTAAAAGACAAAAGATGGCTGCTAAGGCTAAAGGTCGTCCAAGACTCATTAAAGCGGAGAAATCATAGGTTTTACAATAACTACACTACACACCCCAAGATTCAGAAGAAACCCAAGAGGAATTTTTCCTTAGGAGCGGTAGATGGGGGCAATGGCTCCCTTACGAAATATGTCCGTTGTCAGAAGCAACAACTAGGGAGCGGGTCCACCCAGCAGCAGATTCCACACAGTTTAGTGCTCTTGATATCAAGAACAATCACTATCAGGGTTAAAATTTTTGTTTTAAGCAGAGATCTCATACTCCACTAGGATTCAAAGCTTACTAACTTGAGATGGACAAGACAACAACACCAACAAGGCCTTTTCCCACATCAAGTAGGGTTGACTACATGGATTCGTTGCCTCCGTTTATATCTATCTTGAGACATTATCGGGCTTAGATCTAAAAAATTAAGATCCCTTTGGATAGCCTCATTCCAACACTTCTCGGGCCTTGCTCGCCCTCTCTATACCGGCTCAACATCCCAAATTTCCCGTTTTCCAATAGGTGCATATACCGACTTCCTTTGCAAATGAACAAACCATCTTAATCGATTTTCCCTCATCTTATCCAATATTTCAGATACCACGATACAACGGCGATACATCGACGATATTGCGATATGAGCACCTTTTTAGTCATTCCTTCACAAATGAACGTCAATATGGGTGATATTTCGGTGATACATTGTATCAATATTATACCGATATGGATATCGATATCAACATTTTAACTCTTGATCTTATCCTCTATCGGTGTGATACCAACTTTCGTTCTGATTGCATCATTCTGAACATGATCTTTTTGTGCATGACACATCTACATTAGTATTTTCTTTTATATTGTTGTCATTCTCTACACATGCCTATGGTTCACATGCCAACATTTAGACTCATAGAGGACAACAAAGTCTCACCATTGCTTTGTTATACTTTCTTTTGATTTTCAAAGGAGTTTTCTTATTACACAGAATAGTAGAGGCTCCTCTCGACTTTAACCAACCTGCATTTATTTTATGAATAACATGTCCATCGAAATCCCCATCGTGTTGCAAAATAGATCCCAAGTATCTAAAAGAATCTTTCTTCTGAATGTTATTGTCTGCAATCTTCATATTGATTCCTTCACCACTGCTTCCATCAAATGTGCACTCAATATATTCAGTCTTAGTCCTACTTATACAAAATCCTTTAGTCTCTAAGGTTAAGCTTCTCTCTCACTCCATCTCTAGCCTCATTAGTTAACACAATGTCATCGACGAACAACATATACCAAGCTATCTCATCCTTAATGCAATTAGTCAACTCATCCATAATCGAAGTAAAAAGGAGATTCAAAGCTGAACTTTAATACATACATATGCTTATGTCAACACGAACAACATATACCAAGCTATCTCATCCTTAATGCAATTAGTCAACTCATCCATAATCGAAGTAAAAAGGAGATTCAAAGCTGAACTTTGATACATACATATGCTTATGTCAACATAGTCAGTCTTCACAGACTAGATCCTTACACATGATAAAGCCCCATCATACATATCCTTTAGAAGGTTAATGTATAAGGCATGTACTTGTCTCTTCTCCAAATCTCTTCAGAATATCTCCCATAGGACTGAATCACAAGCCTTCTCCAAATCAATAAAATCATATTGGCTGTGTTTAGTTGCCGGGCTAGCCCGAGTTAAACTGGGGGAGGGTAAACCCTTTTTGTGTTTTGGTGTTTGGATAGAGGGTTAGGGGTTGAGTGGGTTTCTTGTGATGTGATTGTTTTGAAGTCTGGAAAAGTGAGTAGTTATTATGATGTGATTGTATTGAAGTTTGGAAAAGTGAGTATAAGTTGAGTAATTTATAATTTTTAGATGATACGATGGTATAATGTATTATTTTTTAATGGAATGGATGAAAGAGAAACGGTTTATTTAATGTATAAATAAGAGAGCGGGAGTGGACCCCACAAGTGAGAGAAAGGGTGGGTTTTGGAGGGTAAACCTCTCCAAGAGAGGGTTAACCCGCCAACCAAACATGGCCATAGAGTTTCTTCCTTTTAGATCTATGAATGTCCATTATTCTCCTCAACAAGTGGATAGCTTCAATAATTGAGCGGCATGACATGGATTCAAACAGGTTTTCCGTTATTTTGAAAATTTGCCTCAACCTTATCTTGATTTCACATTCCCAATTTTTTCATAGTATAAACCATCAGTTTTATACCTTTGTAAATTCAAATAATTTTAAATGTCTCGTTTATTCTTATAAAGAGGCTCAAGTTTCACACATTTCCAAAGTTTCATAACCTTCATGCCTCCTCTACTTCCTATGTGTTTGTCTATAACTTGCATAATTCATGTAACTTTCACTACTAAATAGATCTCCCAAAGTGATATTATTCCTTTCCCTATTGAAAAGCTTATGGAAATATTGCTTTCATGTAGTCTCCATATCCTTCTGATTAACAAGTACATGTCATTCCTCATCTTTAATGCATTGAGAAAGATATTTAGTCTTTCTTTCTCTTGCTTTAGCTAATCGAAATATATCCTTCTGGCCCGTCATTCCTCATCTTTAATGCATTGAGAAAGATATTTAGTCTTTCTTTCTCTTGCTTTAGCTAATCGAAATATATCCTTCTGGCCCTCCTTAGTATCAAGTTTTTTGTATAAAATTAAATAGGTTTTGGCTTAGCTTCACTTACAATTGTCTTTGCTTCCTTCTTTGCTATTTTGTAGTTTGAGACAACTTCCTTCATTCTATCTTTATACATAGCTTTAAAGCAAACTCTTTTAATTTAAGATTCTCTTGCACTCCTTCACTCCACCACCAAGCCTCCTTTTGTCCTGAAATCCTCCTTCGACTCGCTTAACATCTCATTGGTTACCAGTCGGATATAAGATGCTACATGGATTCTTTGCCGCAATTCAGATCTATCTTGGGCCAATCTTGTGCTTATATCTAAAAGCTAAAATCAATTCGTATCAAGGTTCAGAAAGTCGGTATGCGGTATTCGTTCGGTCAGGCGGTCTGGAGCGAGTAAGCAGGTAGGCGAAAGTATATGCGGATTATGCGGTTTCTATTATTTTAATTTAAAATAATTAAAAATATAATAATCATTTCAAACATTAGATATTTATGTTTAAAAAATATAACATGTAAGAAATAGGGAGTGAAGACTTTATTGTACAATGTGATATCAACCAAAGCATTTTCAAAGATCATCTATTTCCAAGAGACAAATGTTAACGGTAGAGAGAGTAAAAAATGTTGTAAATTGATTGAAGAAAGAAAAAAAACAGTTGATATCCTTGTCCAAATTGGAAGGAAACATTTTTTTGAAATGTAACATAGTAAACACAACCATGGACCTTCATATTTTAGTAAATGGTGTATTTGTCTACTCAAAGTCAAATATTAAAAAATTCAACCATTTAAATTAATATATGTAATTTGTTTCGTGCAGTTTAAAGTTCCATGCAAATATGGCATCTATATTCATTTTATCCTAAAAAGATCTAAGATACACATGTAATTTATTCGATATTCATGCAGTTATGAGATAATGTAGAAATTAGGGATATCGTTGGAGAATCTAAAAAATAGAGATTTGTTTATGCTAAATTTAAAAAATAGAGAGATTTAGAGCTAAATAGATCAATCAACAAACCTTGACATAGGAGAAAAAGATGGTGGAGGAGCAACCCATGTGGAAGTCGAGAAGATGGTGGAGAAGCAAATAATTACCTCTATTACATATGCGGCCGCATATGCGGTTTACTCGGCCGAGTATACCTCCAGACCTGCATATTGACCGAGTATAACATACTCAGTGCGGTAGAGGAGCCTCCTACGCATATGCGGCCGCATAGGCCGACTTTCCGAACACTTATTCATATAGTCTTAGTCCAATACATCTTTGGCCTTCCTCGCTCTTTCTTAGCCGGTTCAACATCTTAAAACTCGCATCTCCTAATTGGTACATCAATTGACCTCCTTTGCACATGGTCAAACCGCCTTAAGCGGTTTTCTCGCACCTTATCATCTATCGAAGCTACACCAACTTTCCTTCTGATCGCATCATTTCGAATATTACGTGTGTGTCCACACATCTAACTTAGCATTTTATTTCTGCTAATGCCATTCTCTGCACATGTCTATGGTTAACATGCCAACATTCAGATCCATAGAGCGTAGCATGTCTTACATCTACTTTGTAAAACTTTCCTTCGATTTTCAAAAGAATTTCTTATCACAGAGAACATTAGATACTCCTCTCCACTTTAGCTAACTTGCATTTATTCTATTAATAACATCTCCATCAATTTCTCTATTATGTTGCACAATAGAGCCCAACTCCAAGTATCTAAAAGAATATCTCTTCTGAATGTTATCATCACCGATCTTCATGCCGATTCCTTCACCATTGCCTCCATCTTTAGAATCCCAAGATAAGTCTTCTAAAATCTTCTCCTTGAAGCTCGATTGCTTTGATTGAAGATTCCACTATGACTTGAGAACCATACTTTCTTTACCAACCCTTTTATTTGCACATCCATAACTAGCAAGCGATATTGAGATGTCAAGCTCTCTGATAAGATTAATCTGCAGTCTTTGCAATAAAAACGATATCTTCTTATCATAAATAATCTTTCTTTGTTTTAATCTTGCTACTTTATTAAGTAATTAAGTGCTCGTCTCTCTTTGTGAAGAGAGTGTTTGGTATGAAAAGGTCACAAGCCGTTATAAAATCCAAAATGGCCTTTTCTTTTTCATTTTTATCCCCGAAGCCCATAGCCTCCATGATTACATAGTACTAGCATATCCTAAGGCATCCTTTCCCCTATGTCCATTAAGATCTCCGCTTAGGCAAATCATTTATCATTGTAGGATTCCTTTTATAATCTTATTCAAATCCTGCCAAACAACTTGTTTAGTCCTTACTCTAAATCAATTTGCTATGCATAAACTGAGATGATATTCATAATTTTTTCTTTAAGCACCAATTTTAGCAAAACATCCCGATTCCCAAATCTTTGCACCTCAACCACACTACCTTCAAATCCTTATGAGCAACCACCTAAACACTATTCCTACCCTTCTCTTTACTCGAATGCCATAATTGAAAGCATGTCTTCCCGGTCTGCCTTTCTTTCTCTCCAACCCATTTGTCTCTTTTAGGGACATAGTATTTGAATTTTCCTTCTCTTTATCGTATCTACTATCTTCATCGATTTACCAGTCAAAGTGCCAATATTTCAACTACCTATCTGCAAGTTATTTTGCAACCTCTTTAGGACTAACTTCTTTACTCGCATGTTTCTATCATACGAGAACTCTTGCAAATTTTGGACTACATCCATGCATAGATGAATAAGAATCATAAAAAAATACAATTCATTCTAAACAACAAAATACATTTCAAATAGGATAAGAGTCAAGTCCCATAACAAAAGATGCATCATTGATTTGACAATAAACGAGTTCTACATGTAATACATACGAGTACATATAATAGCTACATCATTGTCGCTTCCTCCTGCAAAAGATTTTAATTTTGTCAACCAGTGTGAAGCAAACATACATCTCTTATCATTCCTTTGTTGCGATAAACTAATTCTACATTCTTCTTCCTTTGACGTACTTTCATTTGTGATAGTGAGTTTGTTCCAAATTTCATAACCGAATCTAGAAGTAGATTCTCTTTTAAATTCTTTCATGATCAATTTGCAGAAGAAAGTGTTCATCGCCTTTGATTTGTTTGTCACATTTTTTCCTTGTTGCTGAGAGAAACACTTTTCTTTTATGCCTTTGGTATTTTCTCTCAATAATATCGCATATTTCGTCGATGCTTTCTAAATGAATTGCATGTGGATCTTCCAGTGAGAAAAAAATAATATCATAAAATAATGGAAATCTTGTTCTGGATTGTCCTTAAGTGGTATTTGTGATAGAGGCCTTATGTGTAGATTTCAGTTATGCCATCTGCACGAACCATGTTAATACAAAATGTGAGTTCCTCTGGATTGCTAACCAAATTGTTATGGTTAACAAATAGTTATGCAGATAATAATCACTACAAATATAAAAAATCAATTCATAGAACGGAAACAATTACAAGAGACAAGTCGGTAAAAACCACAAGGTCCACAACTTAAGTCTTCTAACTTAGGATTTCTGATTGACCGAGTCAATTAACAGTTCCACTATCTTGATTTATTTCTCCGCAGATAACTCAGTTGCTTACTGGTGCTTTAGACTACACATCAAAGTATTTCTTACAACTTAGATAACACACCAAGTTCTTTGTATACTTTTGACCAAACATCAAGTATTATAATACAAAAACATGTAAAGGAAAGTATAACGATCTATGAAAACTCAAATATAAATACTCAATGCATAATACAACAACAACAATAAAGCCTTTTTCCACATTAAGTAGGGGTTAGCTATATTGATTTTTTTTGCTTCCATTCAAATTTATCTTGGGCCAGTCTTGGTCTTAGATCCAAAAAACTAATATCCCTTCGTATAGTCTCATTCCAACAATTTTTCATTCTTCCTCACCCTCTCTTAGCCGGTTCAACATCCCGAAACTCGCGTCTCCTAACTGGTGCATCGGCTGGCCTCTATTGCACATGACTAAACCACCTTAAGAGGTTTTCTCGCATCTTATCCTCGATCAGAGTTACACCAACTTTTCTTCTCATCGCATCATTCCTAATCTGATCTTTACGTGTGTGTCCACGCATCCACCTTAACATTTTCATTTTTGCTAATGCCATTCTCTACACATGTCTATGGTTCACATGCCAACATTTAGATCCATAGAGGATAACAAGTCTCACAGCTTCCTTGTAAACTTTCCTTTGATTTTCAAAGGAATTTTCTTATCACAAATAGAGGCTCCTCTCCACTTTAACCAACCTGCATTTATTCTGTTAGTAACATCGCCGTCAATTTCTCTATTATGTTGCAAAATAAATCCCAAGTATCTAATACAATCCTTCTTCTAAACGTTTTCATCACCAATCTCCACCTCAATTCCTTCACTGTTGCTTCCATCAAAAATAAACTCCATATATTCAATCTTAGCCCTACTTATATGAAATCCTTTAGTCTCTAATGCATGTCTCCAAACCTCAAGCGTCTCATTTACTCCATCTCTTGTCTCATCAATCAACACAATGTCATCAGTGGATAATGTTAGTAATTGTTAATAGTTATGAGACGTTTCTTATTGTAACCCCTATAAGGGGCAGTTCTGTATTTTTCCCTTTCCTGGACTATCTAGGGTTTCTAGGGCTTTTCCTATATAAGGACCCCTAAACCCATTGGAATAAACATATCAAAACCTTCTTTTCAAGATGGTATCAGAGCCTACGATTTTGGCTCTGACCTAATCTCTTCCATCCCCTTCCCACCCGCCGCCCCTCGTAATGCGGGAACCCTAGGGAACCCCACCCGCGCCTCCTCACCCCACCGAGCACGCCGCCTCCTTCCTACCCACGCCTTCCTCCTCCCCACCCGCGCCTCCTCACCCCACCGTGCACGCCGCCTCCTCCCCACCTTCCTCCTCCCCACCCGCCTCCTCCCCACGACGCCTCCTCCCCACCCGCCTCCTCCCCACCCGCGCCTCTAGCAACAACGGGGACCGCGCCTCCCCAAGCGAAGGACCGTACGCCCGATTTTGCCCACCCACCGCCCCTGTCATCGCCTCCAGACCGCGCCCTCCAGTCCGCGCCATCGCCTCCACCCTACGCCTCCAGGCAGCCATCGCCTCCAGTACGCGCCCTCCGGGTCGCCCTCGCATCCAGGCCATCACCGCTGGGTCCCCACCTCCAGTCCGCGCCCTCGCCATCGTCTATAGGATGTCCAGGACACGATCGCCACCAGGCCGCCCTTAGGCCAGGCCATCCAGGCCACCCTCTTCACCAGTCCGCACCTGCGCCTCCAGTCCGCACCTGCGCCTCCAGGCCGCCCTCCGGCCACCCTCGCCAAGACACTGCCTCCAGGCAGTCCACGCTGATTCCAGGCCGTGTCGACCAAGGTCCAAGTCACTCACGATCCAGCACCCGTCAATCTCCAGTCCTTCCAGGCTGCTCTCTCCAGGCCGCTCTCTCCAGGCCGCTCTCTCCAGGCCGTCTCAAGACTGCCTCCAGGCCATCTCCAGGCCGCTTCCTCTGCGGCGTGACACGCCTTCTCGCACGGTACTCCTTGAACGACGTCAACTCATTTATCGCATGGTGATGCTCTCATAGGTTCTCATGATCATTGAGATATCCTAGATTATCTACTCTAGTTTTTTATTCTACTGCTCCTTCTACTCGGCTACCATGACACCTACTACCACTTCTGTAGACTCAAAGCCCCTGTATCCACCTTCTTCCATGATAGCTCAGGGCACTACTATAAAACTAAAGGGATCCGAGAACTATGTTCTGTGGTCCCGGTCCTTCAAGGTTTTCATTGGTGGCCAACGTAAGAACTATGTCCTTACCACTGTCCCGCCTGCTGCAACTGACAAAGATTATGATACTTGGTATGCTGATAATTGTCAAGTCATTACATGGTTGACGAACAGTGTTGACATTTCCATTGCCTCTAATCTTCTCTATAAGGAGACTGCAAAGGCGATGTGGGAGAGCCTTGAAAATACATATTCACAACAAACAACCAAATCTAGGCTTTCTGATATATACACTAAGATTTGGTCTACAAGCCAAGGCGACACATCTTTAATCGAATATTACAGGCTACTGACAGGTCTATTTGAAGAATTTCTTATCTTTCAACCTACCTGTTGTGATAAGCAGGTAGGGGAACGGGCAGAATGGCAGGTTTACAGATTCTTATCAGGTGTAAACCTGTCAAAGATCAATTTCTAACTGCTGCAACATTACCTAGCCTTGAGACTATTTTTGGTCGTCTACAAGAACTTGAGTCGCCACATCCTCCTCCGTCTGCTGAGACGGCAGCACATTTTGCGAGAGGAAGATCTTTTCACTCTATAGGCCGTGGACGCGATTCTGGCCAGGGACGTGGCCGAACTTTGGGCCGGGGCCGCGACTCAGCACGCGGCCAAGGACGTGATCGTTTTCCTCCTTGTACTCATTGTGGTCGCATGAACCACTTGTCAGAACTGTGTTGGGCCAAATTTGGCATGCCCCCTAATGCAAATAGTGCATATGAATCGGCCCTCTCTGATACTTACTATGATGCTTCTGAACAACAGACTAGTGATAGTCAACCCTCTTTTACTGCCTCAGAATATGCCCGACTGCGACAACTACTGCAGAATACTGCCGCTGATACTACTACTAATGCATCTACTGCTAGCCTTGCAACAATCTCGAGTACTACTGCCAACACTGCATCGACATCTGCGCCTGCCTGGATCATTGATTCCGGAGCCTCGACTCATCTCACAGGAGAAGGTAGCCTTCTATCCTCTTCCCGACCTTCCTCGGTCGTGAAATCTGTTCGGGTTGCCAATGGACATTATTCGCCTATCACTAGTGTGGGCACTATGGAGTTCTCATCCACACTACGACTAACAGGGGTTCACTGTGCTCCTGCCTTCCCTCTAAGCTTATTATCGGTTCATAAGCTATGCAGTGAACTTGACTGTAAAGTGATATTTGATAAATCTTGCTGTTATTTTCAGGACATCCGGACGGAGAAAATTTTTGGTGGGGGGCATGAGAAGAATGGACTATATTATCTCAACATACCTACAGATTCTGGTTTCTCTGGTGCGGCTTCCATCTCCATCGATCCACTACTATGGCACCTTCGTCTTGGTCATCCATCCGCTAAAGCGCTCTCTATGATGTTTCGTGAACTTTCTTCACTCAAACCTTTTGAGTGCGAGGCATGTCAGTTTGGGAAGCATCACCGAGCCTCGTTTCCGACTCGCACTGAGCCTCGTCATTCTGTCCCTTTTTCATTAGTTCATTGTGATATTTGGGGACCTTGTCCGGTCCGAGGTCTAAGTGGTCATAAGTATTTTGCTGTCTTTATAGATGATTTCAGCAGGTTATCTTGCGTCTTCCTGCTCAAGGAACGATCGGAGATTAATCGTATCATAAAGAACTTCTTTCATTATGTTAAAAATGTTTTCTCCTCTACCATTCGAATTTTTCGTTCGGACAATGCACTAGAATTCATCCAACATGACCTTGCCTCCTTCTTTGCCTCCGAGGGAACCATCCATCAAACTACTTGTCCCTACACGTCCCAACAAAACGGGATAGCAGAAAGGAAACTGAGGCATCTTTTAAATATTGCTCGCTCTCTTCTATCTCAGATGAAGGTCCCCAAAACCTACTGGGGTGATGCCATTCTCACAGCCGTCTATCTTATAAACAGAGTACCATCACCTACTATTCATGGATCCACACCATTCTCCCTTCTTTATCCCAATGATTCTCCATTTCCTCTCCCTCTACGGATCTTTGGATGTGTGTCCTTCGTCCATAAATTTCATAATACCGACAAACTCTCACCACGGGCTATCAAATGTGTCTTTTTAGGTTACTCACGTACTCAGAAAGGGTACAGATGCTATGATCCTGCTGGACATCGATATTACATCTCTGCTGATGTCACATTCTTTGAGCAAACTAGCTTCTTCTCAGATTCAGTCACTGATATTCCACTTGATCTCCCTCCACCACACATCGTCCATAAACAAAGTAACGCTCCAAAACCACCAGCCGTCCCTTTACCAGTCTCTTTTATGCAGGATAATATGCCTTCTCCGACTGTCCCCTCCAAGAATGTCCCGGATGATCCTCTAGAGCTTCCCATTGCTCTACGAAAAGGTAGAAGACACTGTGCTACTTACCCCATATCCAACTACACATCCACAGCTGGATTATCTATCAATGACCGACGATATGCTGATGCTCTTATGACTGTATCCATTCCACGAGACCATAATTGTGCTCTACAGGACTCTGGCTGGAAACATGCAATGAATGAAGAAATGAATGCACTGATTTCACGAGGGACATGGGATCTTGTTCAGTGTCCGAAAGGTGTTCGACCTGTAGCATGCAAATGGGTCTTTACGACCAAACAATCCCCGGATGGCACAATTGATAGATTAAAAGCTCGCCTTGTGGCTAAAGGTTTTACACAACCTATGGTGTCGACTATTTTGAGACATTTTCTCCTGTTGCACGGATGAGGTCTATCCGAACTATTCTCTCTATTGCTGCAAACAAATCTTGGCCCCTCTATCAGCTGGATGTAAAGAATGCTTTTCTGTATGGCGATCTTGATGAGGAGGTATATATGAAACAACCTCCGGGCTATGAAGTCGAGGGAGAGTATGTATGTCGACTTCGCAAGGCCATATACGGTCTCAAGCAAAGTCCAAGAGCATGGTTTGACAGGCTTACTACAGAAATAACCACTCTTGGTTTCCAAAGGACGATATCTGATTATTCTGTATTTGTCACGAAAAGAGCAACTGGAACCGTTATACTGGCAGTCTACGTTGATGATATGGTTATCACAGGAGATGACTACAATGGGATATCAGAAACCAAGGCCTTCCTTCAAAAGGTATTTGTTACCAAGGACCTTGGATCTCTACGCTACTTCGTAGGCATAGAAGTACTTCGCACTACCGAAGGACTTCACCTCTCACAAAGGAAGTACTGCATGGACATACTTACTGAAGCAGGACTTCTTGGATGCAAGCCCTCTGGTATTCCTGCTGATCCAAAGAAGCATACCACCTCATCTGATTCAGCCTTTGAGGATGTCTCCCGATATAGAAGCCTCGTTGGTAAACTTCTCTACCTTACTGTAACTAGACCAGATATCTCCTATGCAGTAAACAGAGCAAGCCACATATGGAACAACCATGTTACAGCCACTGGCAGGATGTTCTCCAAATTCTTCGATACTTAAAGGAATCTCCAGGACGTGGACTCTCCTACAAAGCAAATGGACATACAGACATGGTTGCCTATGCAGACGCTGATTATGCAAGCTCTCCAGAAGATCGACACTCGACTACTGGCTATGCTATGATGGTTGGAGGAAACACTGTTATCTGGAAAAGCAAGAAGCAAACCGGCGTCTCCAGGTCAAGTGCAGAAGCAGAATATAGGGCAATGGCACAAGCCACATGTGAGATCACGTGGTTATTGGCCTTTCTTCAGGAGCTTGGTATTAACGTCACTACACCTATTCCCATGTACTGTGACAACAAATCTGCAACCATTGCCACAAATCCTGTATTTCATGAACGAACCAAACACATAGAAATTGATTGTCACTTCATACGAGATGCAGTCAAAATTGGAAGAATCTCCACTCCACACATCAGTACTGATCTACAGCTTGCAGATGCCTTTACAAAGGCATTACCAAAGAAACGCATGTCATGGATTATATCCAAGTTGGGCATGACTGATAAATATGCTCCAACTTGAGGGGGAGTGTTAGTAATTGTTAATAGTTATGAGACGTTTCTTATTGTAACCCCAATAAGGGGCAGTTCTGTATTTTTCCCTTTCCTGGACTATCTAGGGTTTCTAGGGCTTTTCCTATATAAGGACCCCTAAACCCATTGGAATAAACATATCAAAACCTTCTTTTCAAGAGATAACATACACCAAGGTATCTCATCCTGAATGTGACCTGTCAACTCGTCCATAACCAAAGCAAAAAGGAATAGACTCAAAGCTGAACCTTGATGCATACAAAAGTTGATGTCAAAATAATCAGTCTTCCCACACTGGATCCTTATACAAAATGAAGCCCTATCACATATCCTTTATGAGATTAATGTATTGGACATATACCTTTCTCTTCTACAAAACTCTACAATATCTCCTATGGGACATAATCATAAGCCTTCTTCAAATCAATAAAAATCATATGGAGTTTCTTCCTTTTAGCTCTATAAATCTCCATTGTTTTTCTCAGCAAGTGGATGACTTTAATATTTGAGCGACCTGACATGAATTCGAATTGATTTTCTTTTACTTTAGAAACTTGCCTCAACCTGCTTTCGATCACATGTTCCCAAATTTTTATAGTGTAACTTATCAACTTGATACCTCTGTAATTTGAACAATTTTGAATGTCTCCTTTATTCTTATAAAGAGGTACCATGGTGCTTCTCCTCCAATCATCATGCATTTTCTTGTTTCGCTAAACAACATTGAATAAATTTGTAAGCCAAGTTAAACCTCGCTCACTTAAAACTCTCCATACTTCAATAGGAATGTCATCAAGTGCTATACCTTTCCAGGTCTCATAACCTTCAAAGCCTCATCTACTTACTTTGTATTTGTCTATAGTTTGCATGATTCAAGTAACTTTCACTACTAGCTAGATCTTCTAAAGCGATCTCTCCACTTCCTTCGCCAATGAAAAGCTTATGGAAATGTTGCTTCCATCTAGTTTTCATATCCTTCTGAGTAGAAAGCACGTGACCGTCCTCATCCTTAATGCATACACTTGAGAAAGGTCTTTGTTCTTTCTTTCTCTTGCTTCGACCAACCTGAATATATTCTTTTGGCCCTCCTTAGAATTGAGATTTTGTACAAAATCTTATAAGCTTGGCTTAGCTTCGCTCACAACCTTCTTTGCTTCTTTCTTCGTTATTTTGTAGTTTGTGACAATTTCATCTGTTCTATCCTTAGATATAGCTTTAAAGCGTGCTCTTTTTAATTTTGAGCTTCTCTTGCACCCCTCCACTCCACCATCAAGCCTCCTTCTGGCCTGGAGCTCCTCCCTTTGACTCGCCTAGCATCTCTTTGGCTACTCTTCAGATATAATATGCTACTTCCTCCCACATCTCGTTTGCACATTCGTTACAATCCCAAGGTAAATCTTCTGAAACCGTCTCCCTAAAGCATGATTGCTTTAATTGAAGATTCCACCATCTAGTTCTAGGCATCTTGGGAACCCTTCTTTTCTTCACCAGACCTTTTATTTGCACATCCATGACTAACAAGTAGGGATGCAAAAGGACAGATACAAATACGGATATAAGTATCCTTATCCGTTTTTGAATACTTAAAACTATCTTACCATATCCTTAAAAATCAGATACAGATGTAAAACGAATACTGATCACATACGAGTAATGCTAGAAATACTTTATAAAATCAGCTAGAACATATATGAATTGGATGGAAAACGCATGATATAAAATTTACTATATGTGTTTGTTATAAAAATTATACAAATATGGTAAAAGAAGGTATAAAATTATGTTAAATATGGTTAAAATAAATCTATGTGAATCTGATATACGGATACAGATACGGATGTTTGCGGATATCAAAACGATATCCATATCTGTATCCATTTTAAAATGGATACTGATGTCAAAATCTGTATAAAACGGATATGGTGATGGATTGGATATAGATATATCTGTAACCATTTGCATCCTACTAACGAGCGATGTTGGGTTGTTAAACATTCTCTGGAATTAATTTGCAATCTTTGCAACACAACTGATCTCTTATCCTCAACGCAAAGTAATCTATCTGTGTTCTATTCGGGCCACACTTATACGTAATTAAATGCTTCTCCCTCTTCCTGAAAAAGTGTTTGCTATGAAAAGATCATAAGCCATTACAAAATACAGAATGACTTTTCCCTCTTCATTTCTATCTCCGAAGTCATGACCTCTATGAACAATGGTATATCTTGAAGCATCCTTTCCCACATGTCCATTAATATCTTCACCTAGGAAAATCATCTCTTTGTGGGATTCCTTACATAATCTTATCCAAATCCTTCCAAAAATCTTGTTTAATCCTTTCATCTAAACCAATTTATGGTGCATAAACTGAGTTTGATATTCAGAATTTCTTCTTTGGGCACCCGTTTTAGCAAAATATTCCGATACCCAAATCTTTGCACCTCAACCACACAATCATTCAAATCCTTATGAACAACCACTCCAACAACCATTTCTGCCTTTATCTTTACATGAATACCAAAGTTTAAAGCCCGTTTTCTCGATCTCGGTTGCTTTCTCTCCAACCCATTTTGTTTCTTGGAGACATAGTATCTGAATCTTCATTCTTTCCATCGTATATACTATCTCTATCGATTTGCCAGTCAAAGTGCCAATATTCCAACTACCTATCCGCAACTTCCTTTGCAACATTTTTTTGACAAGCTTCTTTACTCGCATACGTCCATCATGCGAGAACCCTTGCAAATTTTGGACTACATCTGGGCGGTGATACATCAGAACCAGCTTATTTACTTGCATGCGTTCTTCATGCAAGAACCCTTGCAAATTTTGAGGCGACAATGTAGCGGCCCTTGCCAACTTCTCATTGCATTCGGACGATGCAACACGTCGTTATTAGGGAACGCCCTAACAAAATCTAAATTTTGCTTAAATCCATGATGAAAAGATCCAAACTGTTTTGAGACAAATTCCTAAATAGTGTTTCTAAAAGAATACTATTTAAGAATGTGTCTCTCTTGTGCTAGCTGTCGGCTACCTAACGTGTAACCCTCCTCAATTTACCTGGGCTTGGGACTGGCTATGGTTGAATTACACAATGAATAATGAGGATAAAAAATGCCAACTATAATAAATATAGGAATTGCAAACTGAGCATGCAGACAAATGGCTCTCAAGATGCGATCTAAAAGTAGAGTGCAGGAGAGACAACCTTGAATAGAGCTTTGAGAGAGGCTTGATAGAATTTGTTGAGATGTGTGTCTACAATAGAGGTCGGGGGTCTATTTATAGTGGTGGGAGATATCCATACGAAAAAATATAGCCTTTGGAAATAAATCTAGCAAGAAGTCAACAAGATTTAATAAATATGATTGATCATGTAATAAGGGTGATCATCATTCTCAAGTTGATCGATAATGTTGATCAGGTTGATCAATCATAAAAGAGTTGGTGGTTTGAATTCAAAAAGTAAACGGCCATTATAAAGTATTTAGTTGATCAAGATTCAAAAGTGGTCTATCATAGATAGTTGATCGATCAAGATGACTTGGATCTAATATTCCTACATAATACACATGCATATATATATGTAAGATTTTCTAGTTTTTACATATGCCTATTACAAAAAATTTCTTTCTTTGCTTTGTTCACAACTTTCAACTTGTTCATTGAGTATGGTTTTATTGTCCTTGTTAAATTCTCCATAAAGTTGCTTTTTGGTGCTTTGTACTAGGTTAAGTACAATCCATATTTACAAGTTGGTTATCATTAAAACGATAATATAATTAATACGCAATCATATTAATAACACCTATATTGTAGTATCCTCAGACAAGGTGTCCATTGAAGTGACTTGACGTTGAGACTCAACATGAATGGCAGATGGTTTACAACCAAGTAAACTTGCATTTGCAAGAATATCATGGCATGTTTTCTTTGGAATAAATGTAGTCCTCCAAAGGTACGAGGGACCTCAACCCTGAGGAAAATATCACAGGTAACCATGGTCATTTGTGACAAACATCTTATGTAAGAAGGTTTTGATCACACGAATGCTTACACTGTCATCTCTAGTAAATCATATCATCAATGATGATGATAACTGTAACTCAAACACGTCTTCGAATGAATACAGAGTAGTCAAGTGTAGTCCTTTAAGGTCCAAGTGAACTGATCATCGAAGTGAGTGTGTTAGATTAGGTTCGTGTGCCCCTCCATTGGCCATAGATGGCATTATGCAAACAACACACATACTCCCCTTTGATGGTGTAACCAAATGGTTGTCTCATACGAACCTCCTTAAAATCACCATAGAGGAAGGCATTCTTGACATCAAACTGAAAAATTGGCTAGCTCTTGTTCACAATGGAGAAATTTATGTGATACATCCCATCCTAGTTACTGGAGAGAGTTTCAAAGTAATCCACACCATAAATCTAAGTGAAGCACTTGGCCACTAACCATGCTTCAATATGTTAACTAACCCATTTGGAGCATGTTTGGTCGTAAAGATCCATCTACAAGCCGCATGAGTAACACTTAGTAACACTTGTGGGATATGACGAAAAATCCTACGTGCTCCTTGAGACAAGAGCGTCCACCTCTTTTATTTATAGAATGCTTCCAACCCAAATTCTGAAGAGTTATATGTTGATCATGAGGAAGGGGCACTACAATAAGAGCATATATAAACATCGTATCACATGTTGATGTTCCATCTATATAAGTAAAGCGTGACATAGATGTAGAGTATATTGTCTTTTGGGCTTCCTTAGCGATATGAAGCTTAGTAGAGGAAGAGGAACAATATGTATTTGTAGCAACATCCATTGTAGCATTAGGTGAGGGATCATCTATCACTTGATCATCTACTTGCAAATCGTGTGAAATAAATAGAGGAACCATTTCAAGCACTTGTTTCTCCATCCATTTGTAAACATAAAGGAGCGAACTCCAAAAGGATTTCCTCGATACTCTCATTAAAGCAACTAGTCTTCTTAAAAGTGAGAGCGTAAACTAAAAGCTAAATCAAGAAAATGATGAACTTTCCTTTTGGCAATTCCATTTTGCTATAAGTAGAGGGACTTGATGTATGTTGTATAGTTCTGTGGGATCAAAGAAAGTAACCAAATCTTTATTTATAAACTTAAACGCATTATGAAAGTAAAATATTTTAATGCAATTGGAAAAATAGGACTTGATCTCTGCAAAGGGCTTAACATATATGGTTGATATATGATCTTTCCTTTATAAGGTAGACCCATGAAGTCTCACTATAGTCATCATTGGAAATAATAAAGTATAGGCATCCTACAACAGCATGTACTGGACAAGGACTCCAACATCAAAATAAACAAGATGTGACTAGTACAAACTTTGTGGTTCAACAATTCGAGGAAAAGATGTCCTTTTGATGTTTCCTAAATTGGTAAACTTTGCATTCAAGTGACTATAGAGGGCTGATTTCGAGAAATATCTAAGAGAGTGCACTAGAAGAAGAATATCTAAGGCATAGATGCCGTAGATAAGGGTCCGCAAAGATGGATGCGACACCAACAAACATAGAGTTTTCAAAGACATCAAGATAATAGAGGCCATGCTTCTCATAACCACCATCAAAAATCTTAAAAGTATAAATATTTTTGGAAGTAGCAACATTGCTGATAAAAAAATAACCCTACAGTTTAACTCTATACATAATTTATGACCAAATAGCAAAGTCAGAGGAAAGTATGAAGCACAATATACACCAGAGAGTTTGAGTTTGGAGGGAAAATCCATTTTTTCAACGACGTTAATGGAAGAACGAGATCCATTTGCTAGTTTAGTTGATTATTCCACTTCATTGCCACTCACCTGAATGACATCCAATGCCCAAAGATCATTTACTTGGTTTAGGATGGCTCTCCACCACCTTACAACATGTAAACATTGATCTTCTGGTATTTTTATTCGATGCAGTTTTCAAGTATCATTTTCAATGCAAAATCATAACATGGTTATGCCCATAAAAAGAATAATGGATTGTCAATTAGAATAGCAGACACAATATTGGTGTGGCAATAATAGAAGATAAAACAAGGGAAACTTGTATTAGGTGGTATGTATATGTGAAAACCCTGTCAGTGGTGCTCTGGTTTGGAGATGTTGGAAGTTCGAAAAACATGTAAGATGGGACTTGGAAGATCCAAATTTTTTTGAAGAAAAGTACTAAGAAGGATGTGGGTTGTTTAAGATCTAAGCTTGCTCGACCCAAATTTTTTAAGATGATATTTGACCCAAATTGGATTTCTTGGGAAGCAATTTGTCCCATGTAGCCAACCCCACATAAGGTAGGAAAAGGCTTGTCATTCTTGTATCAGAAGTTCAGAACTTTGATCAATCCTTGGATTTCTCTGCTTCTGAATCTATTTTAAGAGTGATCGACTCTAGATATTTTAAAGGTTTGTCTTTACATGCACGTGAAGTTGAAGTTTGAGTTTATACATTGGGGATTAAAATCTTTCTTAAAGTTCACAAATATGCTTTTTCGTTGAGATGTTTTTTACACAACGTGGTTGGAGTTCGTGGATTTCTCTTAATCTTCTGGCAAAGTGGATGGTGTATAATTTGTATAGTTCTTTTTTGAGGTTGCTAGAGTCCATTGAAAATCATGGAGTTACTTCAACAACTAGATTGACGCTGAGATCTCCTGCTGAGACAATTAACTTCTAGCTCTAGCATTGTGACAAGTTATTCCAACCCCAAAGCGACACCGCATGCACTATCAAAAGAGAGTATTGTAGACCCAGGAAGATGACAAGAGTCATGAATTTGGTCTCGCTTAAATGCTTGTAGTGAAACTTTGTAGAGATGACATGAACCCTTGATCTTCAGGGAGTGGCTTGCATGAATCTCAAGATCCATGGAAGTTACAACAAGTATCTTGCCACAAATTGCAATGTTGATAGATTTAACACCTCGGAACCTAAGAAACCATATAATTTAACTCTAAATCTGATAGTGGATTGAACTTCCTTTGAAATGTACACTTATGTAAATTCTTATAGGAAAAAAGATTCTTGATTACGACTAATCCGATAATTTTAATTTCACTGAGATCCCATTGAGTCTGATCCGATCCTATCAATTTGACTCGAGGCTAATCATGAATGGGGGAAGGAAATTCCTAAGTAGTACCTTCGAATTAAAAATTCCTTGAACTACAGAAAGTTTTTTTTACTTGAGTACTACATACATTGCATGTAATGAATGCGATATAAGAAAATGTTTGTTTACTTGAATACTGTACCAGTGTCGCATCTTCAGAATGCGATATTGAATATGGATGTCGCATCCATCTTATGTGACATACGAGAAACTTCCCTGGAATTGAATATGGATATCACATCCCTCTTATGCGACATACAAGGTTTAATAAAACGAAAGGAGGAACGAGGCGTTTTCCTCGGAATCAAGGCGAGGTAAGCTTCAATTTATAGAGAAAAATATGCAGAAAATTATAATTGTATATGTCAGTGTAATTATATGTTCTTTTCTCAGCATATAATACTTACCACTATAATATATGGTGAAATAATAGTGATAGGAACACCAAAATAGATGATTGAACAACATCATATCCATTTCTACACATTTTCATCCAATCAAAGAGGAATTCATTGTTTATAAATGTTATGAAGGAATTAAACAATACATATCTATCTTTGAAATATTGTTCTAATTTAAAGTACAATTAAATGCGTCGAAGAAATTTATGTTGTGTCTAACATTTAATATATTACCGCACGAGAAACCGTGAATCTTATCCATTTCGAGCAAACCTTTGAAATATTGTTGTAATTAAAAGTACGATAAAATATACATTGAAGAAATTTATGTTATATGTCAAACATATAATATATGGTAGCATGAGAGATCATGAACCCTATCCATTTCATTTTGCTAGATTTATTGCAAAACTCATTAAGTTTACGAGTATTGTTGGATTTAGTATTTATGAATCCATTCATTAAGAGAGAAATAGTAAGAGTTTGTGAAATAGTTGGACACAATTTATAGTAATATGAAGTTATGGGCACAAAAGAAACATCAGATTTAGGCATTTATCTTGTATAATCATTATCTTAAACAAGTAGATATTTATAACCTTCTCAAACTACTAAGTAAACCATTAAAATCATAAAAAATACCTCAAAAAAGCAAAAACACCTTGCAAAACGTCTCGACCGCCTCGAGGCTATGCCTCAGCCACCTGAGGCGCACACCTCACTGGACTGGACCGAGGCGCACGACTCAAGGCTAAATAGGACCGCCTCTACTTGAGGCATATGCCTCAACCACCTTGAGGCTAGTTTTTTCATACCATGACGACATACAAGAAACTTCCTGGAAATGCATATGGATGTCGCATCCCTCTTTATGCGATATACAAGAAACTTTCTGGAAATGCATATAGATGTCTCATCCCTTGTATGCGATATACAAGAAAGTCCCGAGAAAACATCATTTCCAGTTTTTTGATCGATGTTGTATCTGCTTAGATGACCACTTCCTGGAAATGAATATAGATGTTGCATGTCATTTTCAAGTCCTTGTCAAACCATATGTAGAGTTTTTGTTGAAGTCTCATCTGATATGAAATAGAAATCCAAGAAAATACACATAAAATTGACTCCAAACATTCAAACAACATTATAATTTCATTATTGTCATGAATTTACAATAGTCTCTCTAGAAATATCATAACATAATACTTTACAACTCTCAAAAACTAGAAACACAACTGGAATGCCTCCTCCGTTGATATATCCTCAATGTATCTGGTGGATCAAATGGTAGTAAACGGATGCCCTCATCAATCATTGTTATCTGGGAAGTCCCTGCATCGTCGTCCTCGAAGATTGGCATTGGTGGTGGTGTAAGTGTGCAATAAGTGGGTTGAATACCCCTTACCTCCACTCCCATCCTCATCAGTGCCTATGGTGTTAGCATTTCTTTACTCGGTGGCTTGATAGCCGTGTGACGAATTGGGTTTCCAGGACATAATCTGGCAGCTCTCGATCCAAATCCGGGGATGGAACACATTCCATTTTTGGAACATCTGGTTCCTCTACATTGGTATTGCAGGTGGATCACATGCTCTAACCCTGCCTCTTCCTCTCTTTCGTGCCCTTCCTCGTCTAGCTTATGCATGAGCCTGGTCAACATTCTCCTCATGTATTGTCATCACATCAACAAATTGGAAAGCCAACCTTTACTCTATTACTGCCTTAGCCTGACTTGCAATCTCCCGGCACTCCTAGTGTCTGGTAGTGTAAATGAGGCCCCACCTGGACATCTGCATGAAAAAAGAAGAATCCACTCATTAAATGTTCATGTAAAAGCTTAACATAATATGCAGTGGTTATTCTTATGTTACTTGCCAAAGCAACACCCAATCAACCCATGAATCTCCTCGTAGTTCTGTACGAATCCATATAGTCTGGAGTTACACTAATCCCATTGGATTGGTCCAGGTCAACAACTCGATCCTCTTGTACATCTCACTTACGTATTTTTAGGTCATGTCGGGCCCTCTAATCAATCTACTTTCCCCCTCAAGTCTATGGCATGAGGTCCTCGTAGGTATTGCATGATGTTGGAATGTCATGACGACCGTCAAACTGGTGAAAAACGTGGTCTGGAAAATAATATTCCATGTTGTGGAAGTAAATCAGCAGCACTTGTGCCCTCTAAATATTCCGCCCCTTGAAACAGTAGTCAAGTAGATGTGCGAGTACATCATCATCATATGGCATCCACATCACCTGTATTGTGAAAATGATATGTAATTTAAAGACAACTATTTAAAGAAAATTGAATGATTGTGTCGTGATTTATTTACCTGCTCAAGTGATTGCATGTCGAATGCATCGCGATATGGTCTCACGATGTGTGTTGGTTGTCAGCGATGCGCGAATGCAACAACCCAACGAACTCCTAATGTTCGACCATGCCATTGTGGTCTCTCCCTAATCACTGGAGCAATGTGTGGGAAGTGTTCCCAAGCCCATAACTAAAGCAGTATTACCAAACCGTCTATCTCCTTAGTCGCCATATTCACTGCAAAACATAGATGCCTTTAGAGGAAAGCAAGAAACACTAATCCCCAGATCAACATCCCAGAGTACTGCAGGTCATACGAATGTGGCAGTTTAATCAGAGAAATGAGTGACCCTGACTTATCGGTAAATAGAACCATGGAAGGCCGTATCGGCGATATATCGTCGATATATCGATATCGAGATGAGACCGATATGGGTACCGATATGGCGATATATCCTCCTTTTCAGGCATTTCCTTCACAAAAATGCGTCGATATGGGCGATATCGGCGATATATCGCCGAAATATCGTCGAAATATCGTCGAAATATCGTATTGATACGATATCGAAATGATATCGAAATCGATATGACCTTTCATGAATGGAATACTGCCCAAAAGCTGCAAGTTGTAAGCTTGTGCATGACTCTGCAATTCCACCTCATCAACTTTTGGTGGCAACACTGCAAAATGTGTAAATAACTAGCTCACCAATACAATGCTGCCTACTATCTCGGACGGTAGGGGACAGACACCTAGAAGCTGGTCGCAAGTATCAGCACATGTCGCTCCTGGGGTGGTCTCTCTGTTTACAAGATGAAAGACACATCCTGTAGAGTAATAGCCATCTCTCCATTGGCCATGTGGAAAGTATGCTTCTCTGGCCACCATCGCTCCACCAAGGCTGTAATGAAATGCCAATCTAACATGATAAATTCTAATTCTTTAATACCTCCAAATCCAACCTGAGCTACGTAAGGAAGTAGGCGGTCATCCAAAGGGATGTGACACATGTATTTCGCGTCAACGACAATACAACCATGATGATGCCTACATTTTAAAAGGAGACAAAATTTAAGAAGAAATATAATTAGTAATCGGAAATTATTAACTGGCTTACATCACCCGCCCAAACACAACGTGAATGATGTCGTTCCTGTTGAGTAAAAAATGATGGATCAAGAGGTCGGGATCCATCTGCAAGCAACAATCATCAAATTAGAAAGCATTAAAGAATGCATAAATATGTTTGTTGTGACCTTTACCTCCTTTTATACAAGTAAGAAATATTATTATCAACATAATGTGCTTAAAAAGAAATACTTAAATAAGGACATTTTCGTTTGTTGTGACCTTCACCTCCACATGTGCCACATTTAGTTTAATTCCTTGCTGAAGGTTGTGCATTAGACGTGGATGCTTCTGAAGCCCATATGTTTTTATTAGGACAATAACGGTTGGTATGATTCAGTGCACCACACAATGAACAAGTATTCTGTCGCAAGACATCCTTAACATCCATTTCATTATGAATCCCGGTTGACTATAGGCGACCGTTACGGTTACGGTTTTTATTGAGACACAGTTTTGTGCAAGGTTGCAGAAGTCGGCCGTCGGTACTCGGTCGGCAGGGTCACTGACTAAGGATTAATTGGCAGTCGAGAGAGTAATCGGATTTAGTCGGGCATTAATCGGATTTGAATTTTCTAATTATTTTAAATATATAAATCAAGTTTTATAACATATACTCTCATTTATATTCATATATTTAGCAGTTTTAATATTTTTTAGAGCTTAAAAAATTATAGAAACAGAAGAAAAAACGAAGCAAGTTAAGACAAAATGTTTGGTTCATAGCACGGACAATATGTTAAGAACAAAATGTTTGGTACATAGCATGAGTTGAAGTTAGAAATAAATTAATACAAAGCTAATCAACAACCACAAAAGCTAAATAACCTAAGTTACCTAACTATCATGCAAATCAACAAGAAGTATCTAAGTTAAGGAACATTTAGGCGTAATAAACACAATTCTAATCTTATATAAGTTAACCAACATGAAATTAAATCACAAAGTTTTAAGTAAAATTATCCATGATAGTATATTAATTAGTTGATATTTTATATCTAGATGAAAAACTATAATTTAAAGTACAGAAGTATGCAATATATAGAATTTTCTTATAAATTTTATTTAACATTTTTAGTGTTTTTTGTTTTTATATTTTTAATTTATTTGTGAGTTATACTTATTAGCATGTAACCTTAAGTATCTCATCTTATTGTCTAACAACAAGCCCTAAATCTCGTCTAATTCTAAACGCGTAATCGAGTTTACGGTTTGCGCCGAAACATATATCCGAAATCCCTATGCAAAAGTCAGCCGAGAAATCTCTATGCAAAAGTCGACCGACTAGTCGGCCGACTAATCGGGCGATTAATCGGGTCTGACCGACTATTGGCCGATTTGGCCTAGTCGAGTCGGGTACCCCCCCGACTCGACTAGTTGGCCGACTTTTACAACAGTGGTTTTGTGTACTCCAATGGAATCCATGTATCTCGATCACTAATTGGAAAGAACTTCCTTCATAAACCTTTACTTGATTCTCCATGTATACCATTCACCAACATACATGTCAATCTCTGATTGACGTTGTGAAATGACAACGATAGCATGAGAACATTAGATGTGATGAATTTGCCATTTATTACATGTACATGTTTGTTGCCCCAAGTTCACCATGTACCGTTTGTGGCCTCGAATCCCAAACTTCGTACGTCAGACACCACTCAAAATCTCAAACAATATGTTCAGATGCCTTTGTATGCATGTTACTATATACCCGTTTGCAGTCGTACCCCACCGGTGTAGCTCTGACGCTGCGAAATGAGTGAATTTTTTACCTGCTGCAAGTGCAACGGTAGCCTCATCTGCTCGTTCGTTGAAGTATAAGATGCAATTATAAAAGGTCTTCTTGATTAGTGCAGCAATATGTAAACATCATGCATCCTTAAGAACCAAGTTGTAACTTTCACTTAGATTTGTAGTCATAATCTGTCCAAATCTATAGTCACCATCATATGCTAAAGTCCATTGCTCCCTACAACAATCGTGAGTTGAAACCATCTACTTGCATCCGAGTTCCATTCCTGCAATTTCCTCATGAAGTACACAAACTTCCTACTAATCGTTTGAAGTGTGGTAGCCTGTACTAACACTTTAGTAGAGCCATTTTTAAAAATATTGTTGAAGTTGCTTGCGACATGCTTGAACAAAAGCACCAATATGTAAACGGATCTAATAAATCAATATCTACATCACCCATTGCGGATTTTATACCAGGATGGTTGTTAGAAATGATAAATATTGGCTCTACACACATTCCAATTACTCCGATGCGTAGCAATGAAAGGAACCACCTTCACGTAGGGTCAGATTCCTCGTCAACAATCCCGAATGCAAGAGGAACAATATGTTTATCTCCATCCGTCCCACAAGCAATCGACAGCTTCTGTTTGTACTTGCCATACAAATGAGTCCCATCAATACTTATCAAAGGCATGCAATATTTGAATGCTTCAATGCAAGGACTGAATGCCCAAAAGCGTCGTTGAAATCTACGAAAATGTGGTTTCTTCGGGTCGGGGTGTTCGGTATGTTCGATATCTATTTCAATCCTAGAATGACAACCTCCATTGCATGTAAAAGATAAGACATCTCAACATATGACTTCTTCCGATCACCGAAAATTATTCCAATTGCTTTTCTTTGGGCATCCCATGCACTTTTTTTATTACCCAGTAAGCATACATCTTGTGAATGTGAGCTCTACAACTCGACACTCGAATAGTGGGGTCATCCTTCACCATAGATAGTAGTGATCTAGCCATGAAATTGTAGTCCAATTGAGGATGATCACGATTAGCGGTCGGGTTTATGCAAGTGTATGGGCTAACGATTTTAGAGATCACCCACGTACCATCGAATTTCCTATAATGACCACGTAGATACCAAACACATCCTTTCGGTTGGTTGGTGCAAAACATAGACCAGATCAAGGTGGTGAATTCTTTAACCATGAAGTCATATTATGCAAGGATGTGATGTTTCTTCACATCATAAATCAAATCATCTTTACACTTGAAGGTTTTTCCTTTTCGAAGTTCATCACCAACACCATCAAGCCCAGACTTCTTTCAAATGTCATCCTCATATGTTGAACGAGTTTCAGATCCTCTAACCTAAAGGGTAAACGAGGAACAATTACTTGGGGAATATCTTCATCTGCTCCCATTTGCTCGTTTACAACGTTATCTTCAACTTTACGATCACTGTCCTCGTCCAGCTCGTCGTCGGTTACCCTAGGGATGAAGTCATCCAAGGCATGATTAACCTCTCTCAAGAGCGCGTCACTCATGAGCCTTTCCTGAACTGTAATTGGCTACGGTATGGGATCGCCGGTCCATACATGGGAAGGACTTGAAAGGAGGCGATCGTCCGCATCAACAACATTCGATACTACATACAAACCCGACTGACTCTCAATAATAATGCAATAGGTGTCAATTTCCAATAGTCCGGGCATACACAAAAACTCCTTGTACATCATCATCATCCACGATAGACGTCAACGTAGGCTCTTCGCTGTCCCACGTGGAATGTGATGTGAGAGTTTAATTTGATGGTTGTTCTTGTCCAAGTTGAACTTCCAGTCTTCTAAAAAGAGTTGAACTTTTGATGAACTAGATTCAACAACTCATCAAAGGTCATGGTCGATATTAACCTAAAACCATATACATTGGCTATCGAGGAATCACTAATAGAACCCTTCAGATGGAACACGCGATAAATTGACTCCATTTCGACCTAACACGTAGGGGGCTTTGGATTTATATGTACATAAAAAATAACCCAACATTACGAGAACACAAAATTGGAAAAAAATGTTTAGGTTATATCCAAAATCTAAGACCCTAAAAGATCATGGATTGTACCTAGGCCTTCGAAAAGAAAAGGGGAGCATGACGGGAGAGGCGGCACACGAAGTTCTCCCGTGATCATGTGGTGCATGACGAGGGGGTAGTGGAGTCAGTGCAAGGCGAGTTGGCGGTGGTCAACACGCACAGAGGGTCGCCTAGTTGACAAAGTTGGCGAGGAGTTCGAGCAACAGAAGCGATAAAATGCGGATGAGAAGGGTTTAAGTTTCGAGGGGATAACAGTATGCGATAGATGCGTATACCGCATAAGCAAGATGCGTCAGCAATATCGCAATCTGAAGATGCTACACTTCTGCAGTATTTAAGTAAAAAAAAAACATTTCCGTATCGCATTCGTTATATGCCATATGTCTGTAGTACTCAAGTAAAAAAAAAACTTTCTGTAGTACCAAGGGATTTTTGTAATCTCAAGGTACTACTTAGGAATTTCCTTCATGAATGTGGTTTTATGACATTGATTGCTAGGAGACATGAATCCGAGAATGAATGGAAGGATTCATAATTTGAGGAAGAGGTATGGTGTTTGAAGCCTTATGGAGGATCCTAACTCACTAAGTTCAAAGTGCAAATAATACATTCTCTTTCCCCTTTTTATATTGTTGAGAGTATTACTTGGGCAAATGAGTCTGGATATGTGCCCATTTAAGCAATCCTCCTATAATATTGTGCACATCTTGTTGTTAATTAAGTTGAAAAGAAGAAACTAGCCTCTCAAGTGCACTAGGTTGTCCCTTATCATGGTTTTTCCCTTTCGTGAAGAAGAGTTTACATCCTTATGTTTTTGTGAATTGTTTGCTTGCATGTTTATCTAACATGGTATCAGGAACCTATCCAATCAATAAATGGAGAATAATTGGAAACTCTTCGTGTACCTAATACACATTGAGGGTGTCAGCTTGTGTGGTTCGGGACTCCAGCCTCACATCAAAGTCTCCCATACAAAGTTAGTGAAGGACATCGTGGCAAGACTCAAGCGGGATTTAGCCTGCTGATTCTCCAGATCACCTCATTTTCATGGTCATAATTGGTCAAGAGTATACACCTGATCAATTAGTGTTGTATTTTGTGTCCCATCCGGTACGGCATGGTAATCGATCAGGTGTTTGATCATCTCTCCAGAATCTCTAAACAACTCTCGAAGTGATCGATCACTGTTTCTCAAGATGATATGTCATGTCCATCAGGTTGATCGATCAAACTCTGCTTCTGTCAAAGGTGCCCCTAGATTTCTCCTGAGTGGTCAATCAGTTTATCCAAGTTGATTAATTAATTGTGGCTGTTGTTTCTACTTAACTGGTCAAGTTCTTCAGGCTTATAGATCATCCCCCATCACTTGAATGCTCTAATCGATCATTCTCCAATGTTGATCGGTCATACGTGGGGTTGTTGTGATGGTGGAATTTCGAAGTGATGTTGGACAAGGTAAGCCCATATCTACTTATTCTCTGTGGTCACCCGACTACATCAACGTTCGGATCACGTTTCTTAAGCTTATTAAGGACAATTATCTTATGTGGGCCATTGTAGTTAAGGCGGAATCATTACATGTGGTGTGTTGGTTTTCTCATACGAAAAAAAATTTGATGGAAGATGATTGAACCTGGGAGCAATGGTATCGTGAGGACAATCAAGCTAAGGCTTGGATTGTCAACTCTATGTCCATAAGGCTGCAATTGCTGATAATAAGGAGAACTACCTATCTCATGCGGAACATACATACTCACCAGTATGTTTGGTCAGAAAAAGGAGGTTCATATCTAGCAGTTTTAACTGTGAGATACATGATTAGCATCAGGGGAGATGACCATGTCTAACCTTTATGGGGTCCTCTAATTCAAGTGGGGTGGTTTGGACTGCCCAATGACTAAAAGTGTTATTGGGATGGAGTATGGAAGACTGTTGAGCTTTCATCTTTCTTGGAGGTTTCAGTTTTAATTTACAAATGTTTGAAGCTAGATTTTCAATACCAATACACTTCCTCTCTTAGAGGAGATGTATATTAGAAACTGTCTTAAGATGACCAAAGATGGGTAGTAAGTTACCGTCTGCGGATGCTCAAACTGGGTCCAGCAGTCATGGTGCTTTTCTGATCTGTAGAAGTAACGGAACCTACCCACTGCAAGCTAGACATTTAGTTGATATTTGTTGGGAGCATCTCGGGAGAAGAAGCCTTAGATGGAAAAGCAAGTGCATCGGCATCAACCACCAAAGTAAGGTGTCATTGCTACTATAGTACCCGTGAGTGGAGAAGATTGACTGCCATTGCTGATCAGGTCAGAAATCTACAGGTAGCATTATTGAAAGCGTTGGCTGGGACATAAACTCTGCCATTATTAACAAGGTCCTAGTTGTTCGAGGCAGGAAAGGTACTTATGCTAATTATTTGTCTAGTTATGTATAGGTTCTAGGCAATGGCGCTGCTCAGTATTTCGACAAGTAAAAACTTAAATCAGGTAGAAAATTCAAAGTATTTTAAAGACCGCATTCTGATCTGTTTTTCCAAGTACTAAAGCTATAACTTTTATTTGTACAACTGCAAGGAATGAAATAATTGTGCAACTGTTCGTTCTTCTATGCATTGTACATGAATAAATTTCTGACAGTTTGGACCCCTTTTTCTTGTGCAGGTAGGCATTTGGATGACACATGGGCAACCCGTGGAGGAAATGGATCGGAAATAGCTATAAGTTGGCACCTCGTGAAATCAGGCATCCCAAATGGGCGTTTCGGCCACACCTGCTCTCTCGTCGGCGACAACCTTGTTCTTTTTGGGGGAATAAGTGACAATGGAATCCGTCAAAATGACACATGGATTGGGAAAGTTATTCACAGTAAATCTCTTGGAATCAGTTTTTCTTGGGAAGTGCTGAATACCGGTGCTATTGCACCCCCTCCTCGCGGTGCACATGCTTGTTGTAGTGTAGGAAACAGTAAGTTGTTGATCCATGGTGGAATTGGTCTAAATGGTGTCCGGTTAGATGATATGTGGCTGTTGGATCTGTCTGATGAGCCCAAGTATGCAAGATGGCAACAAATTACTACTGCTCATGGATCGCCATCACCCCCTGCCCGTTCTGGTCACTCACTGACCTGGATAAGTGGGAGACATGTGGTTCTCTTTGGTGGAAGGGGGACCGGCTACGAGGTTCTAAATGATCTGTGGATATTCAATCTAGATGAATGTGCATCCCATTGGGTGCAAGTTATTTACAAATGTTCTTATACGCCTGGTCAGGTGCCACTTCCTCGAGTTGGTCACTCTGCGACATCTATTTTAGGAGATTGGGTGCTTATATATGGAGGCGAAGATTCACATAGACACAGGAAGGATGACTTTTGGATCTTAGATATTGGTCCTATGTCGATCACTGATGTGAACACTGCCATTGTAGATAGTAAGAGATCTCTCAGCAAGATGTGGAAGAGGATGAAGGTCGAGGGGCAGCAGCCTGGAAGCAGATCATTCCACACAGCATGTGCAGATCCGTCTGGCCATCGCATATACATCTTTGGTGGGATGGTGGATGGTATCCTTCATCCTGCTGAAGCATATGGACTGAGGTTTGATGGCAGCCTTTATCTTGTGGAGCTTGTGATTCAGTGATGAATGGAGAAGAATTGCATGTAAAATCATGTATCCTATGTGAAATATAGTTGTAATCTTCTAGATTAGGTATATGTAGTGGTAGCTGGAGATCATTTCTGCAACCGAATTCTTCCTCTAGATTTTATTTTTGTGCATAATTTTAGTTGGTTTTCAAGTGCTTATTTCACTTTGATTTTTTATACTAGTAGAAGGATAAGAATTTCTACAAGTTTGTCCATGAAGATTCTTGCTAATACCCATCATTTTGTCAATCACAAAAAAAGACGTGCATGTTAATTGATCACTAATTTAGACACATGCAATGCAAGATCCGTTTGTACGAGAGTAGTATATAAACTCCCTAGGGTTGGGGTCCTTTGTATCTTATGTAATTTCTTCTTCTCCACGGAGTGAAAAATGATCGTTATTGTCAAAGGGAGTAGCTCAGTTGTGGGTGAATCTGGTAAATCTGCATGTCTTAGTGCTTGTTTGGTTTATCATTTTTGTGCATGCCTCCACGATTCGCAATAGTAGCTGTGCTTTCGGAAATGTCTAGCAGCATGCATCGTCCTAAAAAACTAACCGAATATGTTTTCTCCTCATAGATCTTTCATCTCAGAGTGTGGTCAATATGAATGTCAACTATTGCGACATTTCCTCCTTGCAAGTTTGATATGCACTGATTACCATTAACACATAACTTGTTGTAAATGCTTTCATGGGATCTTTACCTAGACCTCTTTTCGAATTTGGACATGCATATCATACATTGTTGTAGGAATTAGAAGAATATGCAATCAAGTTGCATATTATATACTGATATGCCTTGAATCCTAACTATATGTTATGCTCAACTCGATTGAAGAAGTGTTTATACTTGAAGTAGTATATGAACTCCCTACGGTTAGGGTTCTATATATCCTCTATATTATTCTTTTCCACAAATAGTGAAACTGATCACCACTACTCATGGACGTAGTCTAGTTATAGTTGAACCTTGTAAATATGTGTATGTGTACGTGTTTGCTTGGTTGATCATGTTTGTGTGTGTTTGCTTCTGCTACTTACAACACTATACTTTGTTGTTTTTCAACTGATCGGTTGTACCAAATTTTAAATTATTTAAAATTGATGCTAACTGAAATTGTCATCGAGTAAACATCCATGGCAAATGCATGATCAAGATTATTGAGGTTCTGACATCTCAAACATTACATCCTTGAAGAAAAGATTTTTCGCGCACATCTATTATGACAAGATTCTTAAAAATAACATTGATTTTGTATAATTAGAAACATGGACACTGTTGTTACGGATATTGGTTGTTGGGATACCTAATCCTAACATGGACACGACCCGCCAACGTCATCTTCTCTTGGATACCGGTTGTTAGGGATACGAACCCCCTTAGACAGATGCAGATGCACAATCACCCACCACCACGAAAGGACATGAAGAAAAGAACAATCAGATATAAAGGTGGTTGGTCACCTCTCACGATCATCGAAGAAGAAAGATCACTATACGAAGACGCGTACAACTTCTGTTCTGTCACTCTCTGATCTCTCTCTTCTCTCTCTCTCTCTCTCTCTTCTTTTTTATGGTATTCCCTCTTGTTGTGGTGTAGAGGCAATGCCTCTACCCCTCTATATATAGATCAGCTACAATACCATAGTTCTATTCCCAATAGAACTATAAATAGAATACAACTCAACAACTATTAAGATTAAGAGTTCAATTCCATTAGGATTCCTAATCCTAATTTGACTCTAATCCTAACAATCTCCTCCTTGAGTTGAATTCCATCACGGTCTCTTCATCGTCTTGAGTCTGCACTGGGTCATTCTCATCATCTGCAGGTCTCCTTAGTAGGATCTCACCAACTCTGGACGACGCACCCGTCACTGGTCACCCTCCATGTGCCCCCTCTCAGTCGCTCACACAACTCAACATTGTGCCTCACGACGCAACACCACAAATTTCTCATGACTGGAGATTATGCCGACATCCTCCGGTAAAGCGAATCACACTCGCTTCTCCTTTTTATGCACTTCTGTAGCAGAGATGCCGATAACTTTTTGTTCTCTCATCGTACTGTTCGTCTTGGGAATAATGGAGCTCCATCACCTATCATGACTCTTCCTTCAAGCTTATATACCTTGTTCGGCATCCTCGTCTCACACATCACCATGCGTTCTCCCTTGCTCACTATGAGAACTCCCCCTTCAATGGTGCCTGGATGTCCTCGTGACTCGATCATTCCAAGTGAAATCAGATTCTTCTTGGCTATAGGAATGTGTTTGACACCTGTCAGAGTTTGTACTGCTCCATCAAACATACAGAACTACACTGATCCAATCCCGTTGATGTGGTGAACCTCTCCACCTCCCATCTTGACTATGCCATCATCTGATATATGCTAAAATGCTCTCTGGATGAGTACATATGATGTAAACATGCTGAGTCCATAAGACATCTTAAATCCGCCTTCATTTCTTTAGAACACGCTAGCAAGTCTCCTTCGCAGACTGCGGTGGAATCATCTTGGTCGGATTCGGAATCACTAACCTTCTTCTTTCCTCTCTCCTTCTCATGTCTCCAATCAACTATTTTTGTCTCTAATTATCACAATAGAAGCATCCGATCGAACCCCGTGACTTGGATCAACCTATGAATCCTATCACCCTTGATCTTGAACGTCTACCCTTAATCTCCAGCACATGACCTTCATCATCCGTTGCCTCATCCATTGACCTTCGTCGAGACTCGTTCATAAGCAGCGAAGCAACTGTCTCGTCCAATGTGATGGTCTCCTTACCATAGAGTAATGTCGTCACAATATGATCATTGGAAGATGAAAGGAAACTCAACAAGAATAGTGCCTTATCCTCCTCCATGAAGAGAGAATTTCCTTTCGCATTCTTTTCCACAAGTGTGAGCACGTCTATCAGAATCTTGTTAAATTCATCCAAGTGCACTTCGAGATTTGTCCTATCGGTCATCTTTAGACCATAAAGCTTCTTCTTCATCAATAGCCAATTTGTCAAAGATTTGGAATTGTATCATCCCTCGAGCTTCATCCAAACCTCCGATGGATCCTCCAGGCTGATGATTTCGCGAAGTGTTGTCTGTCAAGAACAGTTGTATTGTATTGTTCGCAAGATCCATCATCTCCTTCCACTCTTCCTCCTTCATCTTCTCTGGCTTCTTTTCTCTATCCAAGAGAGATTTCACAAGTCCTTCTCGTGTGAGTATGTTCTTCACCCATTGTTTCCACAAGGTGAAGTCATTCTTCTCATTGAAGGGTTCCACGGAGGATGATGCACCCTTCGATGAAAATCTCAGCTTTCATATCGTACCTCCTTGTACGATTTGAAAAATCATAGTAGAATCTTCCTGATCCGAACAATCCACCTTGTCCGGAGTAAGATAAAACCCCTATCTGGACTCTTGAATTACCTCAATCGAACTCTGGATGCTCCTAATCTCAATAGTTCACCGTAACCATTGGATAAAAAAGCGCACATGTTGTGCTAAGTTGTCTCCTCGATGTTCAATCTCAATCTGATCCATCACATCATATTACTCATTGTCGTCGAAGCAAGCTCTGATACCAATTTATGGGAACGAACAACCGGTACCAACTTCGCTCTGTTACTAGTTGATGGGACACGACCTGCCGGTATCGTCTTCTCTTGGATATCGGTTGTTGGGGATACGAATCCCCTTGGATAGATGTGGATGCATAATCACCCACCACCACAGAAGCATGTAAAGAAAAGAACAATTAGATATAACAGTGGTCGGTCACTTGTCACGACCACCAGAGATGAAAGATCACTATAAGAAGACGAGTACAACTACTTCCATTCCCTCGCTCTCTTATCTCTCTCTCCTCTTGTGATATTCCTTTTTACCGTGGTGTAGAGGCAATGCCTCTACCCCCTCTATATATAGCCCAGTTACAACCCCATAGTCTTATTCCCAATAGAAATATAAATATAATACAACTCAACTACTATTAGGATTAAGATTTCAATCCTATTAGGATTCCTAATCCTTATTTGACTTTAATTCTAACAGTCTTGACATCTCAAACATTACATCCTTGAAGAAAAGAATTTTGCGCACATCTATTATATGAGAAGATTCGTAAAAATCACATTGATTTTGAATAATCAGAAACATGGCCATATGTGGTGCATTTGCTCCAACTATGGAAGCAATTAAATGAATCTTGTGTGATCCAAGAGTGGAAGATGGTGCCCTTACCAAAAGTTGGATCGGATGTAACTACTTAAAATTCAAGAATCCGTTCGATCTAAGCAAAGTTTGAAACTTGTTACTTGACATGCTCTTTAAGTAACACCAGTATAATGACATGTATCACGTTCGCCCTCATTTAGACAGATATTGTTAATGTTTCTAGGTTTTAGCAAAAAGTTTCTCTAGTGTGTGATATACTCCATGTATCTCAATTGTAAATGCATCTTCTGAGAAATACTTCATCTTCTTTTTCTCCATTCGCGGTTTTTCCAGTTTTTCCCCTACTATATTAGAAGGATTTTCCAAGTAAAATCATACCCTTCCTCTTGTGAATTGATGACTCAACATGGATTCTACATAATAATACATGAAATTGTCACACAACTCGAACAAGAAAAATATGAGCATGTCGAAAAGAAGTTACCACTTAGAACAGCAGTAACAAATTGTATTGTTCTTTTTTTTTTCTTTTCATTCTGTCTTACTTCAAAACTCTTTCAAAATATCATATGGAGGTGTTTCATTGATGAGATGAATACATATTTTTCCTTTACCTAATCAAATTATTTTTAAGATAGCCAATTCCATAAAAAATCAGCTAATACAAAATATTTTAATAAAAATAGTTATTTAAGATATGACTATCTAAAATAGATCTAAATCGTTTGGCTACTTCCCTAGACTCGACCTATCAAAAGCTTGTGGATTGCTTCGTTCTTTTATAGATATTTAATAAATAAAAATGCAAAAAATATAAATAGTTCTTAAGGACACAATAAGATGGATTCAAATAAAAGTTTAATAAATACAAATATTGAACCACAAAATTACACGGTGATATTATGAGGATATCGTTGTTAGGAAAACCTCTATCCACAACTATTGTCCAAGATTTTCTCTTTAATCACCGGGCTTAAGATTCATTCGCTTCATTACCTTGTTATTTTCAATGAGAGTAGCAAAGTTTCGGGTACAATATCCTTTTCCTTGGACGCCCCCAAGCAAGATTTCATCTCAAATAACGAGATTAGAATTCACAAGTCTGGTACATGTATATGCATTCCTAGAAGAGCCTTGATTTGATAAATTTCCATACTTTTGGACCAAGGTTCAAAATCTCAATTTTGAGTTTGATTCAATCACCCAAAAATAAAAATTTTGCCAAAATTTTGAGAAATTTCGATGATTTTGGTGGAAATATTGGAAATGGCTCAAAAAAGCCATTGCTTCCAATTATTCGTAATTTAAGATCATCCAAGTTATTAGAACAATAAGTAACTTACAAATACACAATTACATTACATATATCACTCATCCATGCCCCTTATATAGAATATACTGACCATATTGTTCATATCGTTGTTAGTGTTGACGACCGACAAATAGATATTGGAAATGAGTTCGTCCAAATTTTCTAACAATAAATAACTTACAAATATACACTTATATCACACATATCAATTATCTATGACCTTTATATCACACACACACATATCATATCGAACATATCGTTGTTAATAACTTAATGTTTATTGGTGGCTGATAGATAGTGGAAATGAAAACAAAATAGCTAAGTTAACCAAACTTAGAACAAATCTTTCGTTCATAGATGAGACATTTGATTCTAAAGTGTAGATAATGATTAATGAGACTATGTTTCGTTCATGGAAATAACTTTCATGGACAAGTCGATAAGGTTTTAGTGAAGTAAAGAGTTAATTACAAACTTGCAATAAGTAAAAATGTATCTATTCACAAAAATAAATGACAATGTATGTATTAATGCAAGAAAAGACATTACTTGGTCATGAGTTCAGAACCAAGAGTTCCGTGGTGGATCCATATCATTCCCCCCTTCCATTTTTTCTCTCATAGCACTTTACGTGCTCAATGAACCAGCAATAATTCTCCCATGCCATATAGGAATACATGGCCTTGTAATCCATCACATACTACCTAACCTGATGGCCATCGATGCCTATGAGTATCCCAAGACGAGGATAAGCGGGGCACGATGAGTCTACACATACTAGCTTGAGATATTCGAGATGACGACGACAGAGTAGGAGATGGTTTCTGTGGAAGAGGAGACATGACCATGTAGCAGTCGGAGAAGATTCCATAACTGCCACCACCAAAATAGTTGCCTTGGATCTGCTCGGGCTGGATAACTTGATAGTTTTCATCATTGTAGATATGTATCCATATCCATTGTAACCATATGATGGAGATGTTTGCGCCCGAGGAGGAGGAGGGAGAGGTCCAGGAGGAGGAACATGAAAGTATTATGGGAAGATGTCAAATGATCTCTCATCGTCTGATGATCCATATCTGCCAAGGGAACTTGGCGTTGCTCCATGATATAGGCTGTCAACATCCATGCAGCTCAAGGAATTTACATATGATATCAAATCATCTATAGTTGTCTATAGGATGATGTCCACATCAATATGGTTCGTAATCCATAGGTCACCGACTCGGAATTGTGACAAATTGTCCATATGCATTCGTCTATCACTCCATATATTCACGTATTGCATAGAGCCCTTCCTCGAATTGTGTATCATGTGATCCATGACCACCCCCTGCCGACTCCCCCCCCCCCCCCCCTAAAATTTTCCCCATCACCAGATCCACCATGAAAACCACCAACATCATCATCATCATCATCATCATCATCATCATAATATTCACTATCATCCTTTGATTTGGATTTGGATTTGAACCAGCAGGGAGAATGCCATCAAAAACTGCATGAAGCTTCAACCCTCCAAGAGGGTTCGTCATCTGCCCAGATCTAACCGTGTAGTCACTAACATATGCTCCCATTTACTGGCTTATATTCTGATTCAACCTTCCTCCTAGTTGATCAAGCACTATAGCACCATTGGAATATATCCACCTTTGGAGAACATCTTCATATGCATCATCATTGTGCATTTTAAAAATGCAAGCAAGATAAATAGGGTTTGTATAGTTCTTTTTGTCATGGCCCTCCTTTGTATGTTTCATCTTTAGCCTCAAGTTGTAGTGCACACAGATAATATTATAGAGCTTCAATTCTCCTAACTTGTTCCATCTCTACTCCAGTTCCTCTCACAACCACCAGTGGATATGGTTTGAAACAATACTTCAAATACCACCTTTCGTAGGTTGGGAGCTTCAATTCTTTATAGTAACCACCATTTGGCTACAGGAAATCCAAAGGATACAAATAAATAATAGTGAATAGTAATAATACGCCACACTACAATGAGTGGACATATTCATCCTTACTAGGAAGAGTATTTCCCTGTCAATTGACCGCAATAATTCTACCGAAGGACCTCAACGCATCCCTAAAGTACTTAACATGTACATTATTTAAAGTCATAAATCACACAATACTTCCAATGAATATTTTGTTAGACTACTTGGAAACATAATTACACTCTTGATTCCAAATTACCTCATTCACGTACATCGTTTGTTTTTCTCATATTTGACGAGCTTTTCCACCACAATTTGGACAGTTGCTAGAAGGGCAACATTTGTACTAAGATTGTTCTTGTACTCATACTTGTGATTGAAGTAAAAAGATGAACACAATCATGCATAATTACTAGATTTTAATCCATTAAAGTGTTATCAGAAAATAAAGAATAGATTTATTACATGCCATGCATGTGAAGAGGATGCGAGAGCATCTTGGACAAACATTCCTCGATGATATAAAACCATGCCTTGTGTCCTTCCTCAATTGCTTCTATGAACTTCTCTCTCATCCAAGCATTGCCTCATAAATCACTCCCATTGTCAGTTTTTTGTTGCCATATTCGATCAGCGATGCAGACACAACCAATTCCATTATCTTCACGACTCGTGTCACGTCATCCCAGAAGTGAAGATCATTGATCGATATCTCCACTTCCCCCCTCCTTCCATCCGTGCTTGCTCCACCACCTTTGAAACCATATTCCTCTTGTTGAAATTCTTTAGGATTAAATCAATACATTGTGCAACACATGATATCCAAAAAATCGCAACTTCTATAATTCAATATTGTTTCACTGATTTTCTTGAAGTTGATGCCATTATCCATGATAATCTGGACAATGTTCTCCTTCTCAACATCCTTGATGCTGTACTTCATCAACCTCAATAGCTATTTGTGGTCCTTTACATGAATACATGCATCAATGGATTTCAAAAACTTTTAAAATCGTCTCCCATCATAATAAACAGGGAAGTTGATCTGCTTCATCGAGTAGCTCATCCATCCATTGCCCATCACTGTCACACCGTACTTTGTTCATCTCCTCCTCAGCTCAGTGATGTACTCATTCATCTCCTCCTTCTCCATCCCAAGATACATGTTCATTATCTCATAGGACGTTGGGGCCTTCACTCCCATTCCTATTACATCAATCTCGTCGATGGTATGTTGTAAAAATGCCCCTCTAGCAATGTTTGCCAGAATGCTTCCCCTAAAAATAAGCTTTTTATTACCTTGTCCACCATTTCCTGTGTGGTTCTCAACATACCCTTCATTATCTTTTGCCTTGGATCCTTGCTTGACTTATATTACATGGATCGACTCCTTGTCAAGGAGGGTTTCAATCCCTTCCCCTTGTGGTTTTTGGTGGGTAGTGGTATTGCTGCACCTCTAAAACCACTCCCACTACCACCCGCACCATAGAAGTCGTCTCATGCACCACCGAGTTCTCCCCTCTCAAACTCACTCCTCATAGATTCCTTTATTTCCCTCTTGTATACCTTCTTTTATGTTGTAATCTAAATATCAGTGGCGTAGATAAAGTCGTCGTCATCTGAATCAGAGAGAACACTGAACTCTTTCTCGAACATGAACTCCTCGAATTGTTCATCCCTCATTTCCCTCTATGTATCCTTGTCCTTCTTCCCGTCCAAGTTAGCCTTCACCATGTCTCTCACATCATTGGAACAACGAGTGTACTTGGCAACATTCTTGTTGTTGCCAACAAGATGTTGCTTCAACCATGTAATCCTCCCTCCTGCCAACCTCTTCCCACATGAGTTGCATTGTGGTTTGGCTTTGTTTCCATCAAGAACAGTGCCATACCTCCAACCAATGTCCCCACCGAATTTCCTCTTATCCTCAGAACTATCAAAGCTCGATCCAGAATGTGATACCATGATGATGATTACCGAAACCCGTGAAGAAATTGCACAACAATAATTCATGAAGCATACAATGAGAACAATCAAGTATTTTCTACTTGTTTTTTATTTTAATTTTCGCATTGAATATATTTATAATTTTTCTAATTCTTATCATTCATGAAGTCATGTATACTTGATATCTAAAGCAGTATATAGATTTCTGTGCTCTGATTTGTAAATAAAAACAAATTAGATCTATAGTTGGGGGGGACAATTTCAAGAAAAGTCAAGTAATAGAAAAACATGTAAATGATGAATAAATATAAGGTTTGATTTTTTGAAATTAATAAATTATAAATTTTAATTCCAATTTTTTCTTGTTTGTCTAAGTTTTAAACTTGATATTCGAGTTTCTCCTTTGAAAATTCATCACAATTCTACATATTCTCTTCCATATATCTCACCAAAATTTTCAAAATCGTATTTTCTATGTGTTAAATATGAGATCTGAGTTTATCGTTTGAAGACTCATCATGATTCCATAAAATCCCAAATTTGTATTCCAAATATCCCATAAATATTCAAAATATATCAAAAAAACTCCACAATATGCAATATCAACATGAGAGGAACACAACCCTTAAAAAATTCATCCTTGTATCAACAAATAAAAGATTTTGAGTATACCTCACAAACAAGGAAGAAAAATATAGTGGAGAAGGAGCAGTAACCCAATAGTAGCACATCAACAGAATGGCCCCAAAATGCTCCTTACTCGGACAGAATTTCCATCCCATTTCACCCAAGTGGACATTGTTTATAAAGAAATATTCTCATCTCGAGCAAGATATCAAGATATGTCGATATCTCACCGAGATATCGACATATTTTGGCCGATATATGAGAAAATCAATATGTAGCTTGGTTTTGAAAGCTCATTCCCGTCAAAATCGAAATTTTGATGAAACTTCATGAAATCTCAAATCATGTTTAGGATTAAGTTACTTCTATGAGAATTTGATCATGATTAGAAATGAATGGAATTTTGCATGAAACTACTTAAGAAGGAAGTTCAAGTAAAAGAGTATACATGGTCATAATGTCACTCGAACACTTATTTTTCCAAAGTATAGAGATCCTCTCATAGGAGTAAAAATGGCAATAAAGTTTTAAAATAGACGTGTAAATTAATCATGGGTTGTACTCCTTAAATTGAAATCATCTTAAAAAATAAGTAAAGTGTATTCAGAATTAATCAACTAGTGTAAAGTAGTATAAGATAAATTCATTTTGGTTCTTTTTCATTGTTTCTAATAAAATGAAAAATACATAAAGTAGTATAAGAAAAATTCTTTGAAATGAGATTTTATTTTTATTAAATGATTTGCTCTTTGGTTCTTCAATTAATTGGAACTTTAAATTGGTATTTTAGATACATAAAATAATCATTTAATATTTATAGATATATCCTGACCTTCTATTCCTAGAATGTTTGTCTATATATACAAACACAAATATTCTAGCTTTTATTTCTCATCATAATATATATATATATTAAAAATCTCTCCGTTTATGTTAATTATAAAGTTTACTTATTTTAAAAGGGGATATCTTGATTGTTATTCTGTTTGTTGATCTTCAAGTGTATATATCTCTTTCTAAAAACTCTCCCTTCCAAAAGAATTGTGTATTCTTTCATGCTTTTCTCCTCCTTTTAACATCATCAAAAGAGGAATAAGAATTTGGGAATACAAGAATTAATATCATATGAACATGAAAATTCATAGAAATATAAAAGAGTACATATCATATGAAATAAAGAAAAATACAAAGAAAGTAAAGAAAATGATAAATACAAAGATAAGCTAAAAAAGAGCATAATGAGCTTGCCAACCTTGTCTTCAAGATAGTCAAGTTCTTAGGTGAGTCATAAAAATCTTGGATGAGAAGTGGTCCACTTTTTGGCATGTGTAGATAAGCTCGATGCCAAATATCTCCTTTTGATAATACTCATAGTTCATGAATATGCTTTCATATGTGTAACCTCCTAGTCTCCCTTAGTTGGAGTGGAAGGTCATAAATGGTTGAACTAAGTTAGGCATGGTTGTATCATGTTCATTTGGCTCCTTACTTCCTCATCGTCGACAATAACTCATATATCATTGGAAGCACCAATACCCATGGGTTAGTGTGCATGATTGTTGAAGTAGCATATTTTAGTGACAAGGAATTGGTGGATGGTGTCAACTGGGAAATAAATAAAAGACGTGAATAAGGAAGCATTCTAAAGGAAGTGAGGTATATTAAACCAACTAAGAGACCGATAATGAACCATAAGATAGATAATATAAGCAAGGGAGCAAGATGCATTATTAAAAGTTCCTATTTTTTATATACCCAAAAAACACGATAGAATGTGAACAAGCGGTTAAACAATTTTAACTCAACCATTATCCTTCATAGTAAATGTTAATGGAGATGATTTTGATTTTAGCTTGTTCAATGATGCCTTGTTGAAAACTTGATAATGGTTACACCAATATTTGGATATTGAAGTAGATAAAAGTAAAAGTTATAGAAAAAAACTTAAGCGCATCATGGAAGTATGAAGATCGCATCATATGCGATTGTAAGTGACTAGTCGTACTAGTTGCTCGGGGTAGCAGAATTTTTTAAAAAAATTATTCGATGAAGCCACATGATCCGAGAACACTTCTCGAATCATTTCATCAAATCTACAAATAAGATATAAGAATACCTCTTTGAGCATGGTTGCGATCGTGTCTCTAAAGTAAGAGGCGTCCAGTCTCAAATCTGATCCAACGACGGAGATATTTTCAAGCACACTGATGAAATGCACGCTCCTCATTGATGATCCAAGCGACAAATCTCATGATCTCGTCTCATGAGATTCGATGTCTTCATCGTGAGCAAGGTGCACCAAAGGAGAGAAAGATCCATGAGTGGTCGAAGAAGCGACACAACGACGTGGCGACGCCAACAATCCTCTTTAGGGTTTAAAGTAGACAACCACTCTAGGAGAGAGAGAGAGGACATGGGTGATGAGAGAGAAACATAATGCAATTCTATTATCTAAAAGAAGATCTAGGGTTGCCTTTTCTTTTATAATATTTTGGGAGTCCATGGATCTCAATCCATGGACGACACAAATTCAATGGTTGAGATTGATTTGTGTTGCTTTCAATGGTCATGATTTTGTTGTAAAAAACAACAATAATTTAATTTAACTAAATATATATTGAATAAATTATCATTATAATATAATTCAATCAAATCGATAAACTGTGAAGGATTAGGAAGGATGCAAGCCCCCTTCCAATTAAGGGGGGATGACCACCTTGACACCTGAATCAAGAGTGGTCATCCTCCCTCCTTATATGGAAGGGAGGCTCCTCATTCCAATTATATGATATCTTTTATCTCATATAATCCTTCATTATATACAAAAACTTTTATTGTATATTATTTAACAAAAATAATTCCAATTTTTTTTACGAAATATCAATCGTGTCATTGCAAATTTGTGAATCACATTCACAACTCAAAATGAAACGAAAATTACATTTTCAATTAATTGTCTAATGTAAATCCAATTCACATCAACATTTAAATTATAAATGTTATTTACAAATTACTCTCTCTTATATATATTGTAAATCACATTTATAATATATATATATATATATGATTAATATGGATAATGCTATCCACATTTTTCATATCCTTGATAAATGAAGCATATTTAATTATCTTGGATCTCTATTCTCATGTGTCTAAATAACATGAATCATATTCATATTATTTATGATAATTAAATCATATTTAATTATCAATTTTCCATTGCTCAGGTATTATCAACAATGGAATTATTCATGAACTCTTTCAAGGATAATGCACTTTCTCCACGGATACTTGGAGATAAGGATGAGGCGATTGTATGTTCCATGTATAGTGACTTGGATATTGAGATCGCATCTCAAATTCAGATTTAGGGGACTTATCATAGATGCTATATTAAATCAAGGCTGTAGATCTAATCTTCTCATTGTATCTAAATCACATTCATATCAATGTCCAACATTTGGACTAGGATCATACCACTTCTCTACAGAGATGAGTCACTAAAATCCAGGAGTATTTCATCACTCCCTCAGAATGGAAGCATCATGGTTATACAATCGGTTATAACCAGTAAGTAATTTCTATTATCCTTATTAGAATACCCATATTCCTAGAGATCTCTATCTCCTACGACTAGTCTTAAGTCTTATAAGGCATATGCAATTGATGATGTGATTTCTCAGTCGATTAAGGTGGATTAATTAAGTAAACATCGTTGTCCTAAATCAACCAAATTGATAATGAGAAAAGTAAGCCCTTGAGAATAAAACAATGAATGTAAGCAGTCTCTTTACTTTTACTTACCTGGCATAGAGACCAGGGTCAAACGCAAGGAGCACAATTAAGAGCTAAATAGTAAGATTCCTGGAATAAAAATATTTTTAGAGGCTTTCTTTTTTTTTTCAAATATTTAATTTTCAATAAGAGAGAAATAAGCACAAATGATAAAAACACACACTCTTTTTGTATTTTTGGGTTTTATTCAGAAAGGGAAAACACATAGAAAGTTACAATAAAAAATATTTGTAGGTTTTATTAAGTGCTTTTAATGATTTTTGGGTATTTTTCAGAAGTTTTTGTGATTTTCTAAAAATCAAACAGTGATAAAAACAATAAACAATGCACAACCAGGAGTGATCTACAAATTAAAAATAATTAAAATGCCTCAAATTTCTAGGAGTGATTTTTCTGATAAAATATAGACAAATATATACAAAAAGGGAATAAGATACTATTTTTGGATTTTTGTACATTTTTTATAATTTTTATAAGTTTTTGAGTGTTCAACAATTTTATGGTTTTTATAAAATATTTTTAAGCAAAATTAATACTTGAGCTAAAAGACACTAAAATACAACTACCCTAATTTTTATGGAATTTTTGGGAGACTTTTCAAATTTTTATTATTTTTATAAGATAAAGAGGATACTTTTTAAGGGTTTTTGAATTTTTAATAATACTAAATAAAAGCAATTTGGAAAACTAAAATTACCACACAACAACATGTAAACATGAGCTACAATGTATTTTTATAGAATTTTTAGGGCCAATTTAATACTTATAGCATTAAATAAAAGACATGTATATAAAAACAGTATACATGGACCAGTTTGCAATTATTTTAGGTTTATGGGCCTAGTAGATAACCAGCAAGAAAGTCTAAGAGCTAAATATGCAATTCTTCCAACAAGCACAAGCGTCACATGTGGCTCACAGTTAGTTCATAGGGAATAGATGCAAATATCACAACATAACATTCATTTCATAATCGTTGAAATGTTCAGGGTAAATACTGTAAATATCCCAATAAACACATGTGGACACACATGACTCATACTCGACTGGACTAAAGTGTAAATAAATAAACTATAGGGGGTCCAAACTGCAAAAGTTCTTAACCACCTATTTTACATTTATTGGATGAAATAGAAATAACGTAAACACTAGGGGAAAAGGGAATTTTTTTTCTTGCATACACGTGGCATATACGTGGATGTAGGGACCGGACGACTCTGATGCTTCACAGGTTTTGATCTAGCAACTGGGGGGCGTGGCGCAAACGTACCTTTATGATAGATCATTACAGTGCTGACACGACGGTTCTAAAAAGGAGGTGGGCGTGCATGTAAGATATACCTAGAAAGGATCCGATGTCCTAGATGACAGCGTGGACAGAAGGTCAGGATCTCTTCTGGCAAAAGGGGTTTCATCCGACAGTGTTAAGGTGTGGTGGATGAACAATGCCCCGATGACTTTTAATCGGCCATGGAAAGAGATCCATGTGCCCGATGAAGTCGCTAAATGTGTTGGCAGTATCATGAGGTCTCTCTACGTCAAACGAAATGCTCTGATGGTTGAAGTGAGGTCAGATGGCCATCACAGTGGTGTTCCACATGGAGCTGCACTTCCACATGAAATGAAACTCGAATCAAGCCTATTTATGCGTGGGGGTACCTGCAAGGGAAAGACAGACTCAGAGGCGTAGCTCTGGTCATGTTATTGCTGGGAATGAAAAAGAGAAATGATGGGGGAGTGAGTTGGACCTCCGGTGTACATGGGGGATTGATCTTAGGTCTTAATCTCGATCGAAATTTCGATCCTAAGGTGGTCAAGTTGTGAGGAAAGATGGAGGGGGAGTCAGGGAAATGATCGGTGTGGGTAGGTGTTTGTAATGGAGCTCAGACCAACTGGTTGGGGTAAAGATGGTGGAGATGACTGTGATGGAAAGATCGAAGTGAAGTTAGGAAGTGGAAGGGAATAGAGGATACTTGGAGGTGCTGATGTGATCGACCAAGATAGATGAAGTGGACAGCGGGGCTATGGCCTCAATCCCATAGCGAAAAGTGGAAGAGGCTGGCTGCGGTGGAGGTGTCCGACGACGAGCGAGCTGCAACCAATAAATCCACCAACCCAAGCTCCCAAAGTTCTTGCAGAAGGTTGTCACCCCATTGAAGGTATCTAGGGAAGAAGGTAGAAGCAAGGCATGAGCTGCACAACTTGGGAGGCGGAAATGTTTTATAGGGGATGTCTAGGGTTTAGAAAGATCATAGGCTCGTACAAAATCCTAGGACGATCCGGCTGTGCTTAGGTACCCACGTGGATCACGGATCCTAGTAGGTGATTCAGGCACAAAAATCAATGTGAATGGATGTTTGCCCCGATCGGGAAAAAGGGGAGAAGAAGCTCCGACAAAGGAGGCCGTCGGGTCAGGTTAGACAGGAAGAGGAGTTGACCAAGGTCAACAACTGATGTTGACCAATAGAAAAATTTCAGGCTAAAAATCGAAAGAATAATAAATATAAAATAAAAAATGATTTTAAAACAAAAAAGGAATAAAATAAAAAATGTTTCTTATTTTACAAACTATTTTTCATGATTTCTGATTATTTTTATGAATTAATAAATTATGGTATATAACTAAAATAAAAAAATAAAGAATGAGAATCATAGATTCATCATCACCATATACTTTACCTTTTATAGTCCCTTAGCAAACACTTATTTGAAAAAGAAGTGAAAACCAGAAGAAAAGAAAAATAACGTATCAAAGTTGATTATTAAACTCGTCTTCATTAAATTGGAGTATGGAGCTCAATCAGACCTTTGGATTATTAGTTTGGCGGAATAGGTTTAAGACTCAACAACCTTTAAGTTCCATAGTTCTATATTCAGGACTCCTTAACAACCATGTCAGAACAAGTATACATATGCAAACTCTAGTGACTATGAATCTTTCCTTGTACTATGTAAGTGTTGTATAGATCCCCACCTCAAGATTGGCAAAGAAACAACATCCCTTAACAAGGTAACTTTTATCCCCCAGTCTAGCAACTCTTTCCTCGAGGAGCAGGGTATTCTCTTCTAAGTTCAAGTACAACCAAATCAAGAAGAGGGGAAAGAAGAGAATGGACCATGACCAGTGCAGCCACATATCCTTTGGAGCTCAACCGGTGTAGTTAATCTCCAGCTGCCGGCTTCCTTGAGATGAGACGATGGAATACATAAGCTTTGCTTATTCACTATATCACTCTGGCAGGAATTTTATTTTCAATCAAGCATGTTCCCTTTTTTGGAGTTTTTGTAATTTTTGCACATTTTTTTCGACATATATACAACATGTCTACAAGGTGAAACATATACATAAGGAGTTTTTCTTCTTGAAACAGTAGACTATCCCTCTTTTGAAGCATTATTGCAACCCACATACTTTCGTTGTTAGAACTCAATGCTACCAAGCCAAGTTGAGTTTCACATCCCTCCCTAGAGGAGGACGAGAGGTTCCAGACAGCTGTACTACCATCGTATGTTACTCCAAGCCAAAGGATTCTGCCTCCTCACCACCTCATCTGTGTTGAGATATGTGTAAGGTGTGTATCCAAGTTAAGACATTATCTCTGAGAGTCATGCGTATGTTGTTAATTGTTCCACTTTGGCTTATCAAGATGATATATGAACATAACCTAGTGGACTTGAAGAATTAAGTTACCAAGGACTTGAAAAGTCTGAACCCCAAGTCCTATAAGGTTCCTCTGAAGTTAAGTTGATTAAGGTTCTAACCAAGCTCCATTCTTCAATTTGATTCCAGACCAGTTTAAATGTCAACTGTGATTCTGAAGAATGCACATGCAAGTATATACAAAACTGTTTTTGTGGAAGTTTTTTTTCCAAATATGCAATTTTTTATGGAAATATTGATTTTTCAAATTTCTAGGTATTTTGAAAATTAAGGAAAGATTTTTACAAAGATATGTACATATTTACATAAGGGTATATATTACAGATATAATGTACAAACTTGATTATACTTATATACAAAGAGTTTAGGGGTAGATTCTAGTTTTTAACGTATACATATATACAAGTAGTTTTATACTCCCAGTTTATTTCATTATGTGGCAAACTAGTTTCGCAAAATAGTTTCAAAACCTAGTTTTACAAACAATTTTTGCAAACTTTTTATTTTCACATAATTTTCAAAAAAATTGTACAATGTACTTAATTTTTATACAGAAAACAATTTAACAAACATTTTGAAACAAAACATTTTTAGAAATATTTTTACAAAATTTGTAAAAAAATAATTATTGCAAAGATTTTTAAAAATGTTTTTGAAGTATTTTTATTCCAGTTTTATTATTAACACACAAACTACGAGTTATGGCTAAAGTATATGTACAATATATACAACACCCCATATACATAACTCAAATGATGTCCTCAAAGTGATCGGAGAGCGGTGAAAGAAGGCATAACTCGTTTTGAGTATGGGGAAGTGAAAAGAATGCTATACTACAATGACGAATTAAAGAATATAACGAATAGAAATCGGTGATCCTCCTATACTTAGGATCAAGCAATCCTAAGTATAGAAGACCGTACAAAAGGGGAAAATCGAAGGATAGAATGTACAAATATTACCTCCCCTATATTTAGGGTAAGATATCCCTAAATATAGGCATCAGAAATAGAGGTAATAAAGTCAAATGAGCAAACATAGGTTCAATATCCCCTATACTTAAGGTAAAGTGCACTCTAAGTATAACATAATCATAAGATGAGGATGGTGTGTTGAACAGAAAAAATGAATGATATAGAAACAATGGATCTATAAAGATGCAAAGTAGAAGTGAAAATTAGGTATGAGATGCAAGTGATGTGAGTCAAAGACCACATCTCATACAAAATGAATAGGGGCAACGTCGATGATCAACGAATCATAATAAAGATGTGGTTTCAGGCATTGACTGTTGCCTCGAAAGGTGGAATCAGAAGACAATTCAGATATGTCAATGCTGTCATTGTCGTGCACCTTTATGACCAAGTATGGTCCCTTCTATTTACTCAGCAATTTGCCTTGAAATGATCTCAACCTTTCATCGAATAGCCATACTCTCTGGTTCTTCTCAAACTGTTTATGGCTGATGTGAGAATCATGCCATATCTTCAATCTATCCTTATATTGCAGGCTACTCGAGAAGTTGTGTCTCTCAACTCCTCCAGGGCTGCCAATTCTGCTCTTCTCTGGTCTCCTACACTCATGGGATCCAATAATAGGTTAGTAACTGCCCAATGTGATTTATGCTTGATCTCAACTTGTAAGTAGCATGGCTTGCCATAAAGGAGTCAAAAGGGAGATGTTCCCAATGGTGTCTTGAAGGAAGTCCTATAGGCCCACAAGATCGAGCCCAAAAGCTGTGACCAATTCTTTCGATCTGTGTAGACGACCTTCTGCATAATAGTCTTAATATCCCTATTTGAAACCTTATCAAGACCATTAGTCTAAGGATGGTATGGAGTGACAACTCTATGGTCAATGTTGAACTCGTTAGCAAGGGACCTTACATTATCGTTGATAACATGAGTCCTCCCATATGAAATCAAGACTCTAGGTACCCTGAATCGTGAAATGATATTCTTCCTAAAAAATTTGTAAACAGCCTTTGCATTTGCGGCTCGGTTGGGGATGGCCTCAACCCAATGACTAACATAATCCACAACAAGCAGAGTGTACTCAAATTGCCGACTCTTAGGGAATGGACCCATGGAATCGATACCTCATGCGTCAAAAACCTTACAGAAGTGAATTGGCTGCATCGGCATCATATCTCTCTATCCACAAGTGCCCATCCTCTGACAATCAATATTCCTCTTCACGAATTCATATGTATCCTTAAAGAAAGTAGGTCGCCAAAGGCCGGATTGGAGAACTTTATGTGTTGTTCGTCTCCTAGAGTGATGTCCTCCTGCCTCCAGCTTGTGGCATTAGGTGAGGATGTCGTGGCGCTCCTCTTTAGGAATACACCATCGCCGGATGCTGTCCCCCCCACATCTTGGTAAAGAGTGGGATCCTGCCAATGGTATGACTTGGCCTTTACGAGGAAGGTCTTAAGTCGTTGTCTGGCCCAACTTCATGGAAATTTCTTAACAACAAGATAGTTCACAATGTCAGCGTACCATGGAAGCGAGGTGATAGCAAGAATCGGTTGTTTGGGAATGTCTCAATGATAGTTGTGGTATGTATAGAATACTCAAGATGCCTTAATTGAGAGAGGTGATCTGCCGCTACATTCTTAACTCCAGGTTTATCCTTAATCTCTATATCAAACTCCTAGAGCAGAAGGGTCCATCTGGTCAATCTAGATTTGGTATCCTTCTTTGCCATGAGGTATCAGATGGTGGTGTGATATGGGTAAATAGTCACTTTTAATCCTAGAATATACAACAACAACAACAAAGCCTTTTCCCACAATTAAGTAGGGTCGGCTACATGGAATCTTCGCCTCCATTCAGATCTATCTTGGGTCAATCCCATGCTTATAATCACAAAACTAAGATCCCTTCGTATGGTCTCTTTCCAACACTTCTTGGGCCGTCCTCGCTCTCTCTTAGCTGGCTCAACATCCCAACACTTACATCTCCTAACTGGCGCATCAACAGATCTTCTTTGCAAATTTCCAAACCATCTTAAGCGATTTTCTCGCATCTTATCCTCGATCGGAGTCACATCAACTTTCTTTCTGATTGCATTATTCCGAATCCGATCTTTACGTGTGTGTCTATACATCCACCTTAGCATTTTCATTTCTGCTACATTCATTCTCTGCACATGTCTATGGTTCATAGACCAACATTCAGATCCATAAAGCATAGTAGGTCTCACGACTGCTTTGTAAAACTTCCCTTTAATCTTTAAAGGAATTTTCTTATCACAGAGAATAGCAGAGGCTCCTCTTCATTTCAGCCAGCCTGCATTTATTCTATTAGTAACATCTCCATCAATTTCCCCATCATGTTACAGAATAGATCTCAGATGTCTAAAAGAATCTCTCTTCTGAATGTTATCGTCGCCAATCTTCACCTCGATTCCTTCACCATTTCTTCCATCAACGGTACACTCCATATATTCCGTCTTAGCCCTACTTATACGAAATCCTTTAGTCTCCAACTCACGTCTCCAGACCTCAAGCTTCTCATTCACTCCATCTCTAGTCTCGTCAATTAACACAATATCATCAGCAAATAACATACACCAAGGCAAGTCATCCTGAATGTGACTGGTCAAATCGTTCGTAATCAAAGTAAAAAGAAATGGACTCAAAGCAGAACCTTGATGTAAACCAATGTTGATGTCAAAATATCCAGTCTTCCCAGACGGGTTCCTTACACAAGATAAAACCCTATCATACATGTCCTTTATGAGGTTAATGTATAGGACATGTACTTGTCTCTTCTCCAACACTCTCCACAATATCTCTTGTGGGACAGAATCATAAGCCTTCTCCAAATCAATAAAGATCATGCGGAGGTTCTTCCTTTTAGCTCTATAAATCTCCATTGTTCTCCTCAGCAAATGGATGGCTTCAGTCGTTGAGCGACCTGGCATGAATCCGAATTGGTTTTCTTTTACATTGGAAATTTGCCTCAACCTTCTTTCGATCACATGTTCCCAAATTTTCATAGTGTGACACATCAGCTTGATACCTCTATAATTTGAACAATTTTGAATGTCTCCTTTATTCTTATAAAGATGCACCACGATACTCCATCTCCAATCTTCAGGCATTTTCTTGCTTCGCCAAATAACATTGAATAGATTCGTAAGCCAAGTCAAACCGCGCTTACCTAAAACTCTCCAAACTTCTACAAGGATGTCATCCGGTCCTACACCTCTTCCAGGTCTCATAACCTTCAGAGCCTCCTCTACTTCCTTTCTTTGTATCCGTCTATAGCATGCACGATTCAAGTAACTTTCACTACAAGCTAGATCACCCAAAGTGATCTCTCTATTACCTTCCCCAATGAAAAGTTCATGGAAGTACTGCTTTCATCTAGTCTTTATATCCTTCTGAGTAACAAGCACATGACCTTCCTCGTCCTTAATGCATCTCACTTGAGAATGGTCTTTGTTTTTTCTTTCTCTTGCTTTGGCCAACCTGAATATATCCTTCTGTCCCTCCTTAGAGTCGATATTTTTATACAAAACTTCATAAGCTTTTGACTTAGCTTTGCTTATGGCCTTCTTTGCTTCCTTCTTTGCTATTTTGTAGTTTGTGACAGTTTCCTTTGTTCTATCCTTAGACATAGCTTTAAAGCAAGCTCTTTTTATTTTTAGCTTCTCTTACACTCCTTCAATCCACCACCAAGCCTCCTTTTGACATGGAGCTCCTCCCTTTGATTCGCCTAGCATCTCTTTGGCTACCTTTCGGATACAAGATGCTACTGCCTCCCACATCTCATTTGCTTTACCACTACAATCCCAAGATAAGTCTTCTAAAAGCTTCTCCTTGAAGCTCGCTTGCTTTAGTGGAAGATTCCACAATCTAGTTATAGTTATCTCAGAAACCCTCATTTTCTTTACCAACCCTTTCATGTACACCCAAGACTAACAAACGATGTTGGGTTGTCACACTCTCTCTTAGGATTACTTTGCAGTCTTTACAACACAACCTATCTCTTCTCCTCAACGCAATGTAATCTATCTGTGTTATAGTTGGCCCACTCTTATAAGTAATTAAATGTTCCTCCCTCTTCTTGAAGAGAGTGTTTGCTATGAAAAGATCATATGTCATTGCAAAATCCAGGATGTCTTTTCCCTCTTCATTTCTATCCCCAAAACCATGTCCTCCATGAACACTAGCATACCCTGAAGCATCTTTTCCCACATGTCCAGTAAGATCTCCACCGATGCAAATCATCTCTCTTTGTGGGATTCCTTGTAGACTCTTATCCAAATCCTCCCAAAAGCTTGCTTAGTCCTTTCATGTAAACCAATTTGCGGTGCATAAACTGAGATGATATTCATAATTTCTTCTTCAAGCACCAATTTTAGCAAAATAATTCGTTCCCCGAATCTTTTAACCTCAACCACACAATTAAAATTTCAAAAAAAACCCACAAAAAATTAAAAAGTTCTTTAAAAACACAAAAACAGTAGTTGTCTTCTTTGTCAATTTGTGTGATCCAATACCCTTTCTACCTATATTCGACCTCTACATACTTCACCTATACACATCTTTGTAGACTTATAATAAATTTTATCTCCATACTTTTAGTTGGAAATGCGAACCCACGACGAGCCATTATGCAATAAATGTTATTGCAATTCACTCCTTAATCTGAAATGAAGAATATATAATTTGCATAATAGGTCCCTTAGTACAATTAGGGTTATGTACCATGGCCATCTTGATGATCATACAGTTGTTGATTCAACTATTGAATCATAGAGGCTGGTGCTTGGATGAATATCTAAAGAGTTAGATTGAGGACTCATCAAGCACCGTCAGATGATTGTTAAGAGATGATCTCCAGCCTGAGTAGGAGATGGCAATCCTTATCTCTGAAGGCTGATATCTGACCGACCTCTTGATGCAGGTCCTCTACATAGGAATAGAGATTCGGAGGTGTCAGATTAGTTAGGTCAAAGAGTTGACTTAACGAGATCGAGATAACCGAAGTCCTATATCATATGCTGTCATGACATAGGCACGCATCCTCTGACCGGAGACAGATGTGTTACTATATGTCTGAGTATGTACATTTGGCAAACCAATAGGTTGATGATCTAATCAAGGTCTATACACCAGCGCGCTGGTGTGCATGTAAGGGTATATGAGTAATACGATCTCTCAAAGGGATCATACAGGTTCAGTTACTGAACCGGAAGACATGAGCTCACTCATGAGATAATGGGAAGAATCAAATTCCGTGCGCACAGTCGTCTCGCTTTGGAAGCTTGACTGAATTTGTAAGTTTGATATATACTTTTGGAAAGTATATGATCAAGACCTAGGTATGATATACGCTTTTGGAAAGTGTATGATTGATACCAACTCCCAATGGTCGAATGAGAAACTTACTGATAAAACCATGAAGTAGACAGTATAAAGTTGATCCAATACTTCGGGTTTAGTCTGAGTCTTCCAGTATGCAGGATGTACAGGTATTGGGAATACCTGAGGGTGATGTGATCATAAACGATTGTATAACCATGATGCTTCCATTCCTAGGGAGTGATGAAACGGGTCTGGATTTTAGTGACTCCTCTCAGTAGAGAAGTGATCTGATCTTGGTCCAAGTATTGGACATTGATCTGAATGTGATTCAGATACAATGAGAAGATTAGATTTACGGTCTTGATTTAATCAAGCATCTATGGGAGGCACGTGATCGGGATTTGAGATACGATCTCAATATCCATGTCACTATACGTGGAACAATACAATCGCCCTGTCCTTATCTCCAAGTATCTGCGGAGAAAGCGCATTATCCTTGAAGGAGTTCATGGATAATTCTATTGTTGATTTATGTATCCGAGCATTGAGAAAATGGATAATTAAATGTGATTTATCTATCATGAGTAATATGAATTTGATTCATATTATAAAGAGAGTTATCTGAGATAATTAAATATGATTTGATTATCAAAGATGTGAATAATGTGAATGTGATTCATATTATTTGAGAACAAGAGAATAAAGATCCAAGATGATTAAATGTGATTTAATTATCATGGATATGAATAATGTGGATAGCAATATCCATATTAGTCATATATATTATAAATGTGATTTATAATATATAAGAGAGAGCTATTTGTGATTTACATTTGTTAATTAAATGTTAATGTGAATTGGATTCACATTGGACATTGAATTGAAAATGTAATTTACATTTTGTTTTGGGTTGTGAATATGATTCACAAATTTCCAATGGCATGATTGCAACGTTCACAAAATAAATTGGATTTATTTTTGTGAAATAATTTGCAACAAATGTTGTTGCAAATATTGGAGAGAATCATGATATAATGTAATCTCATGTAATAGGAAAAAGGAAGCTCCCTTCCTAATGAGGAGAGGGGACGGCCACAATTCCATAAGGAATGCGGTGGCCGTCCACCCTCCTTATGGAAGGAGGCTTGCCTCCTTTCCTATCTCTCCAATGGAGATTGATTTGATATAAATCAAATTATATTTAATATATATTTGATTTTTATTAAATTAATTGTTGTTGTGTTTTTAGCAACAAATCATGACCATTGAAAGAAACACAAATTAATGTGGACCATTGGATTTGTGTTGACACATGGATTGAGATCCATGGATCCCAAAACCCTATAAAAGGAGAGGCACCCCATTGCTCTTCTTTGCACATAAGTGAGACAACAAGCCTCTCTCTCTCTCTTTCTTTCTCTTTCTCTCCCTCTCATGACCGTCCACCATGGATGCCCTAGAGAGGCTCTCCATCGCCGCGGCACCGTCATTATGCTGCCCGATGTTTTGCTCGTGGAACTCCGTCTACTTCGGCATGCCTTGCTCGTGAAGAAGACGTTGGATCTCGTGTGTCGAGATCAGGAGATCCACCGCTTGGATCATCAACTTGGATTGCGAGAAGCACGCGGTTCATCCTCGCGCTCGCAAGCATCTCCTCCGACGGATCGGACTTGAGACAGGAGGTCTCTTCGTTTAGAGACTTGATCGCAACCACGCTTCAAGAGGTAAACCTAATACTTGGTTGTGGTTTAGACGAAACAATCCGAGAAGTGTTCTTGGATCATGTGGTTTCTTTTGGATACGATCCATAAACCGAGGACGACTTGGGTTCATTAGGGTTTGCGAAAGTTTTCTTGCATTTCATTTTCGCATCTCTGTTTTGATATTATTTTCGGCACTGTTTAAACTGTTTAAACACGAAAATAATATTTGGATTTTATTCCCCATTAAATAAGGAAACCGTAGGATCTGAGTTTGCGTGATTTCGATTTCGTTTGCTCTAGATATGCTCATTTTAGTGAACATGTATCCACTGTTTCGGGGACTGCGGATCATGACGTAATTAAGATGTTAATTACGGATTTGAAACGCCTTGAAATGCGTGCAAATCACTTGGATTCTGTTGTAAATCAAGTTAGCAAACTTTAAAAATTTACTTTGCTTAATTTGGATTTAAATTGATTGAGATATGATATTTTTAGTAAGTGAGGGTCACTGCTGGAAATACTTTCCTAATCAAGAACCTAGTGATTGTCATTTAATCATTAAGTGAAATTAAATTGTTTAATTTCCTGGAATAATTATGCATAAATATTTGTGAAATATTTAGTGATAATTATGTCCTTAAATGACTTTGCCCTAACCAACAAATGATTAGATGTGATCTAGATCAAGATTGGTTACATAATCTACATGATCAACATTCCAACAAACATGTTGCTTGAATAGGACTTGGGATTTGTTTAGCAAATCTCATTATAATGTTAATCAAAATTGTTTTGATTATTACTATATGGTATAATTTCGGTTGAAGAACCGATGACAATCTCAAGTACAAAATGATCTATTTTGCATTATCCTTTCTCGAGGTGGATATGGTGTCTAGTCGGAGAGCATTGGGGTTGCGGGTTGCAACGTATGTGGTCCGTCCCACTCTCGTCGGTACTGGCCATGACAGCGGGTAGGGTTAGTATAATGCTTAAGAAATCATGATGTATTTCTAATTATTAAAATTCGAAATAATACGTATTTGAGATAATACCATTATTCAAGTAACTATTAAAATGTTTGTTGGATACTAATTGGATCATTAATTTAATATGATTAGATTAATTGGAATCCAATTAAGATTAAAATACTCTATTATGAATAGAGATGTTATTTCCATTGGAAGAATTAATCATAATGAATATGATTCATAATGATTAATTAGAATTTGAATATGATATGGAGGATCACATAAGTGACATCCATGGTCTCCCGTCAAGGCGAAGGGTTCCATCGCCAGGGATTGTATGTAGGAGACGCCTGTCCGAAGTGACAGCTCCTGTATGCAAGCGCATCTGGATCGGGCTCTTTGCTTCTCGAAAGAGTAAGGCCGTATACGTAGTGACCCCAATATCGGATCCTCATATTATTGGGGCGATATTGGATTGCGTATAGCGAGTACTATTCCTGTTGACGGTTGGTTCAATTAACGACGGGTCAACATCGCCTTAGGGGTGGTGGGCCCGGGTGTTAAAGACCGAATTGGGAAATGCAAGTTGGACTTGCAAAGCGGAATGTGTTCCTACTTCTTTTTATCCGAGTTGCAGATTCTCATATTATTGGGATGTAACAAAGATAAGGAAGGAGATCCCAGATCTTGTTGAGATATAATGGTAAGTATATCTCTTACATTGAAAGTGATTAAGGGAATGAACTTTCAATGTTGACAAGGCAAGACAACTTTGATATAAAATCCTAAATCAAAGTAAAATATATATATTTATATATTTATGTAATTTTCTTATTTCAGATAATCCTTCATTAAAACCCACTCAATGTTATACTCAATAATAACCGGTAAAATATCATGGATTGGACTCATGATCCAGATATTGTACTTGCAATTGAACACATAGTGTATGTGGTTGCAATATGCAAGTTTCCTCATAATATTGAGGAATGACAATTAAATAGATAATAGGACTACAACCCTAGGGTTTGTATGTCTCTATAGTCTTGGTATCATCAAATGTACTTTGGAAGTGACATGTCGATGATGATCGCAATTGTCAAATAATCCTTATAAAATTAATGAAGATATTCTGGCATACATATGTGCTCTTGACATTTAACATGAATGAGATGGTTCACTGCATCATGCAGAATGGTGTCTCTATAAGAGATGATGTATTCAAATTGTTTGAGTACCTACCTGAACCTAAGTTTATGAGTTTAGATGGATGTAGATGATGAGTGTTATCATTCTACTATCTATACTCTGGTCATTCATGAAGCTTCATAATATTCATATTGTATGAATTTAATGAAGCATGTATAAATGTTGAAATGCTCTTACATAAGAGATCCTTAGTCTTAAGCAATGGTTGCTTATAGATAAAGGGAGCGCAGTGGAAGCATGGGTTGGACCTGAGTAAGAAGTATGGTCAAAGAGTTGACTATACATCTATGACTTCCATATGTCATCCGAAGAGTTGGATGAATGCCAATACTGCAATAAGTTGATGTGTTGATAGTATGACTATCAAGTCTATCTAGAATTCTTAGAGAAGGACTCGGATGGAGCATCGGATTAATCTACATAAATCATTGATAAGATAAAGTCAAATAATTGTATCTCAATCTTCTGATGACATTTGCAATAGGTTGCATATGTTTTAGAAGACTGGAAAATTTGATCTTAAAGGTTTATAGTTATCCACATGGATATTGATGTAATTGTTGCAACAATCTCTGTTGGATTGATAGACTTGTTAATTTCAGTGGGAGAGTCCTTAGTCTTAGAGAATGTCTCTATGACCTAGATATAAGAATACACTCATTGTTTGTTTCTAAATGTTAGAAATAAACATGAATCTGAGATAGAACTATCATAAAGAGTTATGATGTATATATTTCAGATAGTAATCTAATAATCTAGTGGACTTCACTAAATTAGAAAATTAATGAATGGTTCATTAACATTTCTAAATACTGAAATTAAACCTTAAGATCAATAGGAGGATGAAGATCATTTGACAATGATCTAGCATCAAGCCTTGGACATTTGTTTATTGATTTGATCAATAGACTAGTAAGCGATGAAACTTTAGAATGTCTAAAATTTCAAAACTTACATACTTATGAATATTGTATTCAAAGAAAAATGTCCAATACACCCTTCTTAGAGAAATGTGTAAGATGTCAAGGTATTCAGGATCTCATACATATTGATGTATGTGGATCATCTATATCATAGTAAACATTGTGGATATGTGATATCTATCGATGATTATGTATGATATGAGATTTCTTCTCTTCACCTAAGAAACCTTTGAAATGTTCAAAGATTTCATTATTTTTGGTTTAGAACCAAAGTTTGAAGGAAGATAAAATGAATGTGATCTAATCTAGGTAGAAAGTACCTGTTAGATAAATTCAAAGAATACCTAATAGAGATATGAATATCATTTCCATCTCAATCCTCCTAACACACCTTAACTCAATAGAGTTATAGGTAGATACAATTGGATCATGTGTGACATGATCTTATCAATGATGAATTTTAGCATAATTATCCCTTAGTTTCCAGGTATATATGTGTAGAAGAGACTACAATATATATGCTTAATATGATTCCATGCATGCAAGCTGGAATCTAGCACTTGAAAGTGTTGCTTCATTAGGAAAATAAAGGATGGTATTGGATACCTACTTTATGACCTTGAGATTTCTAAGTATCTCATCTCTGAGAATATGATTCTTAGAGGTTGAGACTCTTGAGAATCAAGATGAAAATGAAGTGTAGGAACTCATTTCTCTTGAGAAGATAATGAGGCTCCTGAAATTGGAAACTAAGAGGACAATTAAAAATGAAACACTAATACCTCTTCAAATGAGTTTGAGGATGGATTCCATGTGTCAGAGAAATCTGACAATGATTGAACTTCATGTGATGAAGCTTCTGAAGATCATAGCATGGATAGATGGATGTTAGCAATAAAAGTCTAATGTAGACTTCATATGCAAGTGTTGTATATGGACCCTCGTGGATCCACCTATATGGGTAAAACCTGTAAAGGTGTAAATGGATCTTCAAGAGAAAGGGAACCTGATGAGAAGGTAGAGACCTTCAAAGCACGGTTCGTAGCCATGAGCCACACACCGGAAGAGAAGACATTGCTTGCAATGAGACTTGCTCTTCGGTGACCATGCTTAAAATCATCAGAATGTTGCTAACCTTAGCTACACAACTTGACTATTGCATCTTCAAGATGTAAGTCAATATTGCATTCCTCTACGAATACCTCTTTGAGGATATTCATGTGAAGTAGCCCCAGGGCTTCATGGTTGAGGAAAGCAAGGTGTGCAAACCAAGGAATCCATCTATGGACTCAAATAAGCTTCTTCAAGTTGGACCATAAGATTTGATGGAATTATAATTGTTATGATTTCAGATAGAATCTTGATGAGCCATGTGAAGCTTAGTGGGAGTGCCTTTGTGTTCATCTTGCTGAATGTAGATGATATCCTAATCATTTAGAATGATATAAGGATGATAATAAGTGTTTTATAGACTGGCTATTCCATATCTTGAAATATGATTTCAAAGATACCTCTTAGATCTTAGTTCTGAAGTTGTTCAGAAGCCAAGAGAAGAGGATAATTAGACTGTCACATTTGTAGTACACCTTGGACATATTCTATTCATAGAAATTCCTAGAAAGGCTTCTAACCCTTAAGATATGGTACTGACCTATCTTAAGGGATAGCACCTCAAAGAGTTGAGGAAGTGAATGCTAGAATTACTTGCCCTTGGGCATCAGTTCTGAGAAGCTGGGTGTGTGTGCTAGATGTGTACAAAAGCCAGATGGCTGCCATGCAGTGGGAGTAGTAAACTGTTACTAATCCTACTATGGAAATAAAACACTTGGTTGCAGTAAATGCAAAATCTTCATAGATGACAAGATTTTTGAGATAGTGATCTCGAAGTCTTATCTTCAAAAACTTAAGACTTTATAGATAGAGATCTAAAAGGTCTTAATTGTAGATACCTTTGGAGATAGAGATCTTCATGAATAAGGGTATTCTGATAAGGATTATGGAAATACTGGTTATAACAATTATTAAGCTATAGTGTCAAGAACACTACAATAGCTTTAACTAGATTGAGTATTGGTTGCATGAGATGCAACATTCGCATTAGATGCGAGCACTGTTACTGGGGATATGCAAGTGCCGTAAAAGGACTTGGCATAGTCTCGCGGGAACAGAGTGACTGATCAGCTTACCTAGCTATTTTCTAAAATAGCCTATGATTGTCACATGAGTGCGGGTTTAAATGATTAGCCCATTAATGTCTCTTTGGGTTAGTGGGAGATTGTTGGAAATGCGAGCCCACGACGAGCCATTATGCAATAAATGTTATTGCAATTCACTCCTTAATCTGAAATGAAGAATATATAATTTGCATAATAGGTCCCTTAGTACAATTAGGGTTATGTACCATGGCCATCTTGATGATCATACAGCTGTTGATTCAACTATTGAATCATAGAGGCTGGTGCCTGGTTGAATATCTAAAGAGTTAGATTGAGGACTCATCAAGCACCGTCAGATGATTGTTAAGAGATGATCTCCAGCCTTAGTAGGAGATGGCAATCCTTATCTCTGAAGGCTGATATCTGACCGACCTCTTGATGCAGGTCCTCTGCATAGGAATAGAGATTCGGAGGTGTCAGATTAGTTAGGTCAAAGAGTTGACTTAATGAGATTGAGATAACCGAAGTCCTATATCATATGCTGTCATGACATAGGCACGCATCCTCTGACCGGAGACAGATGTGTTACTATATGTCTGAGTATGTACATTTGGCAGACCAATAGGTTGATGATCTAATCAAGGTCTATACACCGGCGCGCTGGTGTGCATGTAAGGGTATATGAGTAATACGATCTCTCAAAGGGATCATACATGTTCAGTTACTGAACCGGAAGGCATGAGCTCACTCATGAGATATTGGGAAGAATCAAATTCCGTGCGCACGGTCGTCTCTCTTTGGAAGTTTGACTGAATTTGTAAGTTTGATATATACTTTTGGAAAGTATATGATCAAGACCTAGGTATGATATACGCTTTTGGAAAGTGTATGATTGATACCAACTCCCAATGATCGAATGAGAAACTTACTGATAAAACCATGAAGTAGACAGTATAAAGTTGATCCAATACTTCGGGTTTAGTCTGAGTCTTCCAGTATGCAGGATGTACAGGTATTGGGAATACCTGAGGGTGATGTGATCATAAACGATTGTATAACCATGACGCTTCCATTCCTAGGGAGTGATGAAACGGGTCTGGATTTTAGTGACTACTCTCAGTAGAGAAGTGATCTGATCTTGGTCCAAGTGTTGGACATTGATATGAATGTGATTCAGATACAATGAGAAGATTAGATTTACGGTCTTGATTTAATCAAGCATCTATGGGAGGCCCGCGATCGGGATTTGAGATACGATCTCAATATCCATGTCACTATACGTGGAACAATACAATCGCCCTGTCCTTATCTCCAAGTATCTGCGGAGAAAGCACATTATCCTTGAAGGAGTTCATGGATAATTCTATTGTTGATTTATGTATCCGAGCATCGAGAAAATGGATAATTAAATGTGATTTAATTATCATGAGTAATATGAATTTGATTCATATTATAAAGAGAGTTATCTGAGATAATTAAATGTGATTTGATTATCAAAGATGTGAATAATGTGAATGTGATTCATATTATTTGAGAACAAGAGAATAAAGATCCAAGATGATTAAATGTGATTTAATTATCATGTTATGAATAAATGTGGATAGCAATATCCATATTAGTCATATATATTATAAATGTGATTTATAATATATAAGAGAGAGCTATTTGTGATTTACATTTGTTAATTAAATGTTAATGTGAATTGGATTCACATTGGACATTGAATTGAAAATGTAATTTACATTTTGTTTTGGGTTGTGAATATGATTCACAAATTTCCAATGGCATGATTGCAATGTTCACAAAAATAAATTGGATTTATTTTTGTGAAATAATTTGCAACAAATGTTGTTGCAAATATTGGAGAGAATCATGAGATAATGTAATCTCATGTAATAGGAAAAGGAAGCTCCCTTCCTAATGAGGAGAGGGGACATCCACAATTCCATAAGGAATGTGGTGGCCGTCCACCCTCCTTATGGAAGGAGGCTTGCCTCCTTTCCTATCTCTCCAATGGAGATTGATTTGATATAAATCAAATTATATTTAATATATATTTGATTTTTATTAAATTAATTGTTGTTGTGTTTTTAGCAACAAATCATGACCATTGAAAGAAACACAAATTAATGTGGACCATTGGATTTGTGTTGACACATGGATTGAGATCCATGGATCCCAAAACCCTATAAAAGGAGAGGCACCCCATTCTCTCCTTTGCACATAAGTGAGACAACAAGTCTCTCTCTCTCTCTCTCTCTCTTTCTCTTTCTCTTCCTCCTCTCATGGCCGTCCACCATGGATGCCCTAGAGAGGCTCTCCTATCGTCGCGGCACCGTCGTTATGCTGCCCGATGTTTTGCTCATGGAACTCCGTCTACTTCAGCATGCCTTGCTCGTGAAGAAGACGTCGGATCTCGTGTGTCGAGATTAGGAGATCCACCGCTTGGATCATCAACTTGGATTGCGAGAAGCACGCGGTTCATCCCCGCGCTCGCAAGCGTCTCCTCCGACGGATCGGACTTGAGACAGGAGGTCTCTTCATTTAGAGACTTGATCGCAACCACGCTTCAAAAGGTAAACCTAATACTTGGTTGTGGTTTAGACGAAACGATCCGAGAAGTGTTCTTGGATCATGTGGTTTCGTCACATAAAATTTTTTTAATTTCCGCTGCATTGAACAACTAGTGCGACTAGTCGTTCTTCGTCGTATTCGATACGATGATCACGCTTCCGTGATGCGCTTGAGGATCTAACCATATCCTTCACTTTTGTATTTGCATTGTTTGATCAATATTGTGGGTAAATTGTTATTTGATTAGTGATTCTCATTGGATCACCTTCTGTTGAACATCAGACCGGTGAAAATCCCTTTCCAACAAATGGCATCATTGTCGAGAAGCAACGCGAGGGGTAGAGTTTTGTGTACATTTTCCTTCATTATTTTTCTGCTTTTACTTTTTCTTTGTCTTGATATAATTAATTATCTGAGCTAGTCATTTCTCTGTTATTTTTATTGCCAAGGATCTTGTGGCAAAGGTGATCGCTTAGGTGGTTGAAGCACCCGATCTATGAGGAGAGTGGTCATTTTCTTTGGTGGACCACTTGGAGGGAGCAAGAGAGACAGAGAGGAATTAACATATCTATTTTGCTTTCATTTTTGTGAGAGAGAGGCACTCTTTTTTTATTTCCATTATTACTTGTAATAATACATGTGCACACTGGACATTCAAGCCTATTTTACTAAGTGATTATTCACTTGGGAGCTCACTGAGTTTTCCATTGTTTTATATGAATTATTTTCTTCATTTTCAGCTATTTGTTCTTTCCACCTTATTTTCATTGTGGAATGAGCCCTTAGCATTTTAGGATTGCTTACTTGGTAAATTAGGTCCAAACACTTGATAGAAGCATGTACCAATATTATCTACATTTGGCTTAGTCAAATTTTAATTGTTGATTACTTAGACCTGGAATCGAGCGGCGCGAGAGATTCTACATAGCACTTGCAGGATCCGCAGCAGCGACAACGAAGAGTCTCCAATACCGGACATTTGGGTTTGATGAATCCAAGATTCATTAACATTCTTCCTGCATATTGTCTTAAAACCCTTAACAAATACATGTAAATACTCATTAATTTCTACTTTTTAACAAAACTCTATTCATGAATAAAAATACACTTTTATGCATTAAAATCATGTAATAAATAAAAGAATAAAAATAAGGAAAATAAAAATAAAGGCAAATTGTAGATATGTATACATGTAAAAATTGACTTTTAAAATAAATATCGCTGAAAGATATATTTATAGCCTAATCCCCGAGACCAAGTCAGCATCGATTGGTCCATAAGTAAATAAGTAGGGGTAGATAAAGAAGGAAAACAAATAAAAATAATTAATCTCACACTTCACACACTTTATTATTTATCCAATAATTACTATAATTTCAATGATTTTTAATTAACTCATACAAACATATTTTTCACCATACTATTTTCCTAATTAGTTCTAAAAGTATATAGAAAAATATAAAAATAAATTAAAAATATTACCTTATATATACCAAGAAATCCAACTTGTAAATGGTCAAATTCTCAACTTGTGAACATCATAACTTTCTCATATGAACTCCAATTTCAATCTATTCACCCTTAAAGTTTATAAAATACTATTCTCTAATTAATTAAGGTGATTTCAATAAAATCAGAGTCCATTTGCAAAAAGTCAGTTTTGGGACCTAACCACAACTGGGTTTTTGGGTTATTTATTTTATCTAGAATACATTATTTAATGTTTTAATGATTTTATAATTTCTAAATATTCTTTTGATATTGTATTTTAATTTTATTTTATTTCATAATTGTTGAAGCTTATTTATTATTTTAAATAAATAAAAAACCCTATTTTATAAATAAATTTGAACTGCATCACTTATATATGTATTTATTAATTTATTAAAATCTAGAAAATTCGTGCATACTTTATTATTATCCTAATAGTTAATAAAATATAAAAATGGGAGGTTATTTATAAATTTCTTAAATTAAAAATCCAAAACCTATTTATTAAGTATTATTTATACCTTTTTATTAATATAATCTTTATATTTCATAAAATATTTTTCATTTATTAAAACTAATTATACCATAATTTAGCTAATTTAATTATCTATACTTTTCATTTCTATACCTATTTAAAATTCCATTATTTACTATTTAATATGTAATTTATAATATATATTATCCATCTGGCCAACCAGGTGTTGACACATGTCAACACCTGGAGCCTTCTTCTTCAAGAAACATGGATGTTGAATCTGTTCTAACAGCCCGAGTTCAACAATTTTTCCCATGCTCATTTTCCCTCCTAATTTTGATCTAAACCCTTCAACTCCTCCTCCCAACAACCACAATCCATGATGGCCATTGATTCTAAACCAACCCCATTCGATCTCTCTATATAACCACCTCAAAGTCGCCATTAACAACTAGCGCTCCTGAGTTCACCACTTCCAAAAACTAACTAGCCATCAACCATATTTCTCTGCCGTGCTCCTCCTTGATCCAGAGGTGACAACTCCAACTAGAGGTCGCAGTGTGGGAGAGGGACAATCGGAGGAGACGTTCCAAGGCTTGCTCACCTTGAATCGTCGTCGTATGTGATGTACAGCAAGAAGCTGTCCCATCGAGCTACAATCAACATAGTCCTACACTTTGCAACCCCCAGGTATTCCTCCATATTTTACGCTTTTATTTCTCTATATTCATGCCTAGATTAGTTACTTTAAGTGTGTAATTAGGATCTTTAATGCTCCTTCTTAGATGCCATCGATTAATTCCTCTTCAAAATCGATTTGATTTCACTTACAATCATCTTCATTCCTCTCCCATTTCCACATTCATCCCATTTTCTGGAAACACATTATCGAATGCAAATTTCTTAGTTTTTTGGCCGATTCAAGCTAGAATTGAGCATATGAATATCTAATTCAAGTTTAAGCATCCATCTGGAGCAACAAACAGGCCATTGGAGCTTCATCATCAATGAATAATCCAAAGGGAACCATATCATCTTCTAGTTGACAGTCAAACCACATTTTCATCGATAATTAACAGTTGTGTTCCTTCACCTCGAATCCCGCTCACTCGTAGGCGAGCTCGAGGGGTGTAGGAGACACCCCTCTGGCCCTACAGGAGGCCAAAGAATCCAGCTGATCGTCGGGAAGAAGTCGGAGAAGGCGAGGCTGACGCTACATTTGTGGAAAGGGGAAGAATATGAAGAACTCCCAAGATGCTATAGTCCGCTGACACGTGTCAGCAGTGGACGACCCAAATCACGATTCAGAATAAAAATTTACATTAAGAGCCCAGACAACTACCAGAATTACAATTCGCTCCAAAGTTTTCCTGATTTTGCATTTAGGTCCCCATGCATGGATCTAAATGCAAAACTCTTAGTTTTTCTTGCATTTTAGTCCCTACCAAGGACCATTTTGTAACACAACTTGTATCTTTTTCTTGCACTTCTACCCTTGAACTATAGGGTATTTTGGACCTCATTTTGATTGTATTTTTCACTAAATTTTCTATTAATGACGCTTCTTGCAATTTTTGTGGATTTTATCGCATATTTCTCTATCTTTGATTTTCATAAAATTGTGCTAGTTTTGAGTGCTTTCTTGAGTATTTTGTTGTAATTTTCAAGAAGAGAATAGAATAGGGAAATTCTTTCTTTTCCCTTAAAGCCGCAATACAATTATTCTATCTCCTTGAGTTCAATCCAAGAACACTTACCTCGATAAATATTAAAGTATAGGTAAAATATGAGTGAGAATCCGTTTATTCTCATTTTTTGCTCTCCTATTTTATTGTTTTTTATTTAATCAACTGGATTTGTCTACATGGTTCTCTACACCGACAACTCTATTAACCGCAAGTCAAATCCGCGTTATTGAAATGTCATCATTGTAGGGAGGAATTTGCTTTACTGTGGTATTTCGACATCATTTCGAGATTTTTCTCTCTTCTTGGATTTTACAGTTATTTATTTATTTATTATTTTGATTGATTTGTTATATGGATTTTTCTACAACTTTTATAGTTTTTTTAACGATTTTCATAACAGTTTTTTGTATGTTTTTATAACAGATTTTACAGGGCCTACGGGATCAGCTGGCTCTTCGGAAGCAGAGTCAATTAAAAGTGCAGAGATCGACTCTTTCTCTCATGAGTCGGCTACAGTGGAGAAAAAATAGTTAGCATTTTTTGTAATATTATTTTAAAGGGGGCACTTGCCAAATTTTTTGTATTTTTAGAAAGGGGCCATGTAAGGGCATCCTGACTTGTAACTCCCTCCCTCTCTTCTCGGGGTCTACTTCATTGAGTGTCATGCATTTGGGGGAGTAGGGCACCCACCATGGTTTTTCTCGCGTCATCGATTTTTCCGTGGATTTTTCGAGGTTAGGTGCTTATTAGGAGTTTTTCGAGTTTTTCTCTACTTGCGCCTTCGTATCTAGCTCTAGGACTCGCGACCTAGGTGCATGTTTATCTAAAATAAATAAAAGAAAAAAAAATCATTAGACGTGTATGGAAAATACCAAAAAAAGAGATAACCCAAAAATAAAATCGGGTCTGCTTAAATATTTGGCTTAAAAATAAACATAAAGGATTCAATTATTTTGGGAGAGCAACCCCCAGTATACGGATTGCAGGTACCTTCTCCAAATCTGTGAGTGAGGGACAACACTTAAGCTTAGAACCAAAGTCCTAATCTCTTTCGAGATACTAATTAGCCCGTGCACTTAATCATTGTTCTTCAGTGAGGACTCTCGGGTAGCTGGAACAAGTCCGTGTTTTCTTAGTAGAGTGGGAGGTTTAGAGGACACTGCGTAAGGCTCCGTCCTCAGGTAACATGGGTAGCCCGAAATGGTTCGTACTTACTCCCATACTGGTTGAGAATAAGTTGTTTCCTGTAAGTACTAGGGATAGTATTGAGGGGAAATTTCGGGCACCTATCAGCTCGTGTTAATATGTGATAAGACATGTTTGCCAAAATGACCCTAAAACCGACAAGATAAATGATCGAACTCTTACGGTCATCATCGGATTGTGTTGATGAATCCGGAGTTGTTTTGTGTTTGCTTGTGAGGTATGTGTTACAGTATCTTATATGCTTTTACCCTCGTTCTCTTGATTTGACATCGTTCTCTCTCAATATCTTTTTGACATCGAAGATGACGACTCGACGACTTTTTCATTCAAACTCCATGAGCTCTCGACAATCCACTGTCCGTCATACTTCTTCACAGACTCGTGATGACCCTCTTCTCGAGTCGATCCCATCTAACCTCAAGGAGAGTCAGATCCAATCTCCCTTGCCTCCCAGCCCATCTTTTGAGTTAGACCCCCTTCTCAATCTATCATCTATTTCTCATGCACATTTTTCAATGAGCTCTTAGGAGATGTTTTCCTTCCCAGAAGATTTGAAGAAAATGGCTTGCAGGAAGGGACCAGTCGAGGACCAACCAACTGAGGAGTATAATACAGATGGAAGATCAGATCCAGCCTCAGATATCACAACTGGGATTCTAGACACACTACGACAGAAGAACATACAGATCAGAGATCAGTTTAGAGTCCAAAATGAGCAGTGAGCCGAGATTGTTGTGCTGAGAGCAGGAGCCGGGAATCCACTACCACCTATCATGGTTCCCGCATCACTTCGAGACGAGTATGATCTAGTAGCGAGAATGCTACATCATTGGATTCGGTTACCACCGAATAAAGGGTCAAACGAGCTACAATCATGCCTTATTTCTACACTTCTCAAGTTTTATGGGAATGTTATGGAGGGGTTGTTTACCTTTCTACAACAATTCAAGATGATTTGTGGTACAACTAGATATCCAGGAGTTACACAAGAGTCGATTCGCCTCAAGGCCTTCCCCTCCACCTTAGCAGATAAGGCTCTCTACTGTCTTAGTCATTTGGGGAGGGAGATCTCAATGTGGGATGATCTTAAGTCCACGTTCCTGCATAAGTATTTTCTTCTTGGACGGACGAATATGATGAGGAGTCAGATCTCCGATTTCACACAGTTATTGAATGAATCATTCCATGAGGTGTAGGATCGATTCAAGGACCTTACTGAGAGATGCCCTCATCATGAGATACCTCTGAAGGTGCTAGCTCAAAATTACTTTGGAGGACTCCAGTTGGATGTACAGGGCCTTGTGAGCATCGCATGTGGTGGTAGTTCTCTGAATTGAGATGTCGAGTCTGTCTAGTCCATATTTGAGGGGATGGTAGAGAATTCACGAGTTGTTGACTTTACTAAAGCATTCCAGAAGGACCTGTAGCCACCACACCACCGAGAGCATCAAAAGGTGGCGAATATTTCACTTTGAAACAAATACCAACATGGGATTCATTAGTGAGAAATTGATGTTGGTAGATGTGATTCAGAAACAAGTTCAGGACAAGAAGGCGCTACGAGAGCTGGAGAAGCTCTCATCACTTCCTCAACAGTTGAGCGATCTGATGAAGAAGGTGATGAAGTTGCAGCTTTAGTAGCAACAGTCTCACACTTCTTTGATTTCTCAACCTGTTCGGAGATTCTTACCCTCTCCTCCCACCCGACAGATTCACTTTGTCCAAAGTGAGTTGTGTCAGCCTACGGAGACTCCACAGATTGGTTGGCATGAGGATTAGTCTTATGCCAACTCAAGCCAAATCACCAACCCTAGAGACAGTGATGTTGATCCTCAAGCCACTCTTGAGATCAATGGGATATGGTACGCTCTTATTCATCCATCATCACATTTTCCTCCTCAAAACGTACCCCAGCAGCAACCACAACACTACTACCATCCGCAGCATGGACACCCACATTTTCAGCACCGCTAGAATTTCACGTTGCAGCAGTCTTACCAGCACACCTATTAGAGACCACATTCTTTTCACCAACCTGCTTCTCATTCACAGCCTTACCAGTACTAGCAACAACAGTAGTCTCCGTACACATCTCAGAGATCTCCTCAACCGTATACTGTAAGGTAGAAGAAAATAGAGAGACATGGTTGCCGCACTGATCCTTAGATATCTCCACAAGCCCTAGCACTAAATCATATCATGGACATGCTGAGCACGCTCCAGACCGCACACAAGATCGAGATGGAGCATGTTAACCATCGTCCGGATGAGTTAACCACGCCCAAGACCACTCTCCCAACCCAACCACAGATGAACCCAAATAAAAGAAGAGGCATCCGGATTAGGTAGACAACATGACATGTACGATATCTTTTCATGAATTCTTATCTAACTTCATTTGGCTCAAGAGCGGTAGATCACCACAGGCACCTGATCAAGAGGAGGAGAGGGCACAAGATGAGAAGCGAGAGCTGAGCCATGATATACATCTTGATGCTGAGGAGGAGGACTGCAATGATGACGAGGATCAATAGCTTGACGATCAGGTAGAAGGGAGCTATGCCGAGACAATTTACATGGACTTGGGTGAATCCGATGTTGATACTATGTCATACCATGCAGACACTCTTGAAGTTGATGTTTCTTTTCCTATTTTAGAGAGTTCTGTAGATAATTCTGATACTCTTGATGTACAAGCCGATCCTTATTTTAATTAAAAATATAATTTTCTTATTCCCAAGCTTGTTCCTTTTCACGATGCTTTGTATGGAAAAGGAAAGAAAAAACAAAAACAATGTTGTGACTTCAGAGACTGATCAATTACTAAAATATCATATATTTCTGAAGATTCTGCTCCATGATGCCTTGAATCACTTCTTGACGCTCAAGAAACAACTAAAGAATAGATGTACAATGCGTAAGAAGAATAAATCATGTACAGAAAAGCATATCTTGACCAAAGACACCTCTTGCGTTATTCAGAATAGACTACCTAAGAAGAATAAGGATTCAGGAGCAAATTCTATCAGATGCGAGATTTCAGAAACCTCATTCGATCACACTCTATTAGATAACAGTTCTCCCATCAATCTCTTGCCTTCATGTTTACTCCACAAGCTCGAGTTAGGTCCCATTTACAAATCCCGCTCGATCCTTCAGTTTGCTGATAGATCTGTAAAGAGACCTAGGGGTATTTTGAGGAACTTTATCGTGACCATGCAAGATTTGCAGTTCCCAGTGGACTTTACTGTCATGGACATGGATTACCCTGCACAATTACACCTTACGCCGATCATTCTTGGGAGGCCTTTCTTGGAGATCGTGAAGGCTCTCTTCGTTGATGATACAGTTAAGGTATCTTTTCGTGCCGATGGTGAAAAGGTACATATAGGGATTGCGAGAGAATCACATGCATCCAGTGTCGTGTCTATAGACAGTTCCGATGCCTTGATTTCCTTAACCACGTGTGAATACATGGACGAGGTTCACTTTGACGACCTTGAGAGGTATCAAGTAGAGACCCAAGATATCCTAGAAGAGGATGGGTTAGAGACTACAACTAGAAATTCTTCTGACGGTACCCTTTATTTAAACATGAATGGTGATGATCACATGGAGCAGAAAACTGATGATTTTGTTGCAGATATCTTAGAGTTAGAAAATTTACATGATTCCTCCACCTCAGTTGATTTAGAGACCAAGATCCATTTAGCTGAGTTATTCTCCTCTAATCATTCTAAGGATGAGCATGGTACTGAGTCGGATGATGTTTTAGACATCTTCTGTAGTCCGACTCTAGAATATATTGAGATGGTGAATAACCATAATGCAATTACGTCTACCACCAACACATATCCCTTTACAAGTATAGATGAGGTTATAGCAGAATCAGAATCTACTTTAAAAGAACTAAAGAACTTACCACAAAACATGAAATATGCTTTCTTTGTGGGTCCACACCGACAGTTTCCGGTCAATATCTGTGTATACTTGATCGAAGAGCAAGAATCCTGAATGATGGAGATTCTTAAAAGAAACTACAAGGCTATTAGTTGGACTGTATCCAATCTCCCGGGATAAATTCTGCTTTGTGTTCTCACCATATCTATCTTGATCATGATAACAGACCTTCCAGAGAGTTTTATCATAGGTCGAATCCCATCTTGCGTGATGTTGTCAAGAAAAATATAACAAAACGATGCGACACATGGTTTATTTATCCCATCTCCAACTCTGAATGGATTATCCCATTGCATGTTGTCCCGAAAAAGTAAGGAATTCAGATGTTTAGGATGATAGTGGAGAGGAGATTCCAAAGAGAGTAATCACGTTGTGGGGGTGTGCAGGTGTGCATTGATTACAGGAAATTGAACACTGTGACCGAAAAAGACCACTTCCCGTTGCCTTTTATAAACCAAGTAATACAGAGGTTGGCAGGGAAGGAGTACTTTTGCTTCTTAGACGGTTGCTCCGGATACAACCATGTTACAATTTCTCCTAAAGACCAGGAGAAGACCACCTTCACATGTCCTTTCAGCACGTATACTTTTAGAAGGATGCCCTGTGGATTGTGCAATTCCCTCGCTACATTCCAGAGGTGCATGCTTGCCATCTTTGCAGACATGGTCAATGATTTTATCTAGGTCTTTATAGATGATTTTTTAGTCTATGGTGAGTCCTTTGACGATTGTTTAGCGCACCAAGACCAGGTTCTTCAGAAATGTTGTTAGGTAGATCTCATTTTGTCTTGGGAAAAGAGCCATTTTATGGTTACAAATGTGATCGTATTGGGGCATGTCCTCCAAGCGAGGCATGGAGGTTGACCCTACCAAGGTGGATGTCATCAAGCATCTCTATCCACCATCCAACAATAAGCAGTTACAGTCTTTTTTAGGGCATGTCTACTTTTACTGATAGTTTATCCAGGACTTCACTAAGATTGCCCAACCGTTAATTGAACTATTAGGCAAAGACATCGAGTTCTTGTTAGATGACAAATGTCTTAGTGCCTTCCTCACATTGAAAGAGATTATCAGTAGTGCTCCTGTGCTACAATCGCCTGATTGGTCTCTTCCCTTTGAGATCATGATGGATGCTTCAGATTTTGCGGTTGGGGTTGTATTAGGATAGAGGAGGAATAGACTTCTAGTTGCTATCCATTATGCCAGCCACACTTTAGATGATGCTCAACGCAACTATATAGTGACGGAGAAAGAGATGTTGGCAGTGGTATTCGTGTTATATAAATTAAGATCTTATCTTCTTGGCTCGAAAATCACAGTTTATACCAATCATTCAGGTATCCGATTTTTAATGGAGAAGAAGGATGCTAAGGCACGCCTACTTAAATGGATTCTCTTACTTAACGAGTTTGATTTAGACATTAGAGATAATCATGGGGTAAAGAACGTGGTAGATGATCACCTCTCCTTATTACCCATAGAGCAGCCTTCAGATGAGTACACGCTGGAGATTGCATAGAGATTTCCAGACAAGAGTATGTTTGGAGTTGCAGAGCTTCCATGGTATGAAGACATAGTGGACTTTATGGTTACACAGAAGAGTCTACAGGGTTGGACGAAATACCGAGTTGACAAGATAGTGTCCGAGGCATGATATTACCTCTGGGAGGATCCGATTCTTTTTCATAACGGATCAAATTGTGTTCACAGGCGTTATATTCCTCATGAGGAATACAATATTGTCCTCACATTGTGCCATTCTTTAGAGGTAAGAGGACATCATTTAGGGAAGAGGATAGCGTTGCACATTTGTGAAGAGTTTCCCAAATTGTCAGAAAGTTGTAGGGATAGTTGGTGCTAGAGATGCGATGCATATGCGACCTATTATCATTTAGGAGATCTTTGACGCATAGAGCATAGATTTTAGTGGATTGTTTCCCTCTAGTAATGCCTTTGAGTACATTCTTCTCACTGTAGATTACGTTAGTAAATGGGTGGAGGCTATACACGCACGAATCGCTCACAACAAGATAGTATGTAGGTTCCTGAGGGAACATATTATTTCGTAGTTTGGTATTCCGTGTATTCTCATTTCCGATGAGGGTAGCCATTTCATTGATAAGGAGGTGAAAAAGCTAGTGAAAAACTATGGCATTAATCACAGAGTAGCTTCTCCTTACCACCCACAGACAAACGACATAGTGATGTCTCAAATAGGAGGCAAAATCCATTCTTCAAAATTTTTTACAACCAGATAGGAAGAACTGGTTATAGCTTCTAGACCAGGTTCTTTGGGCAAGTCGTACTGTGTATAAGACTGCCTTAGGTACTTCACCATTCAGATTAGTTTATGGGAAGCCATGCCATTTTTCCGTAGAGATCATGCACAAATTTGAATGGGATATCAAAGAAATTTCCTTAGAGATGCAAAAAGTAGGAACCAAGAGGAAGGTAGATCTGAATGAGCTAGTGGAGATTCGAAATCAAACATACGAGAACCCCTCATTTATAAGGACAAAGTGAAGATATGGCATAATAGACATATTAGGCACGATTGGGAATTTTTCCTAGAAAATTAAAAAGCAAGTGGGAAGGACGTACATAGTTAGAACGGTGCATGACATTGGTAGCATTGCTATATAAGATGTGTCACTTGGTGCAGAGCCGTTTGTTGTGAATGGGAAGATGCTGAAGCATTTCGAGGAGACCACGGATCATCTAGCCTGAGTTGAAGTGATCTACTTTGTACAGGATGCATGACTACTCTTCCACTTCATTCCATCTTGTACAAAGACCTATGGAGCCTTTCGGTTTTTTTTGGAGTAACACATGTATCCTCTTCGTAGACAACAATCATCCCCATTTTTTGCTTGTCTTATATGCATATGATACCAGATCCTAAGTATAGGGAGGACCGATTGCTCGTTAATTCCCACCCTTCAATTTTTATTCTTTTTACCTTTCTCTTGTATATCCTTTCCTTTACACCAATCACTGATCCCTAATTTTTGACCCCATTCTTTACTATACTTAGGATGCCTTATCCTATGTATAAGGGGGACATAACAATTTCGACGATTTTATTCTTTTTTATTCCTTTGGTTTCTTCATTTGTATATTCCTTTTTCCTCAGTCACCTCATTTTTGTCTTCGACTATACTTATGATGACCTAATCGTAAGTATAGGGGGGTTGACTAACTTCTATCATTTATTCTTTTTCACCCACTTTTACTTACAACGAGTTATGTCCTTCTTTTTCTCTTTTGATGCTATGAGGACATAGAACAAGCTAAGTATAGGAAGGTGCGTATATATTCTATATATACTTTCGTCCATAACTCATACTTTTATGCATTTTCTTTATCTATAAAATCCATAAAAAGTGGGTGAGGGTTAATTTTACTTATTTAGCTGTTTATTTATAAAAATCTTTGTTGATAAGTAAAATATACTTAAAATCCTTATTTAAAATTCTTAATTTAAAATATGCACTTAAAATAGGTATTTAAAATATTTATAATACTTATTTAAAAGCATATTTATTAAAATATGATAAAATTCATGTAATCCTTGTAAAATTCTTTGCATATAAAAGTTGTAAAATACATTAGCTATTTAATCCAAATAAAATATGGGTAATTTATCTTGTAAAAATCTTGTATAAAAAATTGTTTATAAAAAATTAAGATTCATAAAAATGCAAAGTCTAAAATACATAAAAATTACAAAATCTTGAAAATCTATAAAAATGAGTAAAATTCAAAAAATATACTTCACAAAAACATGGTTGCATTTGCATTAGGATTTTTCAGAATAAGTTTGATTTCTAGAACTAAAGATTGGGAACGTCTAAAGGATGGAGCTTGATTACAACCTTTAACTTTCATTGTAAGGATCCTGGTTAGGAATTGAAATTTAGACTATTCAGGTCATTGACTTAAATCTTTGGGTCCCATAAGACCATGTTTGGGAAGTCAACTTGAAAATGCCTAAGTAGAAGACTTGGTGTCATCCGTTTAACTCTTCATCAGTGAACAAATTTTGGACACAAGCACTCTGCACTTAGCTCGGCTTGTATGTGGCTACGAAGGGTAATCCATCTTGGTGGTGCATTTCTATCCTTGTCTGGTGACATTGATGTTTAAAGATGAGAGAGATTTGGGGTTGCAATACTTGCTTTGGATGAGGGAAGGATCTACTGACACAATTTTCCCAAGACCTAAAAAATTGGACGGAATAAAAAGATGCTATATCCATCGAGGCACAAAAAGATTGATGCAGTGCAAGGAAATTACAAAGCCAATTCAAAGAAGAAGACACCAAATACAAATACAACCACAATGGTTTAGTCTTCGACTAAAAAGCATGCACATCTTAGTGGAGACTTAGTTACACCGGCTGGGCTTCACAAGGAGAAGTGTCTACACTAGTCGCACTCCAATTCTTTTCTCTTTCTTCTACTTTCTCTCTGTATTAGATTGTGAACATAGCATGAACTGACCTTATAAGGGAATACCTCTCTCCTCGAGGAAAGAGTTGCTAGATGATGAACCAATGAGAGTGTGTTATTGGGATGGGTGGTTTCTTCGCTTCTTTAAGCGAGAAGAGTTAAAATAATTCACATACTGTACAGATTGACTTTAAATTTGATAGAGTTTGCGATATGAATGAGTGATCTGAACTGGCTATTGAGGTGAACTTAAATAAGGATTTGTGGAACTTGAGGGTTGTTGAGACTAAAATCCTAATCCTAGTTAAGGCACTTGCAAAATGCTTATTTCGGGCCCGATCGAGCTCTGTCCTTTGCTGTTTACATGAATTGGTTTATGGAAACAAACTCATTCTAACTTTCTTTATTTTTCCCTTATTTTTCAAATAAGTGTTTTCTAAGGGACTAACAAAGTTTAAGTATAGGGGATTGATGAATCCATTATTTATTATCATTCTTCCAACATTTTGTCTTAAAACCCTTTATAAATACATGTTAATACTCATTAATTTCCACTTTTTAACAAAACTCTACTCATGAATAAAAATGCACTTTTATGCATTAAAATCATGTAAATAAATAAAAGAATAAAAAAAGAAAACAAAAAGAAAGGCAAATTGTAGATATGTATATATGTATAATTTGGCTTTTAAAATAAATATAACTGAAAGATATATTTATAACCTAATCCAAGAGACCAAGTCAACATGGATTGGTCGACAAATAAATAAATAGGGGGAGATAAGGAAAGAAAAGAAATACAAATAATTAGTTTCACAATTTACATACTCTTCATTATTTATCTAATAATTACCAAAACTTCAATGATTTTTAATTAATTCATATAAACATAATTTTCACAAACTGCTTTTCTAATTCTTTCTAAAAATATATAGAAAAATATAAAAATAAGCTAAAATTTACCATATATATAACAAGAAATTCAAATTGTAAATTGTCAGATTCTCAACTTCCGAACATCATAGCTTTCTCATACGAACTCCAGTTTCACTCTGCTCACCTTTAAAGTTCATAAAATAATATTCTCTAATTAATTAAGGTGATTTCACTAAAATTGGAGTCTAATTGCAAAAGTCAATTTTGGAACCTAACCACAACTGGGTTTTTGGGCTATTTATTTTATCTAGAACACATTATTTAATGTTTTAATAATTTTATAATTTCTAATTATTCTGTTGATCTTGTATTTTAATATTAATTTATTTCATAATTTTTGGAGCTTAGTTATTATTTTAAATAAATTAAAAAACCTTAATTTATAGATAAATTTGAACTGCATCACTTATATCTATATTTATTAAATATTTAAATCAATTTTTTAAAATCTATAAAAATCCGCATTCATTATCCTATTAGTTAATAAAATATAAAAATGGGATGCTATTTATAAATTTATTATATTAAAAATCCAAAACTTTGTTATTAAATATTATGTATATCGATTAATTAATATAATATTTAAATTTAGTAAAATATTTATTATTTATTAAAATTAACTATGACATAATTTAGCTAATTTAATTATCTATAGTTTTCGTCTTTATACCTACTTAAAATTCTATTACTATTTAATATTTAATTTATAATATATATTATCCATATGGTCAACCAGGTATTGGCACGTATCAACACATGGTGCCTTCTTCTTCAAGAAGCTAGGTTGTTGAATATGTTCTAACAACCCGACTTCAACAATTTCTCCCGCGCTCATTTTTCCTCCTAACTTTGAACTAAACCCTTCAACTCCTCCCAATAACAACAATCCATGCCGACCATTGATTATAAATTAACCCCCTTCGATCTCTCTATAAAACCACCTCCAAGTCACCATTAACAACTAATGCTCCTGGGTTCACCACTTCCAGAAACTAACTGACCATCAACCAACTTTCCCCGCCGTGCTCTGCCTTGATCCGGAGGTGACAGCTCCAACTAGAGGCCGTCGCGTGCGAACGAGACAACCAGAGGAGATGTTCCAAGGCTTAGCTCGCCTTGAATCATCAACGTGTGCGACGTACAGCTCCTGGAAGCCACCCCGTCGAGCGACAATCAACAGAGTCCTACACTTTGCTACCCCCAAGTATTCCTCTATCTTTTATGCTTTTATTTCTCGATATTTGTGCCTCGATTAGTTACTTTAAGTGGGTAATTAGGATATTTATTCCTCCTTCTTAGACGCCATCGATTAATTCCTCTTCAAATACGATTCGATTTCACTTACAATTATCTCCATTCCTCTCCCATTTCCACGTTTATCCTATTTTCTGGAAACACATTTTGATATGCAAATTTCTTAATTTCTAGGCCGATTCAAACTAGAATCGAGCATATGAATATCTAATGCAGGTTTAATTATCCATCTGGAGCAACAAACACGCCATTGGAGCTTCATCTTCAACAAATAATCCAAAGGGAAACAAATCATCTTCCAGTTGACGGTCACGTCGAACCACCATCTTCGTCTATGATTAGCAGCCACATTCCTTCACCTCGAGGCTCTCTCACTCGCAGGAGAGCTCGAGGGGGGTAGGAGACACCCCTCTGGCCCTGCAGGAGGCCAAATAATGTAGCTGATTGTTAGGAAGAAGTCGGAGAAGACGAGGCCACTGCTTCATCTGTAGAAAGGGGAAGAACATGAAGAACTCCCCATACGCTACAGTTTTGCTGATACGTTTCAGTAGTGGACGACCCAGATCGTGTTTCAGAATCTAATCGTAGCCATAAAAAATGAAGGGGAATAAATTTCGCATTAAGAGCCTAGACAACTTTCTGAATTACAACCCGCTCCAAAGTTTTCCAGAATTCAAATTTAGGTCCCCACGCAGGGACCTAAATGCAAAACTCTTAGTTTTCTAGCATTTTAGTCCCTACCAGGTACCATTTTGTAACAGAACATGTATCTTTTTATTTCACTTCTACCTCTGAACTATAGGGTATTTTTGGACCCTATTTGATTGTATTTTTTTACCGAATTTCTAGGGAAGTTACATAACTACCTTAGCAACGTTTCTTGCAATTTTTCATGGATTTTTATCGCATATTTCTCTCGCTTTGATTTTCATAAATTTGTGCTAGTTTTGAGTGCTTTATTGTGTATTATTTGTAATTTTCAAGAAGAGAATAAAATCGTGAAATTCTTTCTTTTCCTCGAAAGCGCAATACATTTATTCTGCCTCCTTGAGTTCGATCGAGGCACACTTACCTGGATAAATATTAAAGTGTAGATAAAATAGGAGAGAGAAGTCACCTATTCCCATTTTCTCTCTCTCTCTCTCTCAATCTCTCTCTCTCTCTCTCTCTCCTATTTTATTGATTTTTGGTTGATCATCCGGATCTATCTACGCAGTTCTCTACACCGAGAACTCTATTAACCTTAGGTCAGATCTGCGTTATCAGGGTTCCATCTTTGAGTAGTTAGCATTTGGTTCTTGACGTCTAATATCAATTCCTATTTGAGGTGGTTTCCTTATTTTGTATATCATGCATATATATTAGGTTTATAAATTTCTTCCTTGCATCCTGCGTGGGGAGAGATGGGAAGCATTGTAAGTACTTTTGATTTAACATTCAACATTTAGGTTCAAGGGTGTTATTTCCATTTTTGAATCGCCTTGCATTGCCTTTTCACTTTCTCCTCCTATTTTGAGCACTTAGTTAAAAAACATTAGGTGCTTTGCATTGAAAAATACTCAAAAAATTAAAACCAAAAATTAAAATAAGGGACTTCTAAATAAACTTCGACCTAATTAAAAACCGTAATGAACATCACTGTTTTAGTTCACAAAGACCTCATGGACTTAAGGTACATTTTAGATAGAGTGATACACGACCCTTACGGAATATAAACAAAAACCCAATTTGTGGTTGCCTCAGCTATCACTTGGGACCGATGAAGTATTGATGCTTCTATCGTTCGTAGCAAGTAGGTTCTTGTCAATGATGGTTCTCTCGTCTTGTGTAGAGCATATGACTTGGTATAAAGTATTGAACATAGGCCACTCCCTCATGGGTGTCTCTGTATCATCATCTTGGGTTCGAGTACCTTGATTTCAAGGGAAGTAGTGGTTTCACCTAACGGCTTCCTCTCTCTTTTCTTTGGTTTAGTAGCACCGCAGGTTGGATATTGTGGACCTTAAAAAGTGCAGATCACAAGATACGAAGGAGGTGGAACAAGTACGATGCTACTTTTCTGGATGTAGAAGCTCTCCTCTATGGCTAGCCCCTCAAGGACGTGTTACAAAATTTTCATGAATCACAACTCTAAAATTTAAAGGATAGAAATAGTCGAACCCTCCATGGATGCATATTGAGTTGAGTTGGTGAATCCATTTTGCATTGAATTTGTTTGATATAGATTTGGTCCAAATATCAAAGTCCCGTGTATTTACACAATTTTGTCATTTCATTTTTTCATACTTCTCCTTAACCCTTGCTCATCATGAGCTGTATACTATTTTACACTCATTTTATTTCTTGTTCATCACCATATCTTTCATCCATCATCGATCTTTCTTTTTCCTTCAAGATGTCGACTCCAGGATGGTTTGGTCGGGACCACTGAAAACCACATCGAGTCCTTGAGTTCTACATCTCCAATAATTCAGGGCGACTCCCAAACACATGGTTCGGACTCCACGAACCATCCTCAGGACTCCCTGCTTCTTCTACCTCCCATAGATCGGGAAAACTCTCTTCTTGAGTTCTACACTTTTTAGATGGAGATTGATTTATTCTATATACTTCTCGATCCTTAATAAAGTTCAGAACTGACCTGAATGACCTAAGTTCTGAATTATTTACTCCATCAGTGCTTGCATGCAAATTGATCAGGGTATCTTTCCTATTGCATATCTTGACCCTGATCTGGGGCCCGCTTCTTAACAGTCAGATACAAAAACGGCTCCCATAGGTAGAGGAAAGGGACCACAACCCCCTAACATAGAGTAGAACACGAAGCATGGCACAAACTAGAATGAGGTTAACAATAAGCTTGTGGCCTCTGTCTGGGCCATCCAGAAACATTTGACCGTCCAAGTAAGCCCAGGTCACCTTTCAGGAAATGCTTAAATACCTAAGGAGAAGGTCAGAAGAGAAAGGAGGAAATTCATGAGGAGGTTTTGGTGATCATCACAGTGATGATGAAGATAATCATCTATAGATGGACCTTGCAGAGGCGAGGGAGAAGAGAGGAGAGGTTGGTCCAAGCCCACCTTGAAGCAACATACAACCATGGGGCCAGCTGCATTACTGAGTGGATTTAAATTCCACAGACCCACTAACCTTTTGAGTTGAAGCCTCAAATCCTTTCTCTCCTCCCTATATTCCATGGGAACTCAAACGAGTAGCCTTATATTCATCTATAGTAGTTCAGTTGCATCTGTAGCACCACGTACTACCCCAACATCCCGTTGGGTGTAGTCAAGACGATAGCCTTCCCATTCAACCTGCAAGGCAAAGCACTCTACTGGATCAACCACTTGGGAAGGTGGTGGTGATTTGGGAGGATTCAAAGTCCGTATTACTATGTAAATATTATCCTCCCGACTATCCAAATCTCATGGGGTCAAAGATTGACGACATCTCCAAGGGACCCCAAGAGTCCATCCATGAGACATGAGAGAGGTTCAATGATATGATTGAGAAGTGCCCCCACCATGACATACCAAAGACCAGCTTGGTCCAACATTATTCAGAGGCCTAACAAAAAACAGTCAATGTCTGGTTGATGCTCCCTATAAAGGTTCCCATTTAAACAAGGACGATGACATAGTTTGGAAAATCTATGAGGAGATGGCTGAAGGAGAGGCCACACTTTCCTCATCTTGTTCCTTCTAGATTCAACCGTCACCACAAATCCTTTGCAAGAATGTCAATATAGCGGATACTAAAGAAGTAGACATGTGTGACAACTCTGACCTCATCATTATCAAGGGTCACCTGTCCAAAGTGGACATTATCGAGAAGAGGTCGCATGACCTAGAGAAGCTCGTCGGGATTGAGCAAAAAAAGAAGGGCCTGGACAAGCTCGACATCATTACCAAGGAGCTGGAGTTGCTAGTAAACACTATTAGTTCCTAAAATGTAGTGACAACAGCACCTGAGCCTCCATCTTAGAAGAAGGAGCAGACACAACCACAACCACCTCAGGCGAGTCCCAGCCAATCTCCAGTCTAATACGTATATTACATGCATGCACCCGAGCTGCAGCAGTCACAGCCGTAGACACAGATGGTTGTCTACCAACCATCTGAGTTCCAACCTTAGTACATCGAACCATGTTCATAACCTCCTCCACTCATTCAGGAGGTAAATGGTGTTTGGAGAAATGATCAACAGCTGATCCGTCCTCAGGGACAACAACAGGGTCAAAACCATGCCAGCCAGCCATTTCACTAATAACAAGGACGGTGCAACTACCATCCGAACCCGGCCCATCACCAGCAACATGCACAACAAGGATATACGTGAAGGAAAAAAACTACCATTAGTAATTCATATTTTGTCATAGTCAGTATCAACAGTCGATTTCTCAGTATCATCAGTACTCCTTCCATCCATACTAGCATTACCCTTCTCTTCCTCCTCCTTTTCAATATTCTCAGGGATACCAGCAAAAACCTCCCCCTTATCAGATTCAGTGGTCTCAGCAGGCCAAATCTTCTCAGGCTACCCAGGTTAACCCTACCTTAGATTGTTTGGACTAGCTCATAAACAACATGGCTGAGATAAGCCAGAAGATTAATGATCTGACGACCACAAGGATGTCATTCCGACCCAGGTTGAAGCAAATCCAAATAAATTTTGTTGTCATAAGAAGGTGGTAGCTTGTAGTGTTCAACCTGCATTAGGTAGAAAGGATATAATTTTATCTAATAATGTAACTCTCATTAGCGATAGGACACACAAGTCGTCTGCAACTACGAAGGGAAAACAAAAGGCAAATGATGGTGAATCTTCATCCTATCCAATCGATGGGGCCATAGATTTTTTGGATGTAGCAACACTGATGACCACGAACTCTTGAGTGTCCTATAGTTTCACAAGGCAAATCCACAGTCGGTGCATTGACCACACAAGAGACCGTAATTACTCAACAATTAACCCACAGTATCAATCAAGCAATGAATAGCGAAAATGTGGAGTTAAAATTTATTATTCTCTACAAAACTATGAGTATAGCAAGCAATCAAGTGGAGGTCGAACAACAAAGAACAAACCAGGTAGCCTACGAGTATTTCAAGCCAATGTGTATTATGTACATACTTGTCTTTTTATTTTGTGGGTTTTTAATTTTATATTTTTAATTTTATTTTTTATATTTTTGAATGACTTTTATTTTATAACATTTTTTATTTTCTTTTCATATTTTCAGATGTTTTTCTTTTATTTTTTGTTTTTTAAATACATAATAGAATATATAAGGCTATACATAAAATATAGAGTAATATAATTATAAAGGCTAGTATAAATAAATAAAATACATAAAGTAAATTGTTTTGGGGTTTGTTTATTTTTTTCTAATTTTTTTCTGATTTTTGAAGAATTTCTTGCTCATTTTTATGGATTTTTAAAGTAAAAAATATCCCAAATCAGGGATTTAATAAATATCCTGAAATTGAAATAAAGTTTAAAAATAACAAATAAGTTCAAATTTATAAAATTAATTTTAATAGATAGATAATAATATAAATAAAATTTAGAAATAGAAGTACATTTTTGGTTTTTTTGTGAATTTTTAATCTTTTTATATTGGATTATGGAGCTTTTTATTTTTTTAATCTTTTTCTATTTTTAGGTATTTATGTTGGGGAGTTAATAAATACATAAAGTGATTACATATGATTTTTTGGAATTTTTAAAATGTTTTTCTATTTTTTGGTATTTTCTAATTTAGATAGGGACAAAAACATGATCATTTTAATTTTAATATATTGTTAAAATGCCAAACTTACTAAAATAAAAATATATCGTGAAAATTATACTAGCAGACAACTAACCCTATTTTTGCGTGATTTTTAGAGCATGACAATACTTTTAATAAATGAAATTCAAGCATCAGAAATACATGAACTGGGAAGGACATTTTTGCAAATGAAATAAACAACAAGGCCTTGTACATAATTTTCCTAGAAATAGACAAGGCATATTAAGTTTTTAGTAGCAAACACAAAAATATAAAATGTTGAAAGGTTATGCTTGCAAAATAACTAAATCACATGGGACAATACATGAGGTGACATGGCATGGACCTAAGTATAATACATAAGAACTGTAGGGGCCTCTATGCAAAATATCCTAAATAATTTACACTTACTTTATTAACAGAACTAAAAGGTGGTAGGACAATATTTGTAATTTACCCCAACATGCAGAGAGATGGACAATGCGATGCACCTAACATATGCACGTGGTAGTAATCTGATGGTGATGCGGATGCCTACGATTAGATCGTGGGAGGTGATTCAGCAACTGTGGCTCAGGATGATCCGATGTCCACTGCTCCATGCAAAGAAGGGCTCCAGATCAAACCACTCCGGGTACATCAGGAAGAAAAGGGAAGGGGGCTTCCTTTGAGATCCTTCGATAGAACCTAGCAGCATCCTCCAACTACCAATCCCATCGTTGAAGTGATTGAAGACTTGCTGGCGATGTTCCATGGAGATTAGCGATGCCAAAAAGTTCCAAGGCTCGCTAGTCAAGCCCTGGAGGTCAGTTGTTACTAGAGGGTACAAGAACCTCACAGTTGTCTGAAATGAGTCCTTCAAGCATCGGTACCTGCATGAGAAGGTCCAGTGGCTCGAGGTGAATCACCTCGACCAAGAATGAAGCTGGGATACGCAGTGGATGAGGTTAATGGATAGGGTCCGATAAGTGGTGGAGGATGATCCTTGATTCATTGATCTGGAGCTAATCTGGTTGGTCCAGATTAAGATTGAGATGAAGAACACGCAGGGGAAGGTGATTAGATGGATGAATGAGGGCAGATATGGTCGTATTTGCGATGGAATGGTCGTATCCCTAGCGGCTCCAACGAGGGTACTAATTAAGATACTGCTAAACCTACTCGATTTAAGTCTAATCTAAACATGAAAATGGAAATGCATGATAAAAATCTATCTATAAATGAAAAAGGGTGCAACTCATACCAACTTTGGGGGCAGGGGGCAAAGGTGGTTGGTGAACTATTGTGGGCCGCCAGAATTATTCTGCCTCCATGCCAACTCATATCAACTCGCTCCGATGCACTCCATGCACGGGGAAGGTGCAACTGTCACCTGGCCTTCGCAAACACATGTAAGGACAGAATTTGGGATCCAATAGGAATCAAGCTCATACGGAAGACCAGGAAGATTATTTATAGAAAATGGGGTCCAATGAACTTTGAGTTGAATTATTGACAGGCTCGAGGAAGATCAATAGGATCTAATGATTCGACATCAGATGTATTGTGATGGGAAGAGAATCTGTAAAGGTCTCAATGTGATTCGATCAACCTGGTAGCCTAGAAAAAAAATCAAGAAATGGAGGGACTCGAGGCTCAGACAGAAGTCGGAATGAGAGATGGGGAGTTGATCGGGGGTCAACGTTCCCTGAAAGCTGATTGGGCTACCTGGGACGCTACGGGGCAAAAGGGTTCCTATTATTCGAAAATAACTAATTAAATATAGTAAATGATTATATTTATTTTTCTATATAAAATAAAAAATGTTCCTTATTTTATATAGTATTTTAATATGATTTTTATTTATTTTTTGGGATTACTTATTATAAGTTAGTTTTTAAAAGTGTGTTTATAGGTGTATTCATCTTTGTTTTGCATCTTTTATTTTTATTTTATATATTTGGTTTTATTATTTTGTTCTCTTATTTTATATATTTAAAACTTATATTTATGTCCACACAAATATATTTTTGTTTCATTTTTCTGATGTTATTTTTATACTTAAATAAGTAGGGGTATAAATTATATAAGTATAAGTATGGGTATATTGTCTACGTATTTCTTATACTTATTTTATTTTGTGTTTCCTTTGTGGTTTTATTCTATTCTAAATATGTACATTTATTATAAAAGATATTTCCAAAGTCATAAAATTATAAAATTGTAAGATAATAAAGAATAAATAAAATGAATATTTAATTCAGATATATTATAAAATAGGGACACAAACCTAACTTTTGCGTATTAGCTCCAAATTAAGTGAAAAGACCTTCATTAAATATCTAATAAAAAATATATACAATTAAATGTTTATTTTGTTGCATTTTGAGTTTTATTTAAGAGATATGGGTCTGGGAAGTTTGGGTTTTGGTTTTTTATTCTGTATATAAAATGTATACTGCATATGATTTCTAAGCAAACTCAATTTTTTATTTTCTATACATTACTATCTACATCTTTCATGTACACAATTTCTTTATTTGAAGTATAACTACAAAAGAATAAAATACGACCAAAAAATACTTTATTGATGAATAAAAAAATAGGGTTTTTCGATGTTTTTGGCCCTTATCTCCCCTACTTTATTCCATGACGACCAATTAAATTCTTGACTTGGTCTCAAGGTTTAGGGTCACAAAATACCTTTGGTATTTTATTTCTTTTCTTTTCTTTATTTTATTATTTTGGTAGTAGAAACAATATTTTATATACAATTAGGCCAAAACGATAGAATAAAGGTAATGAAATGGAGATTCATCACCCTCCTATACTTGCCTTTGTTAGTCCCTAGCAAAAACTTATGCAATAGGTGCAGAAAATAAAAATGAAGAAAAGAAAAAAAAGAAAGTAGATTGAATTTACTTCTCAAACTTGTCTTCACAAAATCAAAGTTTGGAGCTTATGTCCGACCTTTGGAATTTAGGTGTGATCAGATGCTTATTGGGAATTGGATTTGAAACACAACATCCTTCGAGAATCTCAAAACTCTGCTCAAGTATCCTCAATAGCCAGGTCGGAATACTTTAACTCATACGTAAACCCATATAACTATGAATCTCACTTGTACATTGTATGTGATAATGGCTCCCCTCAACTGAAATGGCAAAGAGACTGCCTTCTCCAACACGACAACCCAATGATTCCCAAATCCAACAACTCTTTACTTGAGGAGGGGGGTATTCTCTTCTAAGTTCAAGTGATAACCAACTCAAAAGGACGGAATGAGAGAAGAATGGATGATAGCAATGATGAATCTCGAATTCATCACTCTAAATCTCATTTTTAAGCTCAAATCCCTTAAAATCAACAGCATTCCTGCATCTATTCTGCATAATTAGCATCCATGCATGTTTTCATAAGAATGACATTTTAGCACAAATTTCTGCATAAAATAAGAAGCCAAAAATCCCAGCCAAAGTGACCAGTAAATAGCCTAACTTCCCAGATTTTTAACTCATTCATGCTACCTCCGAATGACCCAAAACTACCTCCACTGTGTACATATCACTAACAAGAATAAATTAAAAATACAAAAAAAACTAACCCAAATAAACAGACCAAAAACCCAAACCCTAGTTTCAGGATTTTCGGACTAAAAACCTCATATCTTCCCCATCTAATGTCTGTTTTAATCCGACTCACTTTTGAACTAATGTACATTCAATTAGCTTCAAAGAAAGACCAAGTTCAAGTGATTCAGAGCTTATATATGAAAGTTGGGTTTTTGGGCCTCTTTTGTATATTTTATTTTAGCGGTTTTTGACCTATTATTTTATGCACATATTTATCAATTCATAAAAATACAAAAATTAGATTCATGTGAAATTATTTATCTTTGATTTTACCATATTTTTTTTCGAATTTTTATCAGTTTTAAAAATAACATAAAAATTATAAAACCCAAAAAATCAAGGTATTCTATGTACATGAGATACCCCAAATATCACTTTGTGCAAATGATCGATTTTGATTTTAATGTCTTCATGAAAGTTGTAGATCTCATCGAGACGAGCAATTTTTGTAAAGGAATTTTTCGATCCAAGGTCGTTTACTATTTGTTTTCGATTTTACAAAATATTTATATTTCGAATTTTCTAGTGCTGACACGTGGCAGCACCTGGTGCCGCCACGTGTCAGCCATTTTTCGTATTTTTATATATTCATTTATTAAAAAATAAAAAATAAAATGATAATAATAAATAATAAAAATAAGTCACACACGTGCAACACACGTGCTGCGCTCGCACGCGCACTGCACGTGCGCTCGCCTCACGCCCTCCTGCGTCTACGTGGCCCCACGAGGGCTGTCCGATCTCGGTCGATCGGACAACCCACATCCATCTTATTCAAGCACCTCCCACTTTGGAAATCGGCCGCCGCCTCCGCGAATCTCGCCGCCTGCGTATCCTTCCAGCCGCCGCCTCCGACCTTCGTCAAATCCATCTCCGATCCCGTTCCATCTTCTTCTTCGATTCCAATCAATCTTCACCGCCCCTCAACTTTCCTCTTCCAGCCAAAGCCCTTCCCCTGCTTAAGAACCATCGCCGCCCAGAGGACCCCAATCCGCCGATTTGCTTCATTTCTCCCCTCGCGGCGGTGGCAATGCCTGCGAGCCACCTTCGCGGCGAGATCCGAGGGACTATCGACCCTCGTTGCAGCCCGGGGCAACCTCCTCACCGCTTCTGCTTCAGCTCCGACCATCACATCGAGCCCTACCTCCAGCACCTACTCTGCCTCCACGCCACCTACGACGTTCACCACCGACTCCGCTACGACTCCGCCATCGACTTCGCCTCCGACGCCTCCGCAACATCGTTTCTTCTCCGACAACGCCTCCTCCGTACCAAAGGTTGCATGCGCCTACCGCCGTGCACATCAACTCCTTCGCCACCGTGGTTCTCCCTCAGCCTTCGCCTTCAGCGCCTTGGCCGGGTCGGCTCAGGCCCATTTGCAGAGCGCCACCGCCGAGGCTGGGCTCCAGCTCCTCTGCCTGGCGGCCTGCCTCCTCACCTCTGTCTCCGACAGTCGGGGCACAAAGTCTGAGACTCCCGACACACGTGAGGCGCACGTGCGTCGGCAGAGCTTTTACGCCAAAGCCCCTGAAGAATCTTAATATTCGCAAGAGCCCACTGACCAGCACGTGACCCACTAGACAATTTGCAACAGAACCCCTTATTTAAATATTGCATAAAACCCCCTGTATTCCCCTTCAGTGTTGGACATCTCCGTTACATTATTTTATTAATCCAAAAATAGAATTTTGTTTGTCAATTAATTCTCTAAATTTTGACATATTGTGGATATTTTTGTGATCATTGGTTAATTAATAATTAATTGTTTTGTGGAAAATTACATATTTTGCCCAATTTGTGCTCTGAAATTCATATTTGATTAACTGTTGCTCTAAAAATCTCCGAAAAATCATATATTGTAGAGTTAATTGTGCTTGACATTGTGCCCAAAAAGAATTACATTTGCTTGCATAATTTGCCCTAAAAAATCATTTTGCACATTTCAGTGTTTGATTTTTAATAGGTATTAGATCTCACATTTTCGACGTTTAGTATTTTTCTGAGATCAATCACCTAGTGATAGATATTAGATAATTTTGTTCCTTGAAAATTATTAGGTTTAATATTTATTATAATTAAATATTGAAATTCATTTTTTTGCATTTAAAAATTCATAAAAAATTCATATTGCATCCAAAAATTCCAAAAAATCTACGGTGCATTCATTTCATCATATTTTGCATCGTGGTAAAGTTTCATATTTTTCGAACATTGTTTGATGGAAATTTACATTTTAGTCCCTAAAATAGGCCCACAGTGCATTTTGCATCCCCTATTACATTGAAAATTCCAAAAAAAGACCGCCTCGAAAACCGTGCACGAATTTTGATAGACACAACTCTAGGTTGTTCCTTTGCCTCCTTGTGATCGACCTTGGGACTTGTCCAAGTAAAATAAACATAAAACCACACGATTAACAATTGACTACATATTCGTGGTTATTTTCTTGATCGATTCCGATTGCCGCCTACAACACACGACACGACTACTCATTTTAACACGAACAAATAAAAACACCGTCTTAAACGTTGCATTTTTGGACTTGTGAGATGGCGCCGTTGCCGTGGAGGCAAACGGCTTAGAGTTTTGTTTTGAAAATTTTTGTTCGGTTTTCCGCATTCGGGTAGTCTGACCCCCAAATTTCTCATTGTAAATTCCATTTTTTCATGCAATTTTCATCATTTATTTTTCATATATTTTTGAGTCAATCTCTTACACTATCTCTCTTATTTTTCTTGCAAGGTACCCGATACGTGGAGCGTTTTTTTCAAGAACCGACGCAACTTCACCGACTTCCGCAAAAGTCACGATTAAAATTAAGATCGAGTCGAGTCGTGAGAGAGAGTAGAGTCCAGGATTTATTTTTCTGACTTTAATTTTTGTAATTAATTGTACATTTACAGCGGTGTCCATTTGGACTCTCGCGTGTGTAACAAGACCTCTAACTTTTTCTGTTGTGTGTCGTGGCCTGTTTCACTCTCCGTTGAGGGTGGTGCCCGACTTGAGTGGCGATTAGGATAGACCTACACATACGCTCTTAAGAGCATTTTAAATCTTTGATTGTGCTCATAGGATCTAAAGCCACACTGCACTATTAATTGAGACGCACATAGATCGTTCACTTTAGCCAAAATTTAACTCATTTCTTCCCTGCTAATAGAACTTTCAACTTAGGTGCGGTTTTTCATCGACTTGCATTTCATCTAGAATAAATTTTCAATTTTTGTCTAGCATCCCACATGGAGATTGCGAGGATTCACTGTAAGTCTTCTAACTGAGCATACATCATTGTTTTCGCGTGCATCGTCTTTTCTCGAATTTCTCCATCTTATTTTGTCACATAATTTTAAAAGGAAATTGAGACTAGACGGTAGACGTACATTTCTGCTCACTTAAATTTTTGAGTGATCATCTAAATAAAATTGGGACTGCTAAATATATCCGATTCTAAATTAACCCATAAAATCAAGAATTTTTGCGGGAGAGTAACCCCGACCTTGGATTCTTTTATTTTTCTGAGAGAGCGAGAGACGACACTTAAGGTTAGAACCAAGCTCCGATAATTTCATCCAGGCTACTGATTTTAAAAACGATTAGCTACTTCTCAGTGAGGAATACGGGTAGCCGGTTATCGGTCCAGACTTCCTTAGTAGAGTGGGTGGTTTAGAGGACACCGCGTAATGCTCCATCCTTAAGTAATACGGGTAACCATTTTACGGTCCATACTTACACCTATACTGGCTGAAAGTGGATGCAACTAGTTGTACGAACTCGGGACCGTCTGTAAGAAAATTTCGGCACCTACAGCTCGCTAAATTTTTGCCAAGATTGATTTATCACCAACTAAAATTGAAAAGATAATAGCCGAACTCTTACGGCTTCATTGTGTGAGTTGGTGAACCCAGGGTTTGATTTGTGTTTGCATTGGTGTGCATGAACCGATTGCGAAGATTAAAAGCCGCACAAAAATTCTCTTGACTATCCCGTGCAATCATCTCTTGATTTAATTCTCATCATAGAATGTTTTCCAAATTGAAGATCCAACACATCATCTCTTTCAACTCTTTCAAAAATATCCGAACATCCATCAGAGCTATACTATAAAAAGAAATTTGTCTCGGTTAAGCCCAAATCAACTACATCCTCTTCTTTCAATAATCCTCCAACATTTGTGGGAAACTATGACCCGCGGATGAATACGACCCCTCATTGAATTCTTACTCGAATCATCTGACCACACATGACCACCTACCATCTTGGACTGAACCACTGTATTTTCAATTTCATGCCAATGAAACATTTCAAGATCAAACTCCCTTTATGTCCCATAAATGGCAGAGAAACCAAACCCAGATGGAAAGACATGCACTGAATGATCATCGGCATTGGATTGACCATGACAGACCCCTATTCAGACATGATACTCATAGAGAGGACTGGACTGACCTCCTAGAAATACATAAACCCTGTATGCTGACTCCACAATATCAAGGTCTGACCAATCATGATCAACGGATTGAACTCTACTCAAATCAAATACACATGCCTGGACCATATGAGCAACCTCCTTCCATAATTATCGAGGAGAAATTTTCAGAAAATAATCATATAATGGATATTCCAAGAAACTCTCCGCTCTGCACATCCAGAAAAATGGAAGATGAAATCATCGAACAAAAACCGAGTGCTCTCATGATTGATCATGAACATAATTTTGAGAATGATATTTCGAGGACAAAAACAAGATTCGAATTGATGGAGGATAGATTTCAAAAATTTAACGACCGTGTAATCTCATTCTATGGTGGTTCGGATATAAAAATGAATAAGGAAAGGATTGAATCTCATGATGAAAATTTTGAGGATATTCATAGACCTAGGGATGATTCTAACATCAACAATTCTGCTTATTATTCCCCTAGGAATGATTATGCCTCTGACCTTTACTCTAAATATCAAGGCCCCTTCTCATCTATGGAAGACACCACATAACCACACCACACAGAAAATACTAAAAAATTTGAAATATTTGAAAACTCCAAAAAATCGAAAAACTAGAAAATTTCATAAAAATTGATACCGAAGAAGATCTAAGGAATTTGGATCCTATTGTACGGGAAGCACTGGAAAAACGCTTGATTTTTGAACTTCCCTTTATAAAGGCCATTGAACACTTCCCCGACCTTAAAAAATTTTTAATGGACAAATTAATGGTCAAAAAGTCAGGAAGGATTGGAACAAAAACTGAAAGACATATCTTGTCAATGGCCTCCTCCTTGGTGTTGAGGAGAAAAACCAAAAGCCGCATAGTGAAGCAGTTGCCCATATTTGATTGTACGATCAATGACACAATTTTCACCCATGCTCGAATTGATGACGATTCACCAATCAATATCCTCCCGACCTCTGTGTTTCACGAACTTAAACTCGAATCGATCAGGAAAATACGCAAGATTGTTCAATTGGTGGACCAATCAATAAAACGACAGAGAGGAATCATTTCTGTCATCATGATATTCCAAGGTGTTCCGCTCAAAATGGAATTCACGATCATTGATATTGATCATCAAGGAGAATTCACCTAGTCTCCAATTATTCTCGGAAAACCATTCTTAGAATTGTCTAAAGCAATTATCAATTGTGAGACCCGGGAAATCAATTTCAAAACATTGGAAGTACTTAGATCGGACATTGTCTTTAAGAAACCACGATCTTCTGAGGAAACCCCCGAAGCCTCCGACAACCGCAAACCTAAAGAGGTAGAAGAGCCCTACCCCGCTACTACACCTGAGATAGCGGTTGTCGATGAGACTATGGTTCAGAGAATCTTCCCGCTGCTCCATTCCCAGCTGCTCTCACCATGAAAAATCGAGCATATGAATCATATGATCCAGAGACTTATGCATGGTCACACCCTGGGTCAACCTATGCTGACTACATGGATTACATCAACTTGACACAAGAATGCTCCAATGTCAAATCAATTAAGAATGAACATGCAGAGACTCTCTCTGGTATTTCAATTCTCGTGGATCTCAAAATAGACAAATCCTTCTACTATGATCTTGAGACATATGCATGGTCGCACCCTGGAGCAACCTACTCTGATTATATTAACCAAATCCTCCCAAATCGAGAGTGCTCCAACATTCAGGAGACTAAGAGCAAACACGCAGGTCGAAGATTAACCAAGGAGAAGAATTCTAATGGCAACTCATCTGGATACTCAAGTGAACCCACAACTTCACGAAACAAGAAAAAGAGAGTCAGATTTGACTTTTCGGAAGAGGAATCAGTTGATGATCCCTCATCAGGTCCGGAAAAGGTGGTCTACATGAGTGAAGTCTGTTCGGCAGCTCTAAAGCCATATCTTCGCAAGTACACTGGAATTATTTCTTATGAGCTGACTGAGACCGGAGCGTCTGAATATTCATCTGAGGACAAACCGATTGATCTTAAAAAGGAATGAATTTTGAGGAAATAATTAAAGAAACAAAAAGACATGAATATCTAGAGTGTGTCCACTTTCAAAAACTATTCCTCTGAGGATAACTCTGATGATGGCTACCTTTCGTCTGACTCAAACGATTCATCTACTATCCATCATGATTTTTCTGAGGATGACACTGATAATAGTTGGGAATCATGTACTTCATATCCATCTCATCATTATGATCTCCCATCATAGGCTCACAAAAAGATCAATCGTAAACCACCTTAATCATCGGCTACCCACCCTCCCTCCCGACCACATCGGTCTCCTTGTACAACTTCTTCCTCTACTTAGGCCAAGGCCTAAGTATAGGGGGGACCGATGCCATCTGTATATACCATTTTCCCAGAGCACACTCCTTCTCCCGATCACTCCATTTCCACCTTTCTCTTATACTTAGGCTGACCAGAGCCTAAGTATAGGGGGAATAGACACCCACCTGTATATACTCTCCTCATTCACATATCCCGACCGCCTCTTTTTGCGCTCTTCTTCTATACTTAGACTATTTATAGTCTAAGTATAGGGGGGCAGACATGTACATATATTGTTCCTTACGCTTAGCCTGAGCTATGTCTTCTTTACGCTTCTTGTGCTCTAAGGACACAACACTCGCTAAGTATAGGGGGTCTGTATATATACCGTGTATATATTTTAGCCATACCTCGTACTTTCGTGTAAGTCCATATGTATTTATGGGGTGGGTAATTAATAAAAAATACAACAAAAGAAAAGAAAAAAAAGTTTTGCTACTAACACTGACTGTGCCCAAATTTTTTGAAAAAAGGCTTCTTATTCATTTTTGCATAAAAAACAATGAAAATCCTCCAACGGCTAGGCTTGGTCTATGTAAGATCAATGGCTATGATTGTTGTTGGTTAAAACCAACAACATTGATTTATATTTAAAATTAAATATATGTTGCAACATTATCAACATAATTTAATTTAACATAAATAAATCCATCAAGAGATAATGTGATAATAAAAAAGGGAGTCAAATAACCACCGTATTTTTAAGGGTGCGTCACCTATGAATAATTCATAGGTGACGCCACCTTTATTATAGGTGGTTGTTTTGCCTCCTTTTTATTTTATCTTATTATTTCTTAATTAATTTTGTAATAACAATTATCACAAAATTATTCACCAAATTAATTCCAAATTAATTTGTGAATATTTCAATCATGCCATTGAACATTATGTGAATCATATTCACAACCCAAACTAATTTGTAAATTACATTTCCAATTAATTAATCAATGTGAATCCTATCCACATTATTAATTAACAAATGTTATTTACATAAATTTCTCTCTCTTGAATATATGTATATTATAAATCACATTTACAATACACAAATATTATGGATAATAATATCCACATTATCCAATCCTTGATAAATAAATCCCATTTAATTATCTTGGATAAACATTCTCACAATATGAATCATATTCATATTAAGCTTGATAATTAAATCTCATTTAATCATCAAGTTCTTCTTGCTTGGATATGTATTTCATCAAATGAATTATTCTTGAACCCTTTCAAGAATAATGTGCTTTCTCCGCAGATACTTGGAGATAAGGACATAGCGATTGTATTGTTCCATGTATAGTGACTTGGATATTGAGATCTTGTCTCAAATTCAGATCGTACGAACCTCCCATAGATGCTTGATTAAATCAAGACTGCAAATCTAATCTTCTCATTGAATCTGAATTTCATTCAGACCAATGTCCAACACTTGGACTAAGATCAGATTGCTTCTCTACTGGAAGGAGTCACTAAAATCCAGACCTGTTTCATCACTCCCTCGGAATGGAAGCGTCATGGATATACAATCGTTTATGATCACATCACCCTCATGTATTCCCAATACCTGTACATCCTGCATAGTGGAAGACCTATGACCAACCCGAAGATCAATATCAATTTTATACTGTCTTCTTCAGGGTTTTATCAATAAGTTTCTCATTTGATCATTGGGATTTGGTATCAATCATATACTTTCCAAAATCATATATCATACCTAGGTCTTGATCATATACTTTCCAAAAGTATATATCAAACCTACAAATTCAGTCAAGCTTCCAAAGCGAGACGACCGTGAACGGAATTTGATTCTTCCCAATATCTCATGAGTGAGCTCATGTCTTCCGGTTCAGTAGTGAACCTGTATGATCCCTTTGAGAGATCGTATTACTCATATGCCCTTACATGCACACCAGCGCGCTGGTTTATAGACCTTGTTTAGGCCATCAACCTATCGGTCTGCCAAATGTACATACTCAGACATATAGCAATACATCTGTCTCCGGTCAGAGGATGCGTGTCTATGCTGTGACAGCATTCAACATAGGACTTTGGTTATCTCGATCTCGTTAAGTCAACTCTTTGACCTAACTAATATGACACCTTCGAATCTCTATTCCTATGCAGAGGACCTGCATCAAGAGGTCGGTCAGATATCATCCTATATGAGAAAGGATTGCCATCTCCTACTCAGGCTGGAGATCACATCTTAACAATCATTTGACGGTGCTTGATGAGTCCTCAATCTAACTCTTTAGATATTCATCCAAGCACCAGCCTCTATGATTCAATAATTGAATCAACAGCTGTATGATCATTAAGATAGCCATGGTACATAACCCTAATTGTACAGAGGGACCTATTATGCAAATTATTTATTCTTCATTTCAGATCAGGGAATGATATTTGCAATAACATTTATTGCATAATGGCTCGCAGTGGGCTTACATGTCCAACAATCTCCCACTAGCCCAAAGAGCCATTAATGGGCTAATCATTTAAACCCACACTCATGTGACAATCATAGGCTATTTAGAAATAGCTAGGTAAGCTGATCAGTCACTCTGTTCCCAAAAGACTATGCCAATTCCTTTTACGGCACTTGCATATCCCTAGGTAGCAGTGTTCGCATCCAATGCGAATGTTGCATCTCATGCAACCAATACTCAATCTATTCAAAGCACTTATAGTGCCCTTGACACTATTGCTCAATTATTATAACCAGTATTTCCATAATCCTTATCAGAATACCCTTATTCCTGGAGATCACTATCTTTTAAGGTATCCACAGTTAAGACCTTTTAGATCTCTATCTATGAAGTCTTAAGCTTTTGAAGATATGACTTTGAGATCACTATCTCAAAAATCTTGTCATCTATGAAGATTTTGTTATTACTGTAATCAAGTGCTTTCTCTCCATAGTAGGATTAGTAATCACTTTGCTACTCCCACTGCATGGCAGATATCTGGCTTTTGTACACATCTAGCATACACTCAGCTTTCCGTAACTGATGCACAAGTGCAAGCAATTCTAGCATTCGCTTCCTCAACTCTTTGAGGTGCTATCCCTTTAGATAGGTCAGTACCAAATATTAAGGGAAGGAAGCCTTTCTTGGAATTTCCAAGAATGGAAAATGTCCAAGGTGTACTACAAATGTGACAATCCCAATACCCTCTTTTCTTTACTTCTGAACAACTTCAGAACTAAGATCTAAGAGGTATTCTTGAGATCATATCTCAAGGTATGGAATTACCAGTCTATAAAACACTTATTATCATCCTTATATCATTCCAAATGATTAGGATATTATCTACATTTAGCACAATGAACACAATGGCACTCCCACTAAGCTTCACATGGTACATCAAGATTCTATCTGAAATCATAACACTTATGATTTCATCAAATCTGATGTTCCAACTACAAAAAGCTTATTTGAGTCCACAGATGGATTTCGTTAGCTTTCACACATTGCTTTCCTCAACCATGAAGCCCTGGGGTTACTTCATGTGAATATCCTCCGAGAGGTATTCTTAGAGGAATGCAATCTTGAATTACATCCTGAAGATGCAATCGTCAAGTTGTGTAGCTAAGGTTAGCAATATTCTGATGATTTTAAGCATGGTTACCGAAGATCAAGTCTCATTGCAAGCAATGTCTTCTCTTTCGATGTGTATCTTATGGCTACGAACCGAGCTTTAAGGGTCTCTACCTTCTCATCAGGTTCCCTTTCTCTTGAAGATCTATTTACACCTTAATGGGTCTAACCCTTATAGGTGGATCCTCGAGGGTCCATATACAACACTTCGTATATGAAGTCTGCTTTAGACTTTATTGCTAATATCCATCTTTCCATGTCATGATCCCTCAGGAGCTTCATCACATGAAGTCCGATCATTGTCAGACTTAACTGACACATGGAATACATCCTCAAACTCATTTGAAGAGGTATTAGTGTTTCATCTTTAATTATCCTTTTAGTTTCCGATCTTAGGAGGCTCATTATCTTCTCGAGATTGAATGAGTTCCTACACTTCATTTTCATCTTGATTCTCAAGAGTCTCAATCCTCCAAGAATCACATTCTCAGAAATGAGATCTTTTAAGAATCTCAAGGTCATAAAGTAGGTATCCAATACCATCCTTTATTTTCCTAATGAAGTTGCACTCTCTAGTGCTTAATTCCAACTTGCTTGCATGGAATCTTATTAAGGATATATATTGTAGTCTCTACTATATATATACCTGGAAACTAAGAGGTAATTATGCTAAAATTCATCATTGATCAAATCATGTCACACATGATCCAATTGTATCTCCCTACAACTCTATTGAGTTCAGGTTTATCAGGAGGAGTGATATAGAAATGATATTTATATCTCCATAAGGTATTCTTTGAAATTTATTTAACAGGTACAAGCTACCTGGGTTAGATCAAATTCATTCATCTTTCTTCAAACTTTGGTTCTAAACCAAAATTGTGAAATCTTTGAACATTTCAAAGGTTTCTCAGGTGAAGAGAAGAAATCTCATATCATACATAATCATCAATAGATATCACATATCCATAATGTTTATTATGATATAAATGATCCACATACATCAATATGTATGAGACCCCAAATACCATGACATCTTACACCTTTCCTAAGAGAAGGGTGTATTGGACATTCTATGAATACAATATTCACAAGTATGTAAGATTTGAAATTTTAGACATTCTAAAGTTTCATATCTTACTAGTCTATTGATCAAATCAACAAACAAATGTCCAAGGCTTGATGCCAGATCATTGTCAAATGATCTTTCATCCTCCTATTGATCTTATAAGGTTTGATTTTCAGTATTAGAAATCTTAATGAACCATTCATTAATTTTCTAATTCTGTGGAGTCCACTAGATGTTAGATTACTATCTGAAATATATCCATCATAACTATTTATGATAGGTTTATTCCAGAATTCATGTTTATTTCCAACATTTAGAAATAAACAATGAGTGTATTCTACTATCTAGGTCATAGAGACATTCTCCAAGACTAAGGGCTCTCCCACTGAGAATATGAAGTCCATATATCCAACAGAGATTGTCGCAACAATTGCACCGATATCCATGTAGATGACTATTAAACCTTAAGATCAAATTTCTAATCTTCTAATATATATCTGCAACCAATTGCAAATGTCATTAGAAGATTGGGATACAATTGTCAGACTTTATCTTATGAAATAAGAAAGTCAGAGTCAATGATTATATATAGATTATTCTGATGCTCTATCTGAGTCCTTCACTAAGGATTTTAGATAGACTTGATAGTCATACTATCAACACATCAACTTATTGCAGTATTGGCATTCATCCAACTCTTTGGATGTCATATGGAAGTCACAGAAGTAGGTCAACTCTTTGACTTTCCTTTTTACTCGGGTCCGACCCATGCTTCCACTGCGCTCTCTTCATCTATAAACAACCATTGTTCAAGACAAAGAATCTCTTATGTTGAATTCAAAAAGAATTCAATGTAAGAGCATTTCAACATTTATACATACTTTATTAAATTCATACAATATGAATATCATGAAGCTTCATGAATGACTTGAGTATAGATAGTAGAATGATGACTCTCATCATATCTACATACATCTTAACTCTTTGAGACTTAGGTTCAGGTAGGTATTCAAACATTTTGAATACATCATCTCTTTCGAGCTACCATTCTGCATAATGCAGAGAACCGTGTCATTCATGATTAAATGTCTAGAGCACATATATATGCCAAAATATCTTCTTTTATTTTATAAGGATTATTTGACAATTATGATCACCATCGACATGTCACTTCTAAAGTACACTCGATGAAAGATCAAGAACATAGAGACATACAAACCCTAAGGTGATGTCTTATTGTCTTATTTAATTGTCATTCCTCATTATGTTGAGGAAACTTGCACATTGCAACCACATACATTATGTGTCCAATTGCAAGTACAATATCTGGATCATGAGTCCAATCCAAGATATTTTACTGGTTATTATTGAATATAATATTGAGTGGGTTTAATGAAGGATTATCTGAAATAAGAAGTTTGTATAAGGGTATATATATTATATATATACATATTTTACTTTGATTTAGGAATTTTTATATCAAAGTTGTCTTGCCTTGTCAACACTGAAAGTTCATTCCCTCAATCACTTTCAATGTAAGAGATATTCTTACCATTATATCTCTAGCAAGATCTGGGATCTCCTTTCCTATCTTTGTCGCATCCCAATAATATGAGAACTTACGACTCCGATAAAAAGAAGCGGGAACTCATTCCGCCTTGCAAGTCCAACTTGCATTCCCAATTCGGTCTTTAACACCCGGGCCCACCATCCCTAAGATGATGTTGACCCGTCATTAATTGAACCAACCGTCAACAGGCTTAATACTCGCTATACGCAATCCAGTATCGCCCCAATAATATGAGGACTCGATATTGGGGTCACTACGTATACGGCCATACTCTTTCGAGAAGAAAAGAACCCGATCCAATTAAATCATATATAGGATCTGTCACTTCGGACAGGCGTCTCCTATATACAACAACTGGCGACGGAATCCTTTGCCTTGACGGGAGACCATGGATGTCACTTATCTGATCCTCCACCTCATATTCAAATTGTATAATTAATTATCGTGAATCATATTCACATAATTAATTCTTCCAAGGGAAATACACATCTATTCATAATAGAGTGTTTTATTGGATATAATTAGTTTAATCACATTAAATTAATTATCAATCCAATCATCAATCAACAAACATGTCTTTTACTTGAATAGTAGATATATTCTCAAAGTACGTATTATTCGAATTTTAATAATTAGAAAAATACACATTGATTTTCTCCGGCATTATACATTCCCTACCCGCTGTCATGGCCAGTACCGACAAGAGTGGGAGGGACCACATACGTTGCAACCCGCCATCCCAATGCTCTCCGACTAGGCACCACATCCGCCTCGGAAAAGGATAATACCAGATAGATCATCATGTACTTTGAGATGCTCATCGGTTTTTCAACCGAAATTATACCATATAATATACATCAAAACATTTTTTTATTATATTTTAAAGAGATTTTCTAGACAAATCCCCAATCCTATTCAAGCAAGAGGGTTTTTCATGTAAATGTTGTCCTACAACTATTGTAGGATAAACTATGGTTTTCATGAAATCAATGTTTGTTGATAAACCAATGATCAAGATCTAATATCTCATCATTGTGGTTTAGGCAAATGTCATTCAATGAAATAATTATATCTTTAAATATTTCACAAATAATTATCACTAATTATTCCATAAAATTAACAATTAATTTTCATCATGATAATTGAATGATTTATCACAAGGTTCAAGATCAAAAAAAAGTTAATTTCCAGCAGTGACCCCCAATCACTAAAATTAACTTATCTTGATCAATTTAAATCCAAAAAATGCAAACTTAGTTTCCAAAGATTTCCTATTTGATTTATTAAAGATCCCAAGTGATAATTCACGTATTTCGAGGTGGATTAAAACCGTAATTATCTCATTAATCATGTTTAAATCCGCAGTTCCCGCAACAGTGAATATAGTCATATTCAAAAAGCCATATCTTGAGCAAATGAAGTCCAAATTTAGTAAACTCAAGTCCTATGGTTTCCTTAATTAATGAGGAACAAAATCCAATTGAAAAATTTGTGTTTAAATATTTTAAACAGTACAGAAAAATTCAATTAGACAGAGGTGCGAAAATTGAAATGCAGTAAAAATTTCGCAACCCTTTCAAGAACCAAATCGTCTAAGGTGTATGGATCATATCCAAAACCTTATTCAACCTGGCTCTGATACCACTTGAAGGATATTGAGAATCCTTAAGCGCATCACGGAAGCGTGTTGATCGCATCGTATGCAATCGGAGCAACTAGTCGCACTAGATGCTAAATGCAGCGGAAATTAAAATTTTTTAAAACTAAAGATGAAACCACATGATCACGAGAACACTTCTCGGATCGTTTCATCAAACCACCAAGTATAAGGAATACCTCTTGAAGCGTGGTTGTGATCACGAGATTCCAAAGTAGAGATCCTCCTGTCTTAAGTCCGATCCACGAAGAACACACTTGCAGGCGTGATGATGAGTCATGTTCCTTCCCGCAATCCTCGATGAAGATCCAAGCGATGGCTCCCCCGATTTCGTCAAACGAAATCCGTCATCTTCCTCTAGAGTAAGCAACTCCAAAGAAGATGGAGACCCACGAGTCGTCGAAGGCGAAAGCCGAGAGTCTCTCCTTTCTCAACACAAAATGGACGGCCATCTTTTGGAGGAGAGAAAGAGAGAGGGTGAGAATATGAGAGAGAGAGAGTTGTAACTTTGTACAACTCTTAATCATGTACCATGGAAGGCTACCCTAGCCCTCCTTTTATATTAGTTTAGGATCCATTGGATCTCAATCCATGGACTCATAGATCCAACGGCTAGGCTTGGTCAACATAATTTAATTTAACATAAATAAATCCATCAAGAGATAATGTGATAATAAAAAAGGGAGTCAAATAACCACCGTATTTTTAAGGGTGCGTCACCTATGAATAATTCATAGGTGACGCCACCTTTATTATAGGTGGTTGTTTTGCCTCCTTTTTATTTTATCTTATTATTTCTTAATTAATTTTGTAATAACAATTATCACAAAATTATTCACCAAATTAATTCCAAATTAATTTGTGAATATTTCAATCATGCCATTGAACATTATGTGAATCATATTCACAACCCAAACTAATTTGTAAATTACATTTCCAATTAATTAATCAATGTGAATCCTATCCACATTATTAATTAACAAATGTTATTTACATAAATTTCTCTCTCTTGAGTATATGTATATTATAAATCACATTTACAATACACAAATATTATGGATAGAAATATCCACATTATCCAATCCTTGATAATTAAATCCCATTTAATTATCTTGGATAAACATTCTCACAATATGAATCATATTCATATTAAGCTTGATAATTAAATCTCATTTAATCATCAAGTTCTTCTTGCTTGGATATGTATTTCATCAAATGAATTATTCTTGAACCCTTTCAAGAATAACGTGCTTTCTCCGCAGATACTTGGAGATAAGGACAGGGCGATTGTATTGTTCCATGTATAGTGACTTGGATATTGAGATCTTGTCTCAAATCCAGATCGTACGAACCTCCCATAGATGCTTGATTAAATCAAGATCGCAAATCTAATCTTCTCATTGAATCTGAATTTCATTCAGACCAATGTCCAACACTTGGACTAAGATTAGATTGCTTCTCTACTGGAAGGAGTCACTAAAATCCAGACCTGTTTCATCACTCCCTCGGAATGGAAGCGTCATGGATATACAATCGTTTATGATCACATCACCCTCAGGTATTCCCAATACCTGTACATCCTGCATACTGGAAGACCCATGACCAACCCAAAGATCAAGATCAATTTTATACTGTCTTCTTCAGGGTTTTATCAATAAGTTTCTCATTTGATCATTGGGATTTGGTATCGATCATATACTTTCCAAAAGCATATATCATACCTAGGTCTAGATCTTATACTTTCCAAAAGTATATATCAAACCTACAAATTCAGTCAAGCTTCCAAAGCGAGACGACCGTGCACGGAATTTGATTCTTCCCAATATCTCATGAGTGAGCTCATGTCTTCCGGTTCAGTAGTGAACCTGTATGATCCCTTTGAGAGATCGTATTACTCATATGCCCTTACATGCACACCAGCACGCTTGTTTATAGACCTTGGTTAGGCCATCAACCTATCGGTCTGCCAAATGTACATACTCAGACATATTGCCATACATCTGTCTCCGGTAAGAGGATGCGTGCCTATGCTGTGACAGCATTCAACATAGGACTTTGGTTATCTCGATCTCGTTAAGTCAACTCTTTGACCTAACTAATCTGACACCTCCGAATCTCTATTCCTATGCAGAGGACCTGCATCAAGAGGTCGCTCAGATATCAGCCTATATGAGAAAGGATTGCCATCTCCTACTCAGGCTGGAGATCACATCTTAACAATCATTTGACGGTGCTTGATGAGTCCTCAATCTAACTCTTTAGATATTCATCCAAGCACCAGCCTCTATGATTCAATAATTGAATCAACAGCTGTATGATCATTAAGATAGCTATGGTACATAACCCTAATTGTATAGAGGGACCTATTATGCAAATTATTTATTTTTCATTTCAGATCGGGGAATGATATTTGCAATAACATTTATTGCATAATGGCTCGCAGTGGGCTCACATGTCCAACACCTAGGCTCGGGAAGGGGACACGTGGCAGACTGCTGCCTGTTGGATCTGGGGTGTAATCCAACGGCACCTGGCGAGGAGGCGGGCGGTAGCGTCGAGCGGGCGGCTGAAGGAGGTGGTGGAGGCCGAGCGGTAGCGTCGAGCGGGCGACTGAAGGAGGTGGTGGAGGCCGAGCATCGGTGGCGAGGTCCCGAAGGCGCGGCACCGTGAGCATGGCCGAGGGCGGAGGTGCCGCGCGTGTGACACTGCTCCTCGGCCGACACACGGTGCGAGGAGCGGCACGACGGAGGGGCAAAGGCCGTGGCAAGCCCAGGCGGAGGCGGTGAGGGCGAGCGGCAGCGGAGCTGGTGGGCCTAGGCGGAGGCGCTGCGAGGCGGAGGGAGCGAGCTGGAGGCGGAGGCTCCATGCGCGTGGTCGAGGGCAGAGAACCTGCAAGGTTAGCAGAAACTAGGGGAAATGGGTCGCAGTCTGCGAGGTGGCGCGTCGATGCGCGGAGGCGAAACATCGGTCGGCGCTTGGCGTAGGTGGAGCGACGCGGCGGTGGGGCGGGGGGATTGTGTGGAGATGGAGCTCCAACCTTAGCGAGGTCGGAGATGGAGATGTGCAGGGGGGGGCAGACTCTCTCCAATGAAGAAGAAGAAAGTACCTGGCTGTCCGTGTCTGGAGCAGCAGCAAGGGGCACATATGTGCTCCTTGGATCACGCCGGCTGGAGGAAGCACGCCGACAAAGAGAGGGTACTGTCACCACCCGATGCGTGGTTTCTTTCCTCACTTGCTGGAGATGGCGGATGCGAGATAAGGCCGGAGGGATGGGGCTTTATAGGAGGAGGGCGGCGACGCGTAACGGCCGGGGCAGTGCATGGCGGGGGTTTAAAGGCGAGAGGGAGAACGGCTGGCGGAGGAGAAACGACAGGAGCGGGCATGAATGTATGGAGGAAGGGGAAGAGGGCGGGGTCACATGACCCAGGTGTGGCTGGAGAGAGAGGAAAGAGTGGGGTGCCACGTGGCATGCCCTGGAGCTGCCACGTGGCACCAAAAAAATTTCAGATTTTTGGAGGAGAAAAAGTGATTGAAGATGACCTCGGATCAAAAAATTTCTTCACGAAAGTTGTTCGTCTCGATGAGATCTACAACTTTCATGAGGGCCTGAGAGCAAAAGAGGTCATATGTGTGAAGTGATATTTTTGGCGGTTCTCCATGTGTATAGAAAACCGAGTTTTGGGGGTTTTGTATTTGTTCGGTGGTTTTAGAGAGGATAAAAAATCTAGAAAAAATATGATAAAATATAAGAAAATTAATTACACACTAATCTATTTTTGTTTGGATTTTTAATAAATAAGAAAATAGGAAAATAAAATAGAAGTTCGAAACGCAAAACTTTTGTACAGACCGACAACGGACACTTGGACTTGGTCAATTTCTCTGATTTCAGTTTTGATCTGGATTGGGATTTTCATGTCACTTAATAAAACGTTCATCAAAGATCACAAATAAAAAAGAAATAAAATTAAAAGGGTTAATTATGTACATAAAATATCAGGTCAAAAATAGCAAAAAGTCAAAATGCGCAAAAGAGGCCCAAAACCCAACTTTCACAAATGAGCTCCGAATTTTACGAAATTGGTCTTGTTTTGAAGATATTTGAAAATGGAGTATTTAAAAGTGAGTAGACCAAAATCAGACATTGTATGTGGGAGATATGCTTATTTTAGTCTGTCAGATGTGAAATTTGACTTTGGGATTATTTGACACTTATTGGGGTTAGTAATTTTTTTGGATTTTTTATTTAATAAGGTTAGTAATATCTATACAATGGAGGTGGTTTTGGGTCAATCGGAGTTAGGATGAATTAACTAAAAATGTGAGAAGTTAGCAGCGTTTTGGGCTAATTTACACTGGGGATTTTAAATGCAATTATGCATGATGAAATGAAGATATTATTCACACATGTATGAATACTAATAATGCTCTATTAATGATTAATTACAAGTGGATGATGGGGGACAAAGCCTAAATGACCAATTTTAGCATGATGAATACGAGATTCATCATATCCCTATACTTAGACCATGCTCGTCCCCGAGCATGAATGAATGACTTAGTTGAATACATCCCTGACTGTGTATGTGAATTTTCAAGGCTTAATTCATCGAAGACCCTTAATTTGAGCGACCCTAAAATTCTGGGCTCAACTAGGCTTTAATCAGAAGGAATCCAACTTTTCTAATTTTCAGACTCTCTGTTTGTACATATAATATAAGGATATGATTTTAAGTGTACTGCATTTCATGAGAGTCGAGTCGGGGCATTACTCAAAGTTCCAGTCCCAACGATCCTCCTCTAGACCTAATCCTTAACACTAGAGAATAAGTCTATTCTTGCTTCAGTCAACCGTCTCATTAGTTTGTCAGACTTGAAAGTGTATATGGACGGCCAGATGATGGAGGGCATAGGATTGTGTCTGATTTTCTCTCCCTTTCATTGGAACAAGGTGCCTCTCGAGTGCCTTATTACTTAACACAAGTATATTTTTATTTTGTTGATGAATGTGTCCGTCAAGAGAATTTGAAGTCGTCTGCACTTGTTTTTCTGGGAGTACACCGGGGTGTGTCTCTTTTAAGTATCTAAGATACCTTCGACACCCAGACTTGTATTGCTTACGAAGCAGGGCCCTTTTATGGTGTCAGCCCGACTCCTTGGTCCTAATTAGCGCTTGGTCCAAGTGGACACTTTGAAAATGTTTGGGAGCGCTCGCCATTGGTGGAAGCTCATTTAGAAGTTGACTTTGGATGATAGAGCTTTTCTTTGACATTTCTTTTTTATTTTCTTTTGTTGGCTAGCTCCACTACTTTTACCAAAAGTTGGCGCACACTGATCAACAATTTAAGTTTCATCACACCCTGGCACATAGGTTAATATCAAAAAGATAGCATATGAATCTTGTTCACATACTGGCTAGGGTTTTGCTGACACTCAGGTTTTCTGAAGCCTTCATTAACTTTATCCCATCCTCGAATATCATCAGATCGGGTCTAAACTCAAATCTCTAGTTCTAGTTCCTCAAGTGTTATCTTAACTCATCTCATCAATCATGCAGTTGTGGGAGTGGTTGTGCTGATCATATTCTTTTTGAAGTTAGAGATGAAGAGTGCAATATAGCGCTCAAATATTTCAAACTAGGGAAGTGTGGATTATTAAGTTCAAAACCCTATTGACTAAGGCCGACTAACTCAGAATCTCAAGATCTCAGAAATCAAGTGTCCTAAAAAATCCTCAAGCCTTGAGTGATGGTGAATGTGTCAGGAATATATCTACCAAGGAATGCATGAAATGCTTGATGAAATGCAAGACCATGAGTGATGATTTTTTTCTCTTTTTTTTGGTTTTTTTTGAAAGCAGGTATTATACACACTACTTGTATCCATGCCTGATGTTAGATAAAAACGATTAAAGTACGAGCTATGGATAAAAAATATATACAAACACACCCCCTATACTTAGGTTGTGCTATGTCCTCATGGCACAAAGTGAAATGTAGACAGAGCTCGTACGAAGTATAGATGGGTCGAAAACAATAGAAGAGAAGCGATATATAAACAAAGGTAGCGGTTCCCCTATACTTAGGCTCATGTCAGCCTAAGTATAATCGGATAATTACAGATGGGGAACCGGGAAGAATTTCGAATGTACAAGAGAGTGTAGGTTCCAAAGAGGTGTGCTATCTGGGAAGATCAAATTTTTCGTCAAAATATATGTCCTGAGTGAAGGAGATCTGTTCAACTTATACTAATTGCTCATTGTATTCGACAAAATGTTTAAGCAGCTGACCGTTGACCATAGATGTTTGCGCGCTATCTGCGGTCTCTGAGATCTCAACACTCCCATTATTGTGTACCTCACTTACAATGAAGGGTCCCGTACATTTTGATTTCAATTTTCCTTGGAAAATTTTCAATTTTGCATTAAATAGCCAAACTTTCTGCCCTGGGACAAAGATCTTGGTTCGAATGTTCTTGTCATGCCATCTCTTTACTTTGTCCTTGTAGATGGTGCTGTTTTCGTAAGCATGATTTCGGATTTCAGACAGTTCATTCAAATTCATCTCTCGGTTCTTCTTTCCTTGGTGACAGTTCCAATTAATCTTTTTGATTGCCCATTCTGATTTATGCACGAGTTCTGCAGGCAAATGGCATGGCTTTCCATATACCATTTGAAATGGGGAGGTGCCCAATGGGGTCTTATAAGCCGTCCGGTAAGCCCATAGAACTTGATCCAGGAGTTGGGACCAGTTCTTCCTGTCAGGGCGAACGAGCTTCTGTAAAATTCCTTTAACCTCCCTGTTTGACACCTCGGCCATGCCATTGTATTGTGGATGGTAAGGAGTAGCGACACGGTGCTCGATGCCGTATTCCTTAGTCAAATTCTTCACCTCCCGGTTGACAAAGTGGCTTCCCCCATCAGATATTAAAACTTTTGGAATTCCAAACCTCGAAATAATATGATCTTTCAAAAACTTGCAAACAGTTTTGCTATCTGCAGCTCGAGTAGGGACAGCCTCCACCGATCTAGATAAATAATCTACCGCGAGAAGAATATATTCAAATCCTTGACTATTAGGGAATGGGCCCATAAAGTCAATGCCCCATGCATTGAATACATTACAGATGATCACTGGTTGCATAGGCATGGCATCTTTGGAACCAATGGTTCCTCCCATTCTCTGACAGACGGGGCACGACCTAAGAAAATTGTAAGCATCCTTAAATAAGGTCGGCCAGTAAAATCCACATTGCAATATCTTCTCAGCGGTCCTCTTCCCAGAGTGATGTCCTCCCGCCTCCAAGGTGTGGCATAGATTGAGGATACTTTGATATTCCTCTTGTGGAATACATCTTCTCCATATGCAATCCGATCCTTCAAAGAAAAGGAATGGATCTTCCCAATGATAGTGTCTCGCTTCAGATATGAGTTGATCGATTTTGTTTTTGGGCCAACCTTGAGGAACTTCATTGGTGACGAGATAATTCACCGTGTCTGCATACCAAGGGAGTGAATCAATAGAAGAAAATGACTCGTCTGGGAAGTTTCCACAGATGGATTCAGATTTCGGAATTTTATTATGTTCAATCCGTGATAAATGATCAACCACAACATTCTTAACGCCAAGTTTGTTCTTAATCTCCAAATCAAATTCTTGAAGCAGTAGAATCCATCTCAGAAGTCGTGCTTTTGCATCCTTTTTGGCCATTAAATAGTGAATGGCAGAGTGGTCTGTGTAAACTGTCACCTTAGATCCTAGAAGTGTTGATCGAAATTTTTCCAAGGCAAAAACCACAGCAAGCATTTCTTTTTCGGTCACAGTGTAATTTTTCTGAGCATGGTCTAAAACTTTGCTTGCGTAGTGAATAACATACGAGATTCCATCTTTTCGTTGTCCTAATACAACCCCTACAACGAAATCAGATGCGTCTGTCATGATCTCGAAGGGAAGAGACCAGTCGGGAGCTTGTAGGACGGGTGTCTCAATGATCCTTTTCTTGAGTAATTCGAAGGCTTCTAGACACTTATGATCTACCAGGAATTCGGTGTCTTTCCCAAGAAGGTCTGTTAACGGTCGGGCAATTTTTGAAAAGTCTTTGATAAATCTCCTATAAAATCCGACATGCCCTAGAAAAGACCGTACTTGTTTCACATTTGTATGTGGCTCAAGCTTTTTGATCACATCAACTTTGGGAGGGTCAACCTCCATTCCCTTCTTGGAAATGACATGCCCCAGTACAATCCCTCTTTTACCATGAAATGGCTTTTCTCCCAAGAGAGTACCAGATTCACTTCCCTGCACTTTTGGAGGACTCAATCCAGGTGTGCTAGACAATTATCGAATGAATCACCATGGACCGAGAAGTCATCCATGAAGACTTCCAGGAAATCCCCGACCATGTCAGCAAAAATCGCAATCATGCATCGCTGAAAGGTGCCAGGGGCATTGCAAAGACCAAAAGGCATTCGCTTGAATGCGTATGTGCTGAAGGGACATGTAAAAGTAGTCTTTTCCTGGTCCTCGGGGGCGATGGCTACCTGATTGTAGCCCGACTACCCGTCTAAGAAACAGAAGTATTCTCTCCCTGCCAATCTCTCCAGGATTTGATCAATAAAAGGCAGCGGAAAGTGATCCTTCTTCGTTGCGGCATTCAGGCGCTTGTAATCCACACAGACACGCCACGACATAGGTACCCGTGTCGTAATCTCTTCTCCTTCCTCATTGGTGATAATCTAAAGTCCCGACTTTTTCGGGACTACATGCAAAGGTGATACCCATTTGGAGTCGGAGATGGGATATATGAACCCAGCTTTACACCATTTTTCGATCTTAGTCTTAACCACTTCCCTTAAGTTTGGACTCAATCTACGTTGGCATTCACGGGAAGGTTTAGCATTATCTTCCAAGTAAATATGGTGTGAGCACAGGGCTGGGTTAATCCCTAGGAGATCAAACAATCTCCAGCCTATAGCCTTGCGGTTTTTCTCCAAAATATTAAGCAGGCGGATCTCCTGCTCTTCGGTCAGATGTGAGCTGACAATGACCGGAAATTGTCCCTTTTCTCCTGCAAGGAAGGCATACTTAAGTGTAGGGGGCAATGGTTTCAGTTCAGGTAAGTCAATGATGTTTCTCGAATGTGGTCCTGTCAGTGATGTTTCTTGTTGTGATGTGGACGCTTGTAGTGTATCAATGTTGGCCACCATCGTGGTTGTATCAGGGATTGGACCGCTAATGATGGAATGAGGTGTGGCAATCGCCGCGTCCGATCTGTGTACCTTACTCAAGGATTGTCCATAAGGAGAATGGACTGACAAGTCCAGAGTGGCCTTTGAGTCTCCTAGAGTATAGGTAGATGCATGAATGAGCTGGCAGACTAAATCATCAACAATTTCCTCTCCAGATGAGGTTGATTCTATCATAGTGGTTGGGTTTTGTCTCCAGGGCCCAATTGTTGCTTCTGTAATTTCAATTTCAGTTTCTGACTTTTCAGACTCGGTGCTCGACTCAGTGTCAGGTCTTTGGAATCTAGTTTGCTACATTTTAAGTTCAACTTTTCCAAACTGGATTCTCTCGGATGTGTAATCAAATATAGCTCCTGCGGTCCTAAGGAAGGGTCGCCCTAGTATCATCTGGGAATCTTGCCAATTTCTAGGGACATCCATGTCAAGAATTGTAAAATCCACTGGGTAGTTTTGTCCCTCTATGTTGATGACAACGTTTCGAATCTCGCCCCTAGGTCGCTTAGTTGAGGTGTCTGCGAATTGAAGTACGGCTGTAGATTGCTTAAGAGGACCTAGATTTAGATGCTCATATAGGGTTGTGGGCATGAGATTGATGGATGATCCGTTGTCTAACAATGTTCTAGCAAACTTGATTTCCTTGATGTAGCTAGTGACAAAGTGAGCACCCATGTCTCTTTTCTTTCTTGGCAACTCATTTTTTATAAGATGAGATGTGGCTACTGAGAGTATGTGTTTTTTTTGTTCGGCTAGGAGTTTGTTTGCTGGCCCTAGTTGGTGTGCATCTCACCTTTAGGTATTTTTCGAAAATCCGAGTCTCTTTCTATCATATCGTTTAGGGACAGAGTGACCTTAATATTTTCCTTATAGACGCGGGCCATGTCTTCATCATTTTTTTGGTTTTTTATGTTTTTCTTCTTTCCTTCCGTAAGAGTACGGGGGAAAGGAATGGACTTGGTATGATCAAGAACATCACTTTTATTGAATGAAAAATTTCTTACAGGACTCGGACTCGGACTAAAAATAGGGAAATTTGTGGGCAGATGTAGCTGGTGTCTTGGTGGTATTTTTCTGTCTGACTCAGACTCAGACTCTCCATTATATCCAGGTGGTGTGGGTGGGACTTGTTCTTGGTCCTCCTGTCTTCCTTTGTCAATTCCCCCAGGGTTGTATGAATTGGGTGACACTGGGGCTATGTCTTCATGTTCCTCTGCTCGATCAGGCATGGTTACGATCCTTCCGCTCCTAAGAGAGATATGATAAGAGTTATTATTTGAGGAGGGCTCAAGTTCAGGTACGGAATAGTCAGAGATTAATACCTGATTGTATCCAAGGCTATTTGGGTTAGCCTGGACTTGGGCTGGAATCACGGTCTGGGGTGCAGTCACTTCATCTCTCCAACGAGAGAGTCGATTTATGTCGACTCTCATATCATGAAGCTCATCCAGCACTCGCTGGAGTTCTGGAGAGATAGCAGAAGAGGACCCTTGGCCCTGTCTGGCCTGAGGTCGCTGATACTGGCCTTGTTGGCTTTGGCGTTGGTTCTGCTGTGGCTGAGGTTGCGGGTTCTGATAACCCGTGCGATATTGCTGCCTCTGCTGCAGTTGAGGCTGGTAGGTGGGCTGGCTTGCAGTGGACGAGGGTTTGGAGTAGAGTTTTGGACTGAGCGATTGACCAGTTCCAAATTATACCAGACTCCGTTTATCTCCATGACCTATGGAGGTTCCTCAAAATCAGTCTGAACGGAGGTTTCATCAGTTTGAGAGGACAAGACTTGGTCTCCACTCCAATGGCTATGTTGCCTACCCCTTGACCTTGAATGTAGTGAATTTGGTGTATGGGTGTGGGGGGCGCAATTTTTGATACCCTGTCAGCCAATTCCTCCATTTGTTTAGGCAATTTAGCTAATTTCTCCATATCAGATGATTTATGGATCTCATCCACCTTTTTATAAATCTGCTCAACCATAGTTAGCTTATCAGCTATTATTCCCATATCATCATTGTGATCGGTTGTCAGATTATTCACCATCTTTTTGGAGCCAGCTATGTAAGCCAGGCTAGTGGTTTGTGCACGACTAGATTCAACAAGTCTTTCGAACACCTTGTAGACGGTGTCCTCGTGGCGCCCCATGTAGCTTCCTCCGCAAGATGCACTAACCAACACTTGAGTCTCAGGGTTCAACCCACTAACAAGACTTTGGACCAGAATCATTTTACTTATCCCATGTCCTGGGCATTTCTGTATTAAGTTTGTGAATCTTTCCCAGGTTTCATGAAATGGTTCGCTCGGGTGTTGGGTAAAACTCGTGAGCTTGATCCTCATTTGATTAATTCTACTAACTGGGTAGAATTTCTTTAAAAACAGAGTCTTGAATGTGGCCCATGTAGTGACTATTTCCCCTATATTTTTCAGCCAGTAAGCCGCCTTATCAGTCAAGGCGAAGGGGACAGCTCTCAACCTTATGTAGTCCTGGCTAACCCTAGGGTGGCAGAGGTTAGCACAGACTAACTCGAAGTCACGGAGGAAGATATATGGTTCTTCATGATTATTTCCTCCGAACTTTGGCAATAGTGCAAGGAAATGTGGTTTGTGTTCGAATGCATCCTCAGGGGGGATATGTCTCAACCAATTATAGTCTTCATCTAATTCTGGGAGATACGTGTCTTCCATAGCAGCCTCGCCTTGTTGTATTATTTCCAACTGCGTCCTAAGTAGTTCATTGGTTTGTTCAGCAACTGTTATCCTAACCAAGAGTGCCGGGATAGGGTCATTGTCGTTCTCATCATCCCCAAAGTTCTTCTTGGGAGGCATTATGATTCACCTTCAGAGAGGAAGAGTTTAGAGATAAGTGTTGTGATTAAAAGAGGATTTTGCTAAGGGTAAGAGATTCCTTAGCAGAGGAGTAAAAGATGAAACTTCTAAGATGAGGAGGATAGAGAGAGTTCTTACGAAGAAGCAGACACAAGCAAACACAAGACAATTCTCAAGTTCACCACTCAACACAGATGAAGGCACGTCAGGGTTCGGCCGCTTATCTTTTCACTTTTAATTTAATGACAAGATAATCTTGCAAATTAAGCGGAGCTGTTAGGTACCAAAATATTTCTCAAAGACTGTCCCGAGTTCGTACAACTAGTTGCATCTACTCTCAGCCAGTATAGGTGGAAGTACGGACCGTTTAAACGGCTACCCGTGTTGCTTGAGGACGGTGCCTTCCACGGTGTCCTCTAAACCACCCACTCTACTAAGGGAAGTCGGACCGTAAAACGGCTACCCGAGACCCTCACTGAAAAGTAGCTAATTGTTTTTAAAAACAGTAGTCTTTGTGAAATTCCTCAGTTTTGGCTCTATCCAAAGTGTGCGTTCTAGTCCTTACAAACAATGAGTGGGTTTCTCTCCACCAGACACAGGTTAATTTTAGGTCAGTTTATTTACAGTCACCTTGATTAGCAGTTCCAATTTTAGATTAGGGTTATCACTGTAGTTTTATGTGAGCACAAAGATTCACGCCTAACGAGCAGTCCCAATTCCTTTAAATCCTAGGTTGTAAAACTTAAGAAAGGGGAATCGGAAAAGCCAATGCAAACGTAAATAAATGATGCATGCTTAAGAGAAAGACTTACAGTGAATCCTCGCGTTCTTCATGCGGGATGCAAGACAAGGAATTTTAAATTTACATTAAATGGTATGCACAGATGGAAAACGTCCTAAACAGATAGTTCTATTAGCGGGAAGAACTGATTGACATTTTTAGCTAATGTTGAACGATCTATAGTGCGTTTAGTTAGTGAAAAGTGTGGCCTAAAAATTACGAGCACAATCCATGATAGAAAAATAAGCGTATATGTGCCTAAGTCCTACGCCACTCAAGTCGGGTCCCAACCACACATAAGGGGTTGAAACAGACCCGACACACCACAGGAAAAGTTCAGTCTTAATTATTACAAGGGTTCACAGAGAGGGACCCTGAGAATATTGCAGAAAATTAAATCTATACTAACTCTCTCTCACAAAATTAAAATTCAGTCTTTATCGCAGATCCTTGATTTAATATAAAATCCAGCTCCCAGAAGTCTACGAAGAGAGAATTTGCGGTTAGTAGCAGAAGTCAGAGAGAAATGCAAAATAAAATCCAGAAGAGAAAAAAATGACACAAAAATTAATTTTACAAAAATTAATTACAAAAAATGATTCAAAACCCTAAAAATTCGCCGTTCCCCGGCAACGACGCCATTTCATGAGCGCGAAATCCACCTCTTTAATAAACGTAAATTGTAGTATAGGAGGTGAAAATCGGTTGATCAAAAACCACAATCTTTGAATGTTGTGGAATAATTTTAACTTGGCAAGTTTACCAAGGTCGAACACAGGGAACAGAGATTTTTAGTTGCGTGGTCTCAAATCAAATTAAATAATTAATTAATGCTCGATTAATTTCTACGTTGATAAAATGTACAATGCAATGAGATGCAAATGCGAAGAAATATACAGGGAAAATGAAGCACCGGATCTGCGATTTAGTGATGTTTAATCCAAATAAGATTAATCAATAACCGCGAAATGAAATCACAGATTGAATAATATCAAATCCAGTGGGATGTATCAAATTAATCCCTGATGCAAGTATAGGCTATCAGATTAATCCTGCAATGATTGTATCTCCAAAATTCTTCAAATTGTATTCTTAAGAAATGTTTGCAGTTCACAAGTTAATAAGACTAATAAATCTCCTTGATTTAACCCCTGCAAAATTTAAGTGCTCAGATCTGAAATTAATTTCATCATTGCATAAATCAAAACCCTACAAAATAAGTTGTCAAATTTTTCAAGAAAAATGGCACAGGTATGTCAAAATTGAGCCTGCAAGTCAAATGAGATCTTCGAATAATAATTATCAATAAACAAACTCATATCTGATCACAAGCTATACTAAATGATAGAGCACAGAATTAGCTTCGAAATGACATATTATATGATAAAATCGGAGTTCGTATGAAAAAGATATGCTCAATTGAAATTACAGGGACTAAAATGTAAATAGAACAAAGTTTTCCTTGCAAAGAGGTCCCTGTGAGGGACTTATCTGTAATTTCACAAAGTCGGCGAGGCACTTTTGTAATTACCCCTGGCGGGGTATTTCTGTAAATCCTGGAACTTCTGGGGGCGTCAATGCAATTTTCCCACCGCGCACGTGCGCTGCAAGTGCGCCGCAGGTTCGGATGACAGAGCAGGAGGCTCGGGGTTCTAGCCTGTGGTTCGGGGGTCCCGAGCCTGTGGTTCGGCCCGAGGTAGAGGCTCGGGGGCCCCGAGGTAGAGGCTCGGTGGGAGGCCGAGGTTCGGAATGCCCGAGCCTCAAGGCTTGGGCCTAGGCTCGGGAAGGGGACACGTGGCGGCCCGCTGCCCGTTGGATCTGGGGTGTAATCCAACGGTAGCTGGTGAGGAGGCGGGCGGTAGCGTCGAGCAGGCGGCTGAAGGAGGTGGTGGAGGCCGAGCGGTAGCGTCGAGCGGGCGGCTGAAGGAGGTGGTGGAGGCCGAGCGTCGGTGGCGAGGTCCCGAAGGCACGGCACCGTGAGCGTGGCCGACGGCGGAGGTGCTGCACGTGCGGCGCTGCTCCTCGACCGACACACAGCGCGAGGAGCGGCACGACGGAGGGGTGAAGGCCGTGGCAAGCCCAGGCGGAGGCGGTGAGGGCGAGCGGCAGCGGAGCTGGTGGGCCTAGGCGGAGGCGCTGCGAGGCGGAGGCTCCACGCGCGTGGTCAAGGGCGGAGAACCTGCAAGGTTAGCAGAAACCAGGGGAAATGGGTCGCAGGATACGAGGTGGCACGTCGATGCGCGGAGGCGAAGCGCCAGTCGGCGTTTGGCGTAGGTGGAGCTGCGCAGCGGTGGGCGGGGGGTCGTGTGGAGATGGAGCTTCGACCTTAGTGAGGTCGGAGATGGAGATGTGCGGGGGGGAGGGGGAGGGAGACTCTCTCCAATGAAGAAGAAGAAAGTACCTGGCTGTCCGTGTCTGGAGCAGCAGCAAGGGGCACAGATGTGCTCCTTGGATCACGCCGGCCGGAGGAAGCACACCGACGAGGAGAGGGTGCTGTCACCACCCGATGCGTGGTTTCCTTCCTCACTTGCTGGAGATGGCGGATGCGAGATAAGGCCGGAGGGATGGGGCTTTATAGGAGGAGGGCGGTGGCGCGTAACGGCCGGGGCCGTGCATGGCGGGGGTTTAAAGGCGAGAGGGAGAACGGCTGGCGGAGGAGAAACGGCAGGAGCGAGCGTGAATGTTTGGAGGAAGGGGAAGAGGGCGGGGTCACGTGCTGGGCACGTGACCCAGGTGTAGCTGGAGAGAGAGGAAAGAGTGGGGTGCCACGTGGCACGCCCTGGAGCTGCCACGTGGCACCAAAAAATTTCAGATTTTTGGAGGAGCAAAAGTGATAGAAGATGACCTCGGATCAAAATATTTTCTTCATGAAAGTTGTTTTTCTCGACGAGATCTACAACTTTTATGAAGGGCCCGGGAGCAAAAGAGGTCATCTGTGTGAAGTGGTATTTTTGGCGGTTCTCCCATGTGTATAGAAAATCGAGTTTTGGGGGTTTTGTATTTTTTGGTGGTTTTAGAGAGGATAAAAAATCTAGAAAAAATCTGATAAAATATAAAAAGATTAATTACACACTAATATATTTTTTTTGGATTTTTAATAAATAAGAAAATAGGAAAATAAAATAGAAGTTCGAAACGCACAACTTTTGTACAGACAGACAACGGACACTTGGACTTGGTCAGTTTCTCTGATTTCAGTTTTGATCTGGATTTGGATTTTCATGTCACTTAATAAAACTTTCATCAAAGATCACAAATGAAAAATAAATAAAATTAAAAGGGTTAATTATGTACATAAAATCTCAGGTCAAAAATAGCAAAAAGTCAAAATGCGCAAAAGAGGCCCAAAACCCAACTTTCACAAATGAGCTCCGAATTTTATGAAATTGGTCTTGTTTTGAAGATATTTGAAAATGGAGTACTTTAAAAGTAGACCAAAATCGGACATTGTATGTGGGAGATATGCTCATTTTAGTCTATCAGATGTGAAATTTGACTTTGGGATTATTTGACACTTATTGGGGTTAGTATTTTTTTGTATTTTTTATTTAATAAGGTTAGTAATATCTACACAATGGAGTGGTTTTGGGTCAATCGGAATTAGGATGAATTAACTAAAAATGTGAGAAGTTAGCGGCTTTTTGGGCTAATTTACACTAGGGATTTTAAATGCAATTATGCATGATGAAATGAAGATATTATTCACACATGTATGAATGCTAATAATGTTCTATTAATGATTAATTACAAGTGGATGATGGGGGACAGAGCATAAATGACCAATTTTAGCATGATGAATACGAGATTCATCAGTCGAGTAATATTAACGGTCCCAATTTTATTGATTGTCACTTATTTTTTATTTTTAATAAGAATACATGACCTAACAAGGGATCATCTCCTTTAGCAACATAGGTGGTCAAAATCAAAGGGAGAGAGTAAAAAAAGCGATGCAGCGATAATCGATGATGAATGCTAAAGCATAAATGCCCACCTTTCCTCCAACTCTCTATAAGCAAGGATACTAGGAAGAATTGAAACCTATCTATACGAAAAATGAAGCCTATGAATCTCCCTAGATGAGAATATATTATTATTGTGAAGAACAATATGCTAATCACCCAGAATAGAACCAAAGGGTCCAGTCTTGGAGCCACCTGGGTGCCCACCATAGTAGGTCCTGCAAGTGTTGTATGGAGGGCTCTCATGGTACACGGTTCCGAGACTAAGTGAAGAGCAATTCAAAATTTAACTACGTCCAAGCGAGAATGTAGGTATAGGCAAATGTATTAGGTGTTTGGTCGTAATCTGTCGTCAAGCAATCCTATGCTAGGGCTCAATCACACAAAACAAATAAAAAGAAAATCGTGAAACAAATAAAAAGAATGGTAGTAAAAACACAACAAAAACGATGAGGCTCCAAAGAAAACAATCACTCGGGAAGTGGACCTCGTAAAGCATCAAGCATCCTGAGAGTCATGAATATTACAAATTAATAGTGTATCTCTCTCACTTTGAATTACAAATGAAAATGAAAATAGAACTAGGTGCAAATGTCATCAAAAATTCCAAGTCCTTTGTTTCTAGGTAAGAAAGTCGCCTTACGTGGGTGTGCATGCACTCCTAGAAGAGCTCCTCCCTCGATCCACATTCCTAAAATAAAAATAAATAAAAATAAAATAGAGAAAAAAAGGCACAATCAAATAAAACCAATCTATGTGTAGTTGCTCCCCATCAACGACACCAATTGATGACTACGAACTCTCGAAAGTCGTACACTTTCACAAGATGAAACTACAATTGGAGCATTGACCACTCAAGAGACCGTGATTACTCAACAATTAACCCACAATATCAATCAAGCAATGAATAGCAAAAATGTGGAGTTAAAATTTATTATTCTCTATAAAACTAAGTGTATAACAATCAAACAAGTAGAGGTCGAACCACAAAGTGCAAACTAGGTAGCCTACGATTATTTCTAACCTATGTGTATTATGTATATACTTGTATTTTTATTGTTGCGTTTTTTCTATTTTTTTGTATTTTAATTTTTATATTATTTGTTGTTTTATTTTATATTTTTTTATTTTCTTTATATATTTTCTGATTTTTTATTTTTCTTTTCCTTTTTTTAATACATAATTGAATATATAAGTCTATACATAAAATACAGAGTAATATAAAGACAAGTATAAACAAATGAAATACAGAAAGTAAAAAATGTTTTGGGGTTTTATATATTTTTTCTAATGTTTTTGTGATTTTTTTGTAGATTTTTGCTAATTTTTATGGATTTTTAAATTCAAAAATATCCCAAATTGGGGATTTAATAAATATCCCAAAATTTAAATTAAGATTAAAAATAGCGAAATAACTCTAAAATTCCTCAAATCAATTTTAATAGATAGATAATATAATAAATAAAATTCAGAAACAAAAAATATATATTTTTAATATTTTTTTGACAATTTTTATTCTTTTTATATTGAATTTTGGAGATTTTTAATTTTTAGTATTTTCGTATTTTTATGTAGTTTCGATCTCGAGTTAATAAATACTAAAATAAACAACATATTTTTTAGGATTTCTTCAAAATGGTTTTCTAGTTTTTGGCATTTTCTAATTCAAGTAGGGACAAAATTATGGTCATTTTAATTTTAATAAATTATTAAAATGATAAAATTATCAAAAAATAAAGCACGAAAAAGCATACTATCAAGCATCTAACTTTATTTTTGCATAATGTTTAGAGCACGGGTGCTATTTTTAAGAAATGAAATTCAAGAACCCAAAAATATAAGAATTGGACAGGGTATTTTTTACAAATGAAATAAGCATCAGGGGCTTGCATGCTTTTTTCTCAAAAATAGACAATGTAAATTAAATTTTATTGTGAAAATACAAATGCAAAAGTTCACAAGGGTATACTTGTAAAATGTCCACCTCACGTGGGACTCCACGTGAGGTGACCTGGCATGGACCTAAGTGTGCAAGAACTGTAGGGGCCTCTATGCAAAATATCCAATTTTATTACACTATATACTTTTTTTATAGAACTAATAAATAATTATAAAATGTGGCAAGGCAAGATTTGTAATTTACCGCTACAGGTGTAGAGATGGATGGTGAAATGCGCCTAACATATGCACATCCCAATAATCTAACGACATGTGATGGTTCGATGCAGACGTCAGTGATTAAATCACGGGAGGTGATCTAAAGATTGTAGTTCTGGATGATCAGACGTCCGCTACCCCACGTGAAGAACAACTCCATACCAAACTGCTCTGGGTGCATTGGGAAGAACATGGAAGGGGACTTCCCTAGAGCTCCTTTGATCAGACCTAGCAGCCTCCTCCGACCACCAATCCTACCGTTGAAGTGCTTGAAGGCTCGTTAACAGTGTTCTGTGATGATTGGCGATGCCAAAAGGGTCTAAGACTCATTGATTGAGCCCTGGAGGTCAGTTGTTCTTGAAGGGGTGCAAGAACCTCAAAGTTGTCCCAGATGGGTCCTTCAAGTGTTAGTACCTGCACGAGAAGGTCTTGTGGCTCGAGGAGAAACTCCTCAACCAAAAATGAACCTGGGATGTGTGGTGGATGAGGTGAACGGATAGGGTTTGTTGAGTTTGGAGGATGAACCTTGATTCGTTGATTGGGAGTTGATCAGATTGGTCCAGATGAAGATTTAGATAAAGAACATGCTGTTGGACATGGGAGCCCACGACGAGCCATTATGTAATAAATGTTATTGCAAATATCCTTCCCTAATCTGAAATGAAGAATAAATAATTTTCATAATAGGTCCCTTAGTACAATTAGGGATATATACCATGTCCATCTTAATGATTATATAGCTGTTGATTCAATTATTGAAGCATAGAGACTCATGCTTGGATAAATATCTAAAGAGTTAGATGGAGGACTCACCAAATACCGTCAAATGATTGTTAAGTGATGATCTCCATCCTGAGTAGGAGATGGCAATCCTTTCTCATTTGGCTGATATCTAACCGATCTCTTGATGCAGGTCCTCTGCATAGGAATAGAGATTCGGAGGTGTTAGATAAGTTAGGTCAAAGAGTTGACTTATCGAGATCGAGATAACAAAAGTCCTATGTCGTATTCTGTCACGATATAGGCACGCATCCTCTGACCGGAGACAGATGTGTTACTATATGTCTGAGTATGTATATTTGACAAATCAATAGGTTGATGACCTAACCAAGGTTTATACACCGGTGCGCTAGTATGCATGCAAGGGCATATTAGTAATATGATCTCTCAAAGGGATCATACAGGTTCATTACTGAACCAGAAGACATGAGCTCACTCGTATATATTGGGAAGAATCAAATTCCATGCGTGGTCGTCTCGCTTTGGAAACTTGACTGAATTTGTAGGATTGATATATATTTTTGGAAGTATATGATCAACACATGGGTATGACATATGCTTTTGGAAAGTATATGATCGATACCAACTCCCAATGATGTAATGAGAAAACTTAATGATAAAACCCTGAAGGAGAAAGTCCAAAAGAGATCTAAAACTTCAGGTTTAATCTGGGTCTTCCAGTATACATGATGTATAGGTATTAGTAATACCTGAGGGTGATGCGATCATAAACGATTGTATAACCATGATGCTTCCATTTTGAGGGATTGATGAAACATATTTGGATTTTAGAGACTCCTCATGGAGAAGTGATCTGATCTTAGTCCAGATGTTGGAGCTTAGTCTGAATGTAATTCATATACAATGAGACTTTGATTTAATCAAACATCTATGGGAGGTCTGCTAGATCTGGATTTGAGATGTGATCTCAATATACAAGTCATTATACATGAAACAATACACTTGCCTTGTCCTTATCTCCAAGTATCTGCGGAGAAAGCGCATTATCCATGAAAGAGTTCATGGATATATTCATTGTTGATATATGTATCCGAGCATTGAGAAAATTGATAATTAAATTTGATTTAATTATTATGAATAATATGAATTTGATTCATATTATAAGGAGAGTTATCTAAGATAATTATATGTGATTTAATATCAAAGATGTAAATAATGTGAATGTGATTCATGTTATTTGGGCACATGAGAAAAGAGATCCAAGATGATTAAATGTGATTTAATTATCGTGGATATGAATAATGTGGATTGTACTATCCATATTAATCAGATATATTATAAATGTGATTTATAATATATTAGAGAGAGCATATTGTGATTTATATTTGTTAATTAATTATTGATGTGAATTGGATTCACATTGGATGATTAATTAAAAATATATATATTATAAATGTGATTTATAATATATTAGAGAGAGCATATTGTGATTTATATTTGTTAATTAATTATTGTTGTGAATTGGATTCACATTGGATGATTAATTAAAATATAATTTACATTTTGTTTTGGGATGTGAATGTGATTCACATTTTTCCAATGGCATGAATGCAATATTTCACAATATAATTATTAGGTATTTTTGTGAAATAATTTACAACAATTGTTGTTGTTAATCCTGTAGATATCATGAGATAATGAGATCTCATGAGATGATTGGTAGCCGTCCCCCCTTTTTAGGGGATATGGTTTATCTCCATATTATCTCTAAGGATAATTAATTGATTTGATTTGAATTTAATTATATTGATTTATCGATATATATTAATTTAAATTAGTTATTGTTGTGTTTTCACAATAAAATCATGGCCATTCAAAGAAATGCAAATCAATCTCACCCATTGATTGTGTTGTATCCATGGATTGGGATCCATGGACTCCCAAAACCTTATATAAGAAGAGGCACCCCTTTCTCTTCGAGTTACACGATAATGAATTCTCTCTCTTTCCACATGCCAAGCCTCTCTATCTCTCATAGTGGCCGTCCACCATGGAGCCCTTGTGAGTGTCGCTATCGCCGCATCGTCCTCGTTATGATGTCCGATCATCTACTCGTGGATCTCCATCTCCTCCGATGCACCTCTTTCGTGAAGAAGATTTTGGATCTCATGTGACGAAAATCAGGAGATCTACCGCTTGGATCATCAACATGGATTACAAAGGAGCACACATCTAATCAACGCGCTCGCAAGCGTCTCCTCCGTTGGATTGGACTTGAGACAGGAGGTCTCTTGGTTTATAGACTCGATCGCAACCACGCTTTAAGAGGTAAACCTTATATCTATTTGTGGTAAAGATGAAACGATCCAATAAGTGTTCTTGGATCACGGGGTTTCACCGATTTTTAAAATTTCGCTGCCTGGAGCCACTAGTGTGACTAGTCACTCCCGATCACATTCGATGCGATCCTCACACTTTCATGATGCGCATAAGGATTTTTCCACATCCTTCAAGTGGTATTAGAGCCTTTGGTCATAGGTTTTGGCTACGATCCATAAACCTAACAAGACTTGGGTTTATAAGGGATTGTGAAAAGTTTATAGCATTTCAATTTTTACATCCTTATTTTGTGATAAATTTCGGCCCTGTTTAAAATGTTTAAACACAAAACTGTCACTTTTTGATGTTCTTATTAAATATAGAAATCGTGGGATTTGAGCTTTCATAATTTGGATCTTGTTTACTCAAGATAAGATCTTTTTAATGATCATATGTCCACTGTTTCGGGGATGGCGAATAATGATGTAATTAAAGAGTTAATTACGGTTTTAAAATTGAATGAAAATATATGATTATTACTTTAGTTCTGTTATAAATCAAATTAGGGAACTTTAGAAATTTTATTTTGCTTAATTTGGATTTACATTGATTGTGATATGTTAATTTTAGTAAGTAGGGGTCACTGCTGAAAATTACATACTTGATCATGAACCTTATGATTGTCATTTAGTAACTTGTGAAATTAATGATTAATTTTCTGGAATATTTATGGATAATAGGAAAATATTTGATGATAGTTGTTCCATTTAAATGACATTGTCTCAACCAATAAATGATTAGATATGTCTAGATCACAATTTTTACTTGATACACTTTCATCAAACATGTTACTTGAATAGATTTTGGGAATTTGTTTAGCAAATTTCCCTAGTAATCAAAGTTGTTTTAATTATTATTATATGGTATAACTTCGATGAAAAACTGATGAACAACTCAAGTACACAATGATTGATTTGGCATTATCCTTTCCTGAGGTGGATATGGTGTCTAGTCGAGGAGCGATGGGGTAGCAGGTTGCACCGTGTGCGGTCTGTCCCACTCTCGTAGGTATTAGACATGACAACGGGTAGGGATTCAATAATGATGGAGAAATCATGGTGAATTTTCTAATCGTTTAAATTTGAATAGTATGTACTTTGAGATAATACAATCCTTTCAAGTAAAAATCAAGTTTGTTGATTGAATTGGATTGATAGTTGATTTAATGTGATTAAATCGATTATATCTAATTAAAATACTCTATTATGAATAGAGTTATTATTTCCCTTGGAAGAATTAATCGTAATGAATATGATTCATGATGATTAATTAGAATTTGAACATGATATGGAGGATCACATAAATGACATACATGGTCTCCTGTCAATGTGAAGGGTTCCGTCGACAGGGATTGTATGTAGGAGACGCCTGTCCAAAGTGACAGCTCCTGTATGTAAGCACATCTGGATCAGACTCTTTGCTTCTCGAAAGAGTAAGGCCGTATATGTAGTGACCTTAATATCGAGTCCTCATATTATTGGGGTGATATTGGATTGCACATAGCGAGTTCTAATCATGTCGACAGTTGGTTCAATTAATGACAGGTCAACATCACCTTAGGGATGGTGAGCCTGGATATTAAAGACCGAATTGGGAATGCAAGTTGGACTTACAAGGTGGAATGTGTTCCCGCTTCTTTTTGTCGGAGTCACAATCTCTCATATTATTGGGATGTGACAAAGATAAGAAAGGAGATCCCAGATCTTACTGAGATACAATGGTAAGTATATCTCTTACATTGAAAGTGATTAGGGGAATGAATTTTTAGTGTCGACAAGGCAAGATGACTTTGATATTAAAATTTCTAAATCAAATTAAAATATATTTATATATATTTATGAAAATTTCTTATTTCAGATGATCCTTCATTAAACCCACCCAATACCACACTCAATAATAAATAGTAAGTATCATGGATTGGATCCATGATCAAGATATCATACATGTAATTGAACACATAATGTATGTAGTTTCAGTATGCAAGTTTCCTCATAATAATGATGAATGGAAATTAAATAGACAATAGGACTATAAGCCTAGAGTTTGTATGTCTCTATAGTCTTGATCTCTCATCAAATGTACTTTAGAAGTGACATGTCGATGACAATCACAATTGTCAGATAATCCTTATAAAAATCGAAGAAGATGTTCTGGCATACATATGTGCTCTCGACATTTAATCTTGAATGACATGGTTCTCTGCATTATGCAAATGATGGCTCTATAGGAGAAGATGCACTCAAATTGTTTAAGTACCTACCTGGACCAATGACTTTAGGAATTAAGATGGATGTAGATATGATGAGTGTCATCATTCTACTGTATGTACTCTAGTCATTCATGAAGCTTCATAATATTCACATTGTATGAATTCAATGAAGGATGTATAAAGGTATAAATACTCTCATATTGAAATCTTTTGAATTTGACGTAAGAGATCCTTTGTCTTAAGCAATGGTTTTTTATAGATGAAGGGACCGTAGAGGAAGCATGGGTCTGACCCAAGCAAGAAGGAAAGCCAAGGATTTGACTGTACTTCTTTTGACTTCTATATGACATCCAAAGAGTTGTATAAATGCCAATACTACAATAAACCGATGTATTGATAGTGTTACTATTTGGTCTATCTAGGATCCTTAAAGAAGGACTCAGATAGTGCATCGGAATAATCTACATGTAATCATTGAAATTGACTTTCTTATTTGATAAGATCGAAGTCTATTAATTGTATCTCAATCTTCTAATAACACTTGGAATTGATTGTACATGTTTTAGAAGACTAGAAAATTTGATCTTAAGGTTTAATAGTCATCCACGGATATTGATGCAATGGTTGCAACAATCTCTATTGGACAAATAAACTTCATATTTTTAGTGGAAGAGTCCTTAGTCTTAGAGAACGTCTCTATGACCTGAACATTAGAATACACTAATAGTTTATTTCTAGGTGTTGGAAATAAACATGAATTCTGGAATAAACCTATCATAGAGAGTTATGATGGATATATTTCAGATAGTAATCTAACATCTAGTGGACTCTACTAAATTAGAAAATTAATGAATGGTTCATTAAGATTTCTAATACTAAAAGTTAAAGCTTAAAAGATCAATAGGAGGATGAAGATCATTTAACAATGACCTAGCATCAAGCCTTGGACATTTGTTTGTTGATTTGATCAATAGACTAGTAAGAGATGAAACTTTAGAATGTCTAAAATTTCAAAACTTACATACTTATAAATATTGTATTCAAAGTAAAATGTCCAATATACCCTTCTCTGGGAATGGTGTTAGAAGCCGAGGTATTCAAGATCTCATACATATTGATGTATGTGGATCATCTATATCAAATGAAACATTATGTATATGTGGTATCTATTAATGATTATTTGTGATATGAGATTTCTTCCCTTCACCTTAGAATGCTTTGAAATGTTCAAAGATTTCACAATTTTGGTTTAGAACCAAAGTTTGAAGGAAGATGAAAATAAATTTGATCTAACCTAGGTAGCAAGTACCTATTAGATGAATTCATGGAATATGTTATGGAGATATAAATATCATTCCCATCTCATTCCTCCTAATACACCTAAACTCAAAGGAGTTATAGCGAGATACAATTGGATCATGTATAACATGGTTTTATCAATGATGAATATTTGCATTATTACCTCTTAGTTTCTAGGTATATATGTAGTAGAGACTATACTATATATTCTTAATAAGGTTCCATGCAAGTAAGCTAGAATCAAGCACTAGAGAGTGCTACTTCATTAGGAAAATAAAGGATGGTATTGGATACCCACTTTATGACCTTGAGATTCTTAAAAGATATCATATCTGAGAATGTGATTCTTAAAGGATGAGACTCTTGAGAAGCAATATGAAAATAAAGTGAAGGAACTCATTTAATCTTGAGATGATAATGAGGCTCCTGAAATCGAAAACTAAAAGGACAATTAAATATGAAATACTAATACCTCTTCAAATGAGTTCGAGGATGTATTCCATGTGTCAGTTAAGTCTTACAATGATTGGACTTTGTGTGATGAAACTCTTGAGGATCATGACATGGAAAGATGGATTTTAGCAATGAATGTCTAAAGTAGACTTCATATACAAGTGTTGTATATGGACCCTCAAGGATTCACCTATATAGGTAAGACCCAGAAAGGTGTAAATGGATCTTTAAGAGAAAGAGGGAATCTGATGAGAAGGTAGAGACCTTCAAAGCACGACTCATATCCACAAGATACACACCAAAGTGAAGACATCGCATGCAATAGGACTTGCTCTTTAGTGACCTTGCTTAAACCCATCAGAATATTGCTAACTATAGCTACAGAACTTGACTTTGACATCTTCAAGATGGAAGTCAAGATTGCATTCCTTTATGAATACCTATGTGAGGATATTCATATGAAGTAGCCCTAGGGCTTCATGGTTGAGAAAAGCAAGGTGTGCAAGCTAAGAAACTCCATCTACGGACTCAATAAGATTCTTATAGTTGGAGCATAAGATTTGATGGAATTTTAAATGTTATGATTTCAGATTGAATCTTGATGAACCAAGTGAAGCTTAGTGGGAGTGACATTGTGTTCATCATACTAAATGTAGATGATATCTTAATCATTTGGAATGATAATAATGAGTGTTTTATAATCTGGTTCTTCCTTAACTTGAGATTTGATCTCACGGATACCTCTTGTATCTTAATTCTGAAGGTGTTCAGAAGCAAAGAAAAGAGGGTATTGGGACCGTCACATTAGTTGTACACCTTGGACATTTTCATTTTCTGGAAAATTTCAAGGAAGACATCTTTCCCTTATAATATGGTTCTGACCTATCTAAAGGGATAGCACCTCAAGGAGTTGAGGAAGTACATGGTAGAACTTCTTGCCCTTGTGCATCAGTTACGAGAATCCGAGTGTATGCTAGATATGTACAAAAGCTAGATGTCTGCCATGTAGTGAGAGCAGTAAACTGTTACTGATCCTACTATGGAAATAAAACACTTGATTATAGTAATAACAACATCTTCAAATATGACAAGATTTTCGAGATAGTGATATCTAAGTCTTATCATCAAGAAATTAAGACTTTATATATAGTGATCTAAAAGGTCTTAACTACAAATACCTTAGGAGATATAGATCTCCAGAAATAAGGTATTCTGACAAGTATTATGGAAATACAGGTTATAATAGTTATTAAGCTATAATGTCAAGGACACTACAACTAACAAAATTGAGTATTGGTTGCATGAGATGCAACATTCACTTTGGATGTGAGCACTGCTACTGGGGGATATGCAAGTGCCGTAAAAGTAGTTGGAATAGTCTCTTGGGAACAGAATGACTTATCAGCTTACCAAGCTATTTTTCTAAATAGCCTATGATTGTCATATGAGTGAGGACTTAAATGATTAGTCCATTAATGGCTCTTTGGGATAGTGGGAGATTGTTGGACATGCAAGCCCACAACGAGCCATTATGCAATAAATGTTACTGCAAATATCACTCCTTGATTTGATTGAAGAATAACTAATTTGCATAATAGGCCCCTTAGTACAATTAGGGTTATGTACCATGGCCGTCTTAATGATCATATAACTGTTGATTCAATTATTGAATTATAGAGGCTGGTGCTTGGATGAATATCTAAAGAGTTAGATGGATGACTCATCAAGTACTGTCAAATGATTGTTAAGAGATGATCTCCAACCTGAGTAGGATATGAAAATCCTTTCTCATTTGGCTGATATCTAACTGATCTCTTGATGCAAGTCCTCTACATAGGAATAGAGATTCAGAGGTGTTCGATAAGATAGGTCAAAGAGTTGACTTAAGGAGATCGAGATAACCAATGTTTTATGTCATATGTTGTCCTGATATAGGCATGCATCCTCTAATAGGAAACATATGTGTTACTATATGTCTGAGTATGTATATTTGGTAGACTAATAGGTTGATGACCTAACCAAGGTCTATAAACTGGCGCGTTGGTATGCATGCAAGGACATAGGAGTAATACGATCTCTCAAAGGGATCATGCATGTTCATTACTGAACCAGAATACATAAGCTCACTCATGAGATATTGGGAAGAATAAAATTCCGTGCACAGTCGTCTCTCTTTGGAAGCTTGACTAAATTTGTAGGTTGGATATATATTTTTGGAGAGTATGTCATCAACACTTGGGTATGATATATGCTTTTGGAAAGTATATGATTGATACCAACTCCCAATGACCAAATGAGAAGACTTAACGATAAAACCCTGAAGGAGACAGTCCAAAAGAGATCTAAAACTTCGGGTTAATCTGGGTCTTCCAGTATGCAGGATGTACATGTATTAGGAATATATGAGGGTGATGTGATCATAAACGATTGTATAACAATGATGCTTCCATTCCGAGGGAGTGATGAAACAGGTTTGGATTAGTGACCTCTCTCATAGAGAAGTGATCTGATCTTTGTCCAAATGTCAGACCTTGGTCTGAATGTAATTCAGATACAATGAGAAGAGTAGATCTACGGCGTTGATTTAATCAAACATCTATGGGAGATCTACAAGATGTTGATGATATGTGATATCAATATCCAAGTCACTATATATGGAACAATACAATCACCTTGTCCTTATCTCCAAGTATTTGCGGAGAAAGCGCATTATCCTTGAAAGAGTTCATGGATAATTTCATTGTTGATATGTATCCTGGCATTGATAAAATTGATAACTAAATGTGATTTAATTATCATGAATAGTATGAATTTGATTCATATTATAAGGAGAGTTATCTAAGATAATTAAATGTGATTTAATTATAAAATATGTAAATAATGTGAATGTGATTCATGTTATTTGGGCACATAATAAAAGAGATCCAAGATGATTAAATGTGATTTAATAATGTGGATAGTACTATCCATATTAATCAGGTATATTATAAATATGATTTATAATATTTTAGAGAGAGCATATTGTGATTTATATTTGTTAGTTAGTTATTGATGTGAATTGGATTCACATTGGATGATTAATTGAAAATATAATTTACATTTTGTTTTGGGATGTGAATGTGATTCACATTTTTCCAATGGCATGATTGCAATATTTTACACGATATTTATGAATTATTTTGTGAAATAATTTACAACAATTATTGTTGCAAATCTTGGAGATATCATGAGATAATGTGATCTCATGAGATGATTGGTAGTTGTCTCCCCTTTTTAGGGGATATGGTTTATGTCCACATTATCTCCAAGGATAATTAATTGATTTTATTTGAATTTAAATATTTTGATTTATCGATATATATATATATATTAATTTGAATTAAATTAATTATTGTTGTGTTTTCACAACAAAATCATGTCCATTGAAAGAAACGCAAATCAATCTCACCCATTGATTGTGCGATGTCCATGGATTGGGATCCATGAACTCCCAAAACCCTATATAAGATAAGACACTCTTGCTCTTCGAGTTATACGATAATGAATGCTCTCTCTCTCCACACGCCAAGCCTCTCTACTCTCATAGTGGTCGTCCACCATGGAGCCCTTGTGAGAGTCGTCATCGTCGCATCATCGTCGTTATGTTGTGGATCATCTCCTCGTGGATCTCCATCTCCTTCGTGCACCTTTCTCGTGAATAAGATGTTGGATCTCATGTGACGAGATCAGCAGATCCGTCTCTTGGATCATTAACTTGGATTGAGAGGTGCACACATCTCATCAACGAGCTCGCAAGCGTCTCCTTTGTTGGATCAGACTTGAGACATGAGGCCTCTTAGTTTAGGGATTTGATCGCAACCATGCTTCAAGAGGTAAACCTTATACCTATTTGTGGTTCAGATGAAACGATCCAAGAAGTGTTCTTGGATCATGTGGTTTCGTATATTTTAAATTTTTTTAAAATTACACTGCCTTGAGCCACTAGTACGACTAGCCCCTCCCGATGGCATTCGATGAGATCCTCACGCTTTTGTGATGCGCTTAAGTATTTTACCATATCCTTTGCATGCAGGGAAGGTGATTAGATGGACAATAAGGGTAGATACGGTCGGGTATGCGATGAATGGTTGGAGCTTAAGCAGCTTCAGCGAGGGAATTAATTAAGTCACTGTTAAACCTATTCAATTAAATGCTAATATAAACATGGAAATGGAAAATGCATGATAAAAATCTACCTAAAAATAAAAAAGGGCACTACTCATACCTGCTTTTGGGACAGGGAGCAAAGGTAGTTGGAGAACCACCATGGACCACCTTCTATCCTCGCTCTGATGCAGTCCATGCACGGGGAAGGTGCAGCTGTCTCCTGGCCTTTTGCAAACACACGCAGGAGGGATCAAGCTTGGACAGAAGACCAGGAAGATTTTTTTATAGATAAAGAGGTCTAATGAACTTCGAGGTGAATTATTAACAGGCTCAAGGAAGATCAACATGATCTAATGATCCGACATGAGAGGATATAATGATAGGAAGAGAATCCATGAAGGTCTCGAGGTTATTCGATCAACCCGGAGGCCTAAGAAAGATCTATAAAAGGAGGGATTCGAGGCTCTGACATAAGTCAGAATGAGATATGGGGAGTTGATCGAGGTTCAATTCTCCCTAGAAGTTGATTGGGCCACCTAGGTCACTACAGGACAAAATGGATCCTATTATTTGAAAATAATTAAATAAATATAGTAAATGATTTTATTAATTTTTTGGTATAAAATAAAAAATGTTCCTTATTTTATGTAATATTTTAATATGATTTTTATTTATTTGATTGGGTTCACTTATTATAAATTAGTTTTTAAGGATGTGTTTATAGGTGTATTCATTTATGTTATGCATATTTTATTTTTATTTTGTATATTTGTTTTTAATATTTTGTTCACTTATTTTATATATTTATAACTTTTTTATGCACACTACTATATTTTTTCCGATGTTATTTGTTTGCTTAAATAAATCGTAATATAAATTATATACATATAAGTATGGGTATTTTATGTATGTATTTTGTATACTTATTTTATTTTGTATTCCCTTTATGTTTTATTTTATTCTAAATATGTACATTTATTATAAATAATATTTCCAAAGTCAAAAAATATAAAATTGTAAAATAATAAAGATTAAATAAAATGAATATTTTATTCATGGATATTATACAATATGGGTCCAAGTGCATTTTGAGTTTTTATTTAAGAGATATAGGCCTGTGAAGTTTGGGCTTTAGATTCTTATTCTGTGTATAAGATGTACACTGCGTATGATTTCTGTGCAAACTCAATTTTGTATTTTTCTATACATTAACCTTCATGTAAATTCTTTCTTTATTTGAGGTATAAATACAAAGAATAAAATATGCCCAAAAAGTGCTTTATCGATGAATGAAAGAATACAATTTTAGGTGATTTTGGCCCTTATCTCTCCCTACTTTATTCCTTGTCTACCAATTCAAATTGTGACTTGGTCTCAGGGTTTAAGGTCATAAAATACCTTTGGTATTTTATTCTTTTTATTTTCTTTTCTTTTATTCTTTATATAATTTTAGCATTAAAACATTGTTTATATACAATAATTGGCATAAATAATGAATGGTAATATGTATAAAATAATTCTATTTGCGTGCTTTAGCTATGATTTTTAAGGCCAAAATGATAGAATAAAGATGATGAAATGGAGATTCATCAAACACCTACACCCAAAATACAAAAAAATGAAGAAAATTCAAAAATACAAAAAGACAACAACTGCCAAGGTGAACTCATGCCCATGAAGGAGAAGCCATCCATACCTGCAACAACCAACCCAACACTAGCAGAAGGAGCCAAGACTGCACCATTTTTTGGTCCACAACATGAATATGATTTTTCACATTTTTTCCATCTACCTGTAAATCGAGATATGGGCACAATTTTACAGCAAACGGTTCATTCTTATGTAAATACTCCTTTTCTAAAGCAGTTAAAGAAAATAATAAAAAAATTGAAAAATGCTTTGTCTAATCCCAAGATTGTAAGCATAATGCATAATATTATTCTTGAAATGCTATTGTTGAAAGACATGGATTAGATGCCAACAGTAAAAAGAGGACTCAAAGAGGCATGTACCTCAAAGCAACCAAACAGAAGAAAGTGATAGAGAAAACTAGAGATGCATGTTCAGACTATGGCTATTGTCAAAACCATCAACAATCTCCTGGCGAAACAAAAGATAAGGGAGTACCACATGTTTGATGCCATATTTTTAACCAAGAGTTGGAGCGAACGTTGTTCTATAGTGGATCATCGATCAATTTATTGACTTCTTACCTAGTCAAGGAATTTGGAGTAGGACTGCTCAAACCCACAAAGATGATTCTGTAGTTTGCAGACAGATCTGTTAAGAAGCCCAGGGGTATGTTGGAGGACGTCATTGTCACAGTTCAAGGGATGCAGTTCTCTATAGACATTATTTCCCTTGATATGGACACCTTTACACCTTTGCTCAACACTCCAATCATCCTCGGTTGGCCATTCCTTCGAACAATCGAGGTAGTTGTAGACTATGGCACTAGAGAGTTTATATTCTGCTCAAGCAGCAACAAAGTTCTGATCAAAATGGTCCCAGAAGCCAAACCAGTTGAAGTGGTATCAGTTGCGAGAGTGCTTGAACTACATGGCAAAGAAGACTATGAGTTTCTAGTTGAGATTAGAGATACATATTTATTCCTAGATAGCAAAAGGACACATGCATTCCTCTCTCTAGAGGAGGGTCTGGAAAGAGGAGTCGAATTTCTTGATGTCTTCGATGATGAGATCTTTGTTGATGAATATTATGATATATCTGAACATCCATCTTCATCTGAGGAAGATGAATTTATTACAGATTTATGTGAAATCCTAATTTCTGAATCAGAATGTACAGTAGTGGACAGTCAACAATTGAAAAAGCATACATCTGTAACAGTTTCTGAGGTCACCATGAAGCTGACCTCTTCTCCCCCAGATTTGAAACCTCTGACTTCCAATACGAAGTATGCCTTCCTTACGGGTGAGCCAGACATGCTTCCGGTCATTATCAATTTACATTTGATGAAGAACAAGAATCTCGTATGGTTGAGGTTCTTGAAAGAAAATGTAAGGCTATTGGATGGAATATTATCAATCCCCATGGGATAAATCCATCATCGTGCTCGATGGAATATTATCAATCCCCATGGGATAAATCCATCATCGTGCTCGCATCACATCTATCTTGAAGAAGATAACAAGTTATCATGGGAATTTTTTAGGATATTGAATCCAAACCTAAGAGAGGTGGTCATGAAAGAGATTACAAAGTGGTGTGATGCGGTATTTCTCTATCCCATCTCTAACAACAATTGGGTGAGTCCCCTACACGTAGTGCCCAAGAAATCTGTAAAAATTTCTTTTATTGTGTAAATAAAATCTTTTGAAAATCTATTTGCAAATGATTTGAAAAATGGTTGCAAAAGTACTTTAAAAATATATATGGTTTGGATAATATTTACAAACTAATTTTCAAGTTTTGTAAATGTTTGTCGAAATTATTTGCAAAAATAAGTATTTAAAAAGTTTGTAAAACTATTTTCAAATGTTTTAAGAACCTTGTGTAAATAATAGCTTAAATAAAATCCTTACAAAGTGTATAAAACTTGTATATAACCTTGTAAAAAACCATTAACATCCAACTTGTAAAGCCGATGAGTAACGTACCCCAACATCCTTGTAAATATAGATGCACTCCTGTGTAAATAGTTGTACCATATTCCTTTTACTAACCTTTATTAAAAAAATCCAAAAAATTGGAAAAATTCAAAATACAAAAACATTTGCAAAATCTTTTCGAAAACCTGCAAAAAGTTTTGTAAAACCTTTTTTTTCCAAAAATCCATAAAAAGTTCAAAATATAAAATTGCTTCATAAAAACATTTTTCTATTTCATTGTACATAGCATTTGCATTTTTCTGAAAGATGAAGATAATTGAACAAGTATAATTTAAAGTCTGAAGATTAGAGCCTGGTGTAGAATTTAATGCACTTAATTTCAGAGGAACCCGTTAAGGACTACAATTGGGATACTTCTGGTCACTTGACTTAATTTTTTAGGTTCCATGAAACTATGTTAATGAGTCGATTCATTATGTCTAACTAGAACCTTTCATATCATCTATAAGACTCTTGAGACAGTATCTTGACTTGAGACCTTGCACTTAACACTCATCTTAACTCAGATGGATTGTTGAAAGATCTGGGAGTCTAAGATGGGGCGATGCTAGGCCACATCGTCAAGGGTGGCTTAAGAACCATTCTCCCGGATTGCTGAAATTGGTACACTAACCCACTTCTTATGATAGACATGATATTTAAAGACTGGAAGCTAGACTGAGACAATGCTTCGGATGAGGAGTGGTCTACAGGCGTAACTTTTTCCGAGACCCCAAAAAATGGGCGGACCAAAAAGATGCTATATCTGCCGAGACACAAACAAGAATGCAAAGTCAAAAAAATCCAAGAAGAAACCTAAATTAAAAAATTCCACCAAAAATATGAGTTTCAGAAAAAGCCTACTTCTTGGAGAAGACTCAATTACATTGACTATGCTTCACAAGGGAATGAAGATTGCACTAGTCTATTCCCAGTTCTTTTCCCTTTCCTCTAGCTTCTTTGCCCACTCGGTTGTAAATACTAGCGCTACCTGACCTTAGAAGGTAAGATCTGTCCCCACAAGTACGTGCTATAAAGAGAGAAGACTCTTTTATTGTTCAGTGATTCATCTGGGAAGTGCTGAAAAAATCACACACATGGATCTGACATTTCAAAGTAGCAAGAACGTGCGATTGAGAGGATGGTTCTAACCTGAATATGAAGAGAACTGGATGACAGGATTATGGAACCTAAGGGATGTTGTATCACACTTCCTAAATTTACTACGGATCTGAACAAACAAATAATCCAAAGATCTTTTCTGAGCTCCAAATTTTGATTTTAATAAGACCGATATAAAAGTCAAAAATCATTCCAAGTTCTTTCTTTTCCTTTTCTTTATTTTCTTTTCTACACTTATAGGCATAAGTGTTTGCTTGGGACTAGCAAAGGGAAGTATAGGGGGTGATGAATATCCATTCATCACATTTATTCTTTCATTTTGGCCATTAAACCCTAGCTAAATGAATGTATATGGCATTATTTTGTACAAAATAACACATATTATTTACAATGTAAATATTGTATAATAAAGCCAATTTAAAACCAAAATAAAAAGAATAAAGAAAATAAAAAGAAATGATACCATTTGTATTGAATGACCCTTAACCCCATGACTTAGTAATGATGACGACATGGTCGACAAGGAATAAAGTATGGAGAGATAAGGGTCGAAAATACAATAAAAACCCTAATTCTTAATTCCTCAATAAGTAACCTTTGGGACATATTTTGTTCTTTGATATCTATACCTCAAATCAATAAACTTTGTACATGAAAGTTGTAGATAAAAATACATAGAAAGATACAAAAATTATTTCACACAAAAATATATAACATTGTGCCCTAGACACTAAGAATAAAAAACCAAAATCCAAACATCACAGACCAGTATCTTCTCCATATTGTATCAAAATTGACCAAACTCAATTTAATTTACATAAAATTTCATAATCTATTTAATGAAGGTGGTTTCATTCAATTTGGAGTTAAGATGCAAAAGTTAGGTTTTGGACCCCTATCGTATATTATACCTAAATAAAATAATCATTCTATTTATTCTTTATATTTTTCTTATTTTTATATTTTCATAATTTTTAAATTATAATATATGTGCATAATTAAAATAAAGTAAAATAATTAAAAATACAGTAAATGAAATAAGTGAATCAAAATATATAGATGAATTATACATACATATACCTATATAATAAATACACAGATTTATTTAAGTGTATAAATTACTTCAAAAAGATACAGTAAAAATTTATATTCATTTAAATAAGTTATAAATATAAAATTTAAGTAATTAAAATAATAAAATCTTCGATAGAAAATAAAAATAAAACATTTAATATATAGGTAAATATACCTATAAATGTACCTGTAAAAAGTAGCATTGAACAAATAAACTAAAAAAAAATACATATTAAAATATTACATAAATTAATAAATATTTTTTGTGAGAAAAAAAATAATAAAATCATTTTCTATTTTTTTATATTTATTTCTCCTTTTATTTTCGATTTTTTCTTGTAGCGGCCACGTGGACCAATGAGGGCTCAGCTTCGGTGACCCGTCGATCAATTGCGCCCTTGAAGTCCTATGTCTGTCATACCTCATCGTTGACCCATCTTTCTCGATTTATCTCTGAGCCTCCTTGCATTATCTCATCTTGATTCCTTCAACATTTTTGTCCCTCGATCTTCACTCTTTCAGGTCGTGTCGATTCTTCGATCGACTAATTGTTGAATCGATCAGAGGCCTTAGTCAAAGTCCTCCTTGTATAAAACCACCTACACCTCTTCCATTTGAGATTGATCCCCTTTCGCCCTCGAAATCTCTGACTTCTCGTGTGTTGAAGCTTCCTAATGATTGCATAAGTTTCGTTGGACCTGCAGACATGGAGGCTGAGATCCAGCCATCGTCAGCCACCTAAGGAGGAGCTCCTCTGGCTACCTAATTTCCTGAGGTGGACCATATATGTAGATTTCTTTCTGTTCCTAGGACCTAGATTAAAGTAGGTTAGGTTTTATTTCAGTCAAAGTCACATTTTATTTCATTAAATAGTAAATTTGAAGTTTGCCAGTGCTGAGTTGTGGTCATTGTTCCCTTGTATTTTTATTGTTTTCCACCGCATTCATCGTGTACCCTTTGTTCCCCATCACTTATACTTTTCCCCGAGCATCTTCATTCCCTCCGATCCTCTCTAGATCAGGAGATTAGGTCTCCACTTCGACGCTCGTCGGAGACCCTTTGCTTGAGCCCACTCTACGTCATTTCAACTCGATCAAACCCTCAGGACCACGATTTGTGTATATGTGAGCTAACTCTGCATGTCTTGGTGGTCAAGGACCCCAAGTGGGTCCATTTTGTCCAAGTCGAAGGGTCCTAGAGATCCGAAGATTCATCGACCTCTTGGGACATTGTCTGAGTTCCGGGGACCTTTCTGAAGCTTATGGTCGCTGCAAGGAGTTGTCAGGATCATTTTGAGCCTTGAAGGAGTGCTAGAGAACGTCGAAGTTGCTAGGGAGGAGCGATCGAAGGAGCCGCGATGTACTGTTCTTCCATGTTATTCAAGAAGAGCAATATCAGTTGAATCCTTTGCCTACTCCAATTTTGATAGTATCGTTGAATTGTGAGTTGTAGCATCCTCTAGATCATCTCCAGCGATCTAATCCAGGTGTCCATCACCAAATCGACATCCGTCGTCCACGAGCTGCAACATGGTTAAGTGAATCACATCGCACGGTCCACGGGAGGGTAATTTTGTTACATACCCCTCCAGCTTTTGTATTTTATTTTTATTCCATAAAATATTGTTTGTAGTGTAAAAACTTTTGGATATTTGGTAGTAGGACCCATGTACTTCTATTATTTACATTAAAAATAGCCTTTCGCATTTAAAATATAAACTCACATATAGTTTTCGCAAGTTTACTTAAAATGTTTTCCTATATTCAGGAATCCAAAAATATTGCATTTTTCCCTTTTTGCATTACAAAATACATAAAAATAACAAAATGTTTTGAAGATTTTTAAAAATTTAGGAGTTATTTATTACTATATTTTGAACCTACAGACCAAAAATCGTTAAAAATATAAAAGAAAACCAAAAATTTGCAAACCATCTCTAACCCTAAAAAAGTTATAAAAAACAAAAATTACATTTTCTATTTATGTATTATATTTATATAATAGATAATAAAGTCATATTTCAGTAATTTTTGAGCTATTTAGCTATTTTTGAAATCCAAAATAATTCAGTACATTAATTTTGCTCACTATTTTGGATTTTTTATCCAATTAAAAATACTAAAAATAGCAAAAAATAGAATAAAAATATCAAAAATAGAGAAAATATATATATAAACACAAAAAGATTTCATTTTGACCATTTTAAGTATTTAAAACAATACCTATATATATTAGTTTATACACTATATATAGATATATTTATTCGTATTATTATTATAAAAATCCTATAAATTTTAAAATCCTTAAAAATAAAAAGAAATGTACTTAGGTTTTTTGATTTTCTATATTTTATATTTATTAATATCCTATATATATAATATAGTATCTATATTATATATACCTTATATAAATATATATAGTACATTAGTTTAAAAATATTAAAAAAAAGATAGTATAAAAATATAAAAATATAAAATTAAAATAACAAAATAATAAAAATAAACTGATAATTCAAATAATTAAATAATTTAAACCCACAAGAAATCAAAAAGCCATATAAAAATGCAAAAACATTAATTGTCTTCTTTGCCAACTTGTGTGATCTATTCCCCTTGCACCATGTATTCTACATCTACATACTTCACTTATACACATCTTTGTATAGTTATAATAAATTTTAACTCCACACTTTCATGTATGCATTGTTTGATTGATATTATGGTTTAATTATTGTTTGATTAGCGGTTCTCATATGGTTGCCACAACGACGGTTTTCCCGCCTTGTGTGGAACATCAGAGCAGTGAAAATCCCTCTTCAACAATACTTAAAAATGTTCTTCACTACATTCCAGTGTTGTTCTCCTTAGCAGGATTGGTAACGACTTACCACTCCCACTACATGGTGGATATCTGGTCTTATACACATCATGGCATACATCAGGCTTCCTACAGCTGATGCATAAGGGCATTCGGCCATGTCCTTCTTTTCCTCAATGGTCTGAGGAGCCATCCCTTTAGACTGGTGGATACCATGTTCTGACGCCCCGCCTTAGGATCCAGATACGCAGTAGTAACCACATTCATACATCATGATTAACATTCAGAATGTAAAGCAGGAAAAGTAAATAATAAAATGTTAGATGGTCATTTATATATTCATGGTTCCCAAAATTTTACAAATTTGCAATAGAGTCCATGATAGATTGTTACATGACTAACAAATTAAGATGCATGAACTACAAAAGTATAACAACAACTACTATAACTCTACAAGTGAAACTGTACCCTGAGTTTGGTATAAATTGCGGAAGCTCAAGTCGCTATTGTTGTTCAACAATATGTAGCCTGGATGGATTTCCAAAGAAGTATGTACAGCTAAAATAGGTTAATACAACACTAAGCAAAAAGAGTAAGGAGGGGGATGTTCATGTTCCATTATTATTCTTACAATTTTTGTTCACTGTCCCAAATATCTATAAAACAGATATTATAAATTGCACCCAAATTACCACTTGTACTCTACAAATGCTATTATTATTATTATTATTGATATCATGAATTCGTAACTATACATTTATCTGCATTCATTGTTTGGGATCATCATATACATAGAAACACATAGGTATACTATTCAAGGCATCTTTTCATCATTAAGTTGTTGAGCTCAAACAATAAAAACATCATCTCAACGGTCACATCATGTGTATTGGAGGAACCAACTCAAGCAACCAACCCCAACTCCAACTTCAACCCATTTCCCCCGGCTTACCCGCCACGAGGGGAATACCCGAGAATGAGTACACTGCGGCCAAATGGGACCTCATCGGGTACACCTTTGTGATGAAGTACGAGTCTTAGACATGTGTCGTACTAGGGACGTGGACACACTGACTGTACCCGTAGCACTACACTCAACCGACAGAGTCGCAGAACACACCGAGAGACTCGCAGAATTATAGCTAACACTTCATCTAGGACTCACCAGGACCATGAGAGTTGCATCCCGTTGCACCCCACTCTCGGGTATACTAACTTCTCTAAGCATAACACACATGCAAGCAAACTTTGATAAAAAAAGTTCTCAAACTTGATATCATTTAACCATATATCATCAATTGATTTTTCATTTCACAAGGAAACATAGTTATCTCACCCACTGGAGCAACATTCGCAATACTGATACGTGGAGAATCTAAAGTATTTGACATCATCACATATACATTTAAATGACATAATTGGGTATTGGTGAAGCTAAATCATCACTAGTATATTTTTGTCTTTTGAAAAATAGTGTATGCTAACTATGTGTAAACTACAGATCTAACCATGAAACGAAGATCTCTTATATCTTGTTCATGGTTTCTCAATTGACATTTATGTTGAATTCTTATTATATGAATAATAGTTCATAGAGTACCTACATGTGAAATGTTTCATCCCAATCCTATATAGAATACATGTGTTATGTCCCATACGTGATTACTAACATGTGTAATGTCTCAAATTAGTAATAACATTAATTAAATCAAACTTCAGCTTGCAAGTTATCACATACATCTATTGTATAAGTTGTATCCTTGTTTATATAAATTATAACGGCATGAAATCAAAATTTGGAATACAAAGAAAAATAATTTTGCCTTTCTTGATATGACTCTACTCTTGGATAAACAAATAAGAAATGAAACAAAAATCAAATGACAAGGTCATGCTTGCTTGATGCTTGAATAATGACCTACAAGTTCAAATACTTCTATTATTTAGGCCAGTCATCATGAAACTATACTTCTGGAAAGATGATCACCACTAATAATATCAATGCTATCGACTAGTTGGAATTAATTGACGGCGATCGTTGCATATTAATAGTGACTTCGTCGTAATTTTATTTTATCACAACAATTTACGTTCTGACCTTATTCATCATGTATGTTGTTTTTTTAAAGAGATGTGAGTTTCATTTTATAGACTTATCTACTTAAGTTTAGATTTTCTCCTTAATGGATTCACTACCAATTCTCCTTCTTAAGTTTCATGAAGACTAGTAGAAAGTCCATAACAATTGTTGGTGATTTTCAGTTATTTCCAGCCTACGATATTCAAGTCTTTAGTAATAACTCATGCCTTGCAACCGATTTATGCCATAATGTAAAACATATTTGATACTTCAACAACCATCTAGATAAAGCAAATCATATATCCTGAGTTTGCAATGTATTACGATAAATGAATATTTCTAAACAATAGTTTCAATGATATGGTATTATGAGTATCTACAAATATTAAATAAATGCCATTAAAATAATTTGTAGATACGAGCATGCATATCAAGAGTTTCAACTATAAAGCTCTTACTATGAATCAATTGAAATAATGTATTAAACTTATACCCCACTCTATGAATGAATAAATAAGTACTGTGTGATGATTGGATGGTTTAAAAGGTGGTATCATAACTGTTGCACTAATATCGTCTATTGATATAGATGAGTAACACATGGAGATAATTATTAACGCTATGAATAAGTATTAGTCTTCAATTGCATATGCCTCAACCAGTAGGTAAACAGGTTGAGGCCTCGGATAAAAAGGGAAACTTCACATGTGTCGATAATGAACTGAAATAAACTGATAGATTTTCACGCGATTATAAATTTTGCCTTCTCTCTTTCTATTTCATCCTAAATTAAGCTACCGAACACGAATTCTGTATTATGTAGTTTAGGGAACTAGATTAATGAAATTATAGCAACTTGTGCATTGATTGGTTTGAGTAATGCTTCCTCATTATTTTGGAGGGGAAGATCTTCATATATAGATCCTATAAACTAATATATAAATGATCCGTAATAAAATGTAATGCTCTAAACATGTACCACCACAGAGGATCAAGAATCATGTTGAGACACAAAACAAGGAGGGATATAATTTTTGTTATGGATATACATTCTTATGCATCCATTCGTCAATCACCCAATTTTATTTAGCATGCAATTGGATTTAGCAAAACTACCATTTAGCCATATTCTATTTTTTTAAAGAACATGAAGATTCGCAATCACCACACCAAAGGGAGAACCCATCCAGCAAGAGGGACACAAAGGTCCATGGGAGACAAACAAGGAGAGAAAATCTCAAGAAAAAAGGAGGGGAACGTACCTATACGGTGCTTGTGCATGCAAATGTTAAACCTTTGTTCTAATTCATTTATGTGCATCACCGTGACCACGAAAACCTCTAGAACACAAGAAATCCTCTTATAGGTCTAATATGTAAATAAAATCACGAAATACATGAAGAGGAGAGGTGATCTTACATTTCTAGTGGTAGATCGGTGGAAAAGATGATGAGGGGAAGCTCCTCTCCAAAATGGTAGTGATCCCCCCCCCCCCACAAGACGCTTCGATGGAGCTTCGATGATATTGAGAAGTGGGAGATGGTGGGTGGTGGCTAGGGTTTGCAAGTGAGTGGAGAGAACAACCCATGGGGTTTTTTATATCCCAAAAATCAGAGTTGGGCGGATATCTTAGATGGATCCTGCTCAATCGTGTATAACCACTTAAGAGTTGACCCCTCTACATTAAATGATCATATCTCAACCATCCGATATCTGATTTACAAATTTCAAATGCGTTGGATTCCTAACGACGATACGCATCTAAAAAGTTATAATGTGTTATAATCAGATCAAAATTAGATTTTTCATAAATTTCTTAATGGACTACAACTATTTGATTATAATCAGTTTGATCAAGTTACAAGACTAAAATCAGGGGTTTCACGCATGTCTTAAGGAAAGGAAGTCTTTCTTGGAATTTTCCATATGGAATCATTTCAAGATTTTCTTAATGTATCCATGTCAGGACAATCCTAAAAACCTCTTTTCTCAGTTTCTGAACAACTTCAGATGCGTTGGATTCCTAACGACGATAGGCATCTAAAAAGTTATAATGTGTTATAATCAGATCAAAATTAGATTTTTCATAAATATCTTAATGGACTACAACTATTTGATGATAATCAGTTTAATCAAGTTACAAGACTAAAATCAGGGGTTTCACATATGTCTTAAGGAAAGGAAGCCTTTCTTGGAATTTTCCATATGGAATCATTTCACGATTTTCTTAATGTATCCATGTTGGGATAATACTAAAAACCTCTTTTCTCAGTTTCTAAACAACTTCAGACCTAAGATGTAAGGGGCTTCTCCAAGATATTTCACCTTTAAGGTATGTGAGAACCATACCTTAACACTGGTCATTAGTCATGTATCATTCGCAATGATAAGGATGTCATCTACGTAAAGTACGATGAACACAATGACACTCCCACTAAGCTTTTTGTATACAAGTGGCTCATTGGGATTCTGAATGAAATCAATACTCTTTATGATTTCATAAAATCTGATGATCCAGCTACGAGAAGCTTGTTTGAGTCCATAGATGGACTTCTTCAGCTTTCACACTTTGCCTTCCTCAACTATGAAGCCCTAGGACTGCTCCACATGTTAGCAATGTGAATCTGAGGCGAACCATTCTCACAATAAATGTTATTGTAATAAAATGATTTATCAATAAAAGTTATTGATTATTTTTTCACTCCCTTTCTGAGATTGAATGAATAAATGCACTATAAGGTCCCTCTGTACAATAAGGGTTATGTACCATGGCCAACTTGATGATCATACAGCCATTGATTCATTGAATGAATCATAGAGGCTGATGCTTGGATGAATATCTAAGGAGTTAGATAGAGGACTCATTAAGCATCGTCAAATGATTATTAAGTGATGATCTCCAATCTGAGTAGGAGATGGCAATCCTTTCTCAAATGGCTGATATCTGACTGACCTCTTGATGCAGGTCCTCTGCATAAGAATAGTGATTCGGAGGTGTCAGATTAGTTGAGTCAATGGGTTGACTTAATGAGATCGAGAAAACCAAAGACCTATGTTGAATGTTGTCTTAACATAGGCATGCATCCTCTGATCGGAGACAGATGTATTGCTATATGTCTGAGTATGTACATTTGGCAGACCAATAGATTGATGACCTAACCAAGGTCTATACACCGGTGAGTTGGTGTGCATGTAAGGACATATGAGTAATACAATCTCTCAAAGGGATCATACAGGTTCACTTATGAATCGGGAGACATGAGCTCACTCATGAGGTATTGGGACTGATCAAATTCCATGCATGGTCATCATGCTTTGGAAGCATGACATGAATTTGAAGGTAAGATATATGCTTTGGGAAATCATATGATCTATACCAATTCCCAATGACCAAGATTGAGAAACTTAATGGTCAAACCCTAAAGATGACAGTATAAAAGTGATCTTTATCTTCAAAATGATCATAGGTCTTCCAGTATGCAGGATGTATAGGTATTGGGAATACTTGAGGGTGATGTGATAATAAACGATTGTATAACCATGACGCTTCCATTTCGAGGGAGTGATGAAATAGGTTTGGATTTTAGTGACTCCTCTCATTAGAGAAGTGACCTAATCTTAGTCCATATACTGAATATTGATCTGAATGAGATTCAGATGCAATGAGAAGATTAGGTCTACGGTCTTGATATGATCAAGCATCTGTGGGAGGTCCATGGGATCTGGATTTGAGATATGATCTCAACATCCAAGTCACTATACGTGGAACAATACAATCGCCCTGTCCTTATCTCCAAGTATCTGTGGAGAAATCGCATTATTCTTGAAAGGGTTTAAGAATAATTCCATAAGATCTAAGCATTGAAGAAATAATGATTAAATGTGATTTAATCATCTTGATGTGTGTAGAAGTTATCCAATATAATTAAATGTGTTTTAGTTATTATGGATAAGAATAATGTGGATAGAAATATGCAATTATTCATAATATATATTATAAATGTGATTTATAATATATTAGAGAGAGCTAATTATAATTTATATTTGTTAATTAATTATTATGTGTATTAGATACACATTGTGTAATTAATTGAAAATGTAAATTATATGTTGTTTTGGGTTGTGAATATGATTCACAATTTTTCAATGGCAAGATTGCATTCTCAAAATTAATTGTGAATTATTTTTGAAGAATAAATCACAACCAAAAGTTGTTGAAAAAAAATAATGGAGATTTCCATTGACATATGCAATCTCATGAAATCTCATGAGATTGCCCTCCCATATGGAATGAAGTAGACGGCACCCAAGTCCTACTTGGAATGGGTGGCCGTCCACCTTGAATATGCATGGGAAATGTAATCTCCATGTATATTCTCTCCTTGTTTTGATGATGTAAATTAGGATTGATTTATATTTGATTTTATCAAATATATTTGATCTAAATTAAATCATAATTTGTTGGCTTTCGCCAACTACAATCTTGACCATTGGATTGGACATAAATCAATTTCATCCATTGTTTTTATATGTCCCATGGTTTGAGATCCATGGATCCCAAAACCCTATAAATAGAGAGGCATACCATGCTCTCTAGGGCTATGCAATATTGAAGCCAACTCTCTCTCTCTCTCTCTCTCTCTCTCTCTCTCTCTCTCTCTTCTCACACGCCAACCCTCTCTCCCTCTTCTTGGTGGTCGTCCACCAAACCCTAGGGGAGAGACTCGTCGACGCATTCGCCACCGCGTCACCGCTTCGGCGTTCTTCGGTTCTCTGTCTTCTTGGAGTGCTATGCTCACGAAGAGGATGTTCGATCTCGTGCGACGAGATCATGAGTTCACCATGCTTGGATCGACTTGTTGGATTGCAAGGTTCACGCGGTTCATCCCCGCGCTTGCAAGCGACCACTCCGACGATCGGACTTGAGACAGGAGGTCTCTTTTCTTAGAAACTCGATCAACCACGTTTCAAGAGGTATTCCTTTATACTTGTTGTGGTTATAGATGAAACGATCCGAGAATCGTTCTTGGATCATGTGGTTTCATCGCATGAAAATTTTTTAAATTCCGCTGTACAGAACAACTAGTACGACTAGTCATTCTGCGTCGTATCCGATACGATGATCACGCTTCCATGATGCGCTTGAGGATAATACCATATCCTTCAAGTGGTATCAGATCCTTAGGTCGAAGGTTTTGAATATGATTCGCAAACCTAGGATGACTTGGGATCGTTAAGGTCGCAAAAATTTTATCGCATTTGTTTTTCGCAGATCTGTTTAGTGAATAAATTCGGCCATGTTTAAAATGTTTAAACACGAATTAATCCGTCGCCGCAAGCGGTGGCTGGGCCGACGGCCTCCTCGATAGGGACGGTGGCCCCTGTGGTTGGTGATGGTGCCTCGTCTCCTGTTGGCCAGCTGGCGCTGCATGGGGGTTCTAGCGAGGCGTCGCCCCCCTGGGTTGATTGCTCGCGCCCCTTCGATGGTTTTTCTCGGTGGAGGGGGATGCGGTTGTGTTGGTGGATGCGTGGGGAAATACGGAGGTTGTTGGGATTCAGAAAGAAAACGAGGGGGATGTGGACACTTGTATTTTGTTCCCCATTAAATAAAGAAACCATAGGATCTGAGTTTCCGTAATTCGGATTCCGTTTGCTCAAGATATGGTTGTTTTAATGAGCATGTATGCACTGTTGCGGGAACTGCGAATCTTAACATGATTAAAGAGTTTATTACTATTTTGATCCGCCTCGAAATACGTGAAATATCACTTGGGTTCTGTCCTAAATCAAGTTAGAAATCTTTAAAAATTTAGTTTGTCTAATTTGGATTTAAATTGATTGAGATATGTTAATTTTAGTGAGTAAGGGCCACTACTGAAATTAAAGTCCTAATCAAGAAACATGTGATTGTCAATTAGTGAAATTAATTATTAGTTTCATGAAATAATTATGGAAAATATTTGTGAAATGTTGGAAGATGATTATTTCCTTAATTGACTTGGCCTCAACCAATTAATTGATTAGATTTGATCTAGATCATAATTGGAAACACAATCATCAAACTTGATGCTTGAATAGGATTGAGAATTTGTGTTGCAAACTTCCTTATAATAAAAAATGTTTTGATTATTACTATATGGTATAATTTCGGTTAAAGAACCGATGATCATCTCAAGTATAAATTTATATATTTGGCATTATCCTTTCCTGAGGTGGGTATGGTATCTAGTCGGAGAGCATTGGGGTTGCGGGTTGCAACGTATGTGGTCCGTACCACTCTCGTTGGCACTGGCCATGACAGCGGGTAGGGACTCGATAATGCCGGAGAAAATAAAAGTGTATTTTCTAATTATTAAAATTCGAATTAATACGTACTTTGAGATATTACCATATATATTCAAGTAAAATAATCAAGTTTGTTGATTGAATGGATTGATAATTAATTTAATATGATTAAATTGATTATGTTACTCTATTATGAAGAGAGTTGTTATTTCCCTTGGAAGAATTAATTATATGAATGTGATTCATGGTAATTAATTAGAATTTGAATATGAGATGGAGGATCACATAAGTGACATACATGGACTCCCGTCAAGGTGAAGGGTTCCGTCGCCAGGGATTGCATGTGGGAGACGCCTGTCCGAAGTGACAGCTCCTGTATGCAAGCGCATCTGGATCGGGCTCGTTGCTTCTTGAAAGAGTTAGGACGTATGCGTAGTGACCCCAATATCAGTTCCTCATATTATTGGGGCAATATTGGATTGCGCATAACGAGTTGTATTCCTATTGACGGTTGGTTCAATTAATGACGGATCAACATCACCTTAGGGGTGGTGGGCTCATGTATTAAAGATTGAATTGAGAAATGCAAGTTGGACTTGCAAGGCGGAATGTATTCCCGCTTCTCTTTATTTGAGTCATAGGTTCTCATATTATTGGGATATGACAAAGATAAGGAAGAGATCTCAGTTCTTGCTTGAGATATAACGGTAAGTATATCTCTTACTTTGAAAATGATTAAGGGAATAAGCTTTCAAGGTTGACAGAGCAAGAACAATTTGATTTAAAATGCCTTAATCAAATATCATAAATAAAATATATGATTATATGTTCTAATATAGTGCATTCTTAATTTCAGAAAATGAAGTCCTTGAACCCACTTAGCAGGCTTCTTGAGGTCAACCAGTTGACCGGTCCAAATTACTCGGATTGGATCCGTAATTTGGAATTTGTTATCTCTGCTGAGCGCATAAGTTATGTGCTCTCCGAGGACAAGCATGAAAGCCCTAAATCCAAGTAAGAAAAAGCATACGATGACAAGTATGATGAAGATCATGTCTTGGCTAGATGCTATATCCTGGGTTCTCTCTCCAATGTTCTTCAGAAGCAACATGTTGAGATGTGCACATGCCAGGAGATAATGGAGAATCTAAAAGATATGTTTGGTGACATCAACCACACTCAACATTACAATATTATGAAAGAGCTCATTCGCTGCAAGATGCAGGAAGGAACCTCGGTTCGAGAACATGTACTCAAAATATTTGGGTACTTGTCTGAACTGGAGACTCTTGGGGCCAACATGAATGCAGACATGCAAGCTGATTTCATTCTGCTACTATTGCCCAAGTCTTTCAATAAATTTGTGGTTTCATTCCACATGAACAAGTTGGACTTGTCGAACGCTGGTCTTCTTGCTGCATTAAAGTCTGCAGAAGACGTAATGAAGAAAGATGGTCCCGCTGGCAGTGCAATGGTTGCACGGGTCAGAGGGAAGCGCGGTCGGAAGCAAGGATCTCGGAAGGGCCCAGCCGAGAAGAGAAAGAAGAAGAGTCAAGAAGTTGGCTCATCTTCTAGTGCATCCACACTGATAGCGTCGAAGAAATCCGACGTCTGTCACCACTACAAAAAGTCGGGGCACTGGAGGCGTAACTGCCCGGAATACCTGAAGTCGTCAGACAAAGGTAAAGCCCCAACAGGTATGAAATCTACTTTCAGCATTGAAACTAGCTTTCTCGTTGGACGAGAAGGAAGTTGGGTTGTAGATTCCGGTGCTTCTGTTCATGTATGCAATTTGTTGCATTTGTTTCAGGAAACTAGAAATCTGGAGGAAGGGGAGATAGTCATCCAAATGGGATCTGATACAAGTTTTGCAGAAGTTACCGTCGGGACTTGTCGACTATCATTATCTAGTGGTAGAGTCCTAGTACTTAAAGAGTGTCTTTTTGTACCTGAAGTTAGAAGGAATTTAATATCTGTATCTAAGCTAGTTAGAAGTGGATATTCATTCCTTTTCTGTAATAAATTAGTCATAAATCATTATGATAAATATATTACAGAGGGTATTTTAACTTCTGGTGGACTCTATGAATTGTGCATTAATGAGCATGTCATGAATGTTACAACCACTAATAAAAACAAAAAGATCTAGGGAGAATAAAAATCATTCAAATATGATTTGGCATCAAAGGCTTGGTCATTTATCTGTTGATAGGATCAATAGATTGATAAAGGATGGACCTTTAGATTTTCTACAGGTTCAATCTTTGCCTACCTGTGAACATTGTATTCGAGGTAAAATGACTAGGATGCCTTTCCGTAACAAGGTTACAAGATGCGAAGTTATTATTGACCTAATACATACCGATGTATGTGGTCCCTTCAGTACCGCGTCTCGAAATGAATATCGATATTATTTGACGTTTATTGATGACCATTCGCGATACGGGTTTATCTTCCTATTACGTCATAATTCTTAAACCTTTTAAAAGTTCAAAGAGTTCAAGGCTTTGGTTGAGAATCACGCCGATAGGAAGATTAAACGGATTCGATCTGATCGAGGTGGCGAGTACCTCTCAGATGAATTCAAGGAATACCTTAAGGAGAGTTGAATTGTTTCCAATCTCACTCCTCCTGGAATCCCCAACTTAATGATATTGCTGAAAGATGCAACAGGACCATCATGGACATGGTCCATTCAATGATGAGCAAAGCACATTTACCTCTTAGTTTCTGGGGATATGCAGCAGAGACTACAATTTATATCCTGAATAAGATTCGTAGCAAATCTGTACCTAGGACTCCTCATGAGCTCTGGTATGGAACCAAACCTAGTGTTAATCACTTGAGGGTTTGGGGTTGCTTGGTTCATGCTAAGAACGTGGACGCAAGTAAGCTGGAATCTCGCACTCGTGAGTGTTACTTCATTGGGTATGCTAAAGATGGTATTGGATACCAACTCTATGACCCTGAGACCCAAAAGGTTTTTGTCTCTAGAGATGTGAAATTTCTGGAGGATGATTTCCTTAAAGGTCAAGACAAAAATGAATTAGAGGAACTCATTGAATCCCCTGAGGATTCTAAGCTTCCTAGACCAAAACTGAAGAGATAAATAAAGATGAAACACACATACCTCTTCGAAGGAGTTTGAGGGTGGTTGCACCACCTGAAAGGTATGGATTCCATGTACCAAGTGAGTCTGACATTGATCCTACTTCATTTGATGAAGCACTCGCGGATCAAGACATGGATAGATGGATGCTAGCAATGAAGTCAGAAATTGACTCCATGCATAAGAATGGTGTATGGACCCTAGAGGATCCACCTAATGGGGTAAAACCCATTGGGTGTAAACGGATCTTCAAGAGAAAGAGGGAACCTAATGGGAAAGTAGAGACTTTCAAGGCACGGCTCGTAGCCAAGGGCTACACACAGAGAGAAGGCATCGATTACGATGAGACATTCTCTCCTGTGGTTATGCTTAAATCCATTAGGACACTGCTAGCTATAGTTGTATATCTTGACTACAACATCTGGTAGATGGACATCAAGAAGGCTTTCCTCAATGGATACCTCGAGGAGGATATCTACATGGAGCAGCCCCAGGGCTTCATAACTGAGGATGGCAAAGTGTGCAAGCTGAAGAAATCCATCTATGGGCTCAAGCAAGCTTCTCGTAGCTGGAACATCAGATTTGACGAAACCATAAAGATTTATGATTTTTTGCAAAATCCTGATGAACCTTGTGTATACAAGAAGACTAGTGGGAGCGCCATTGTGTTCATCGTGCTTTACGTAGATGACATCCTTATCATTGGGAATGATACATGGATGATGAACAGTGTAAAGATTTGGCTATCCCATACCTTTGAGATGAAAGATCTTGGAGAAGCTTCTTACATCTTAGGCCTGAAGTTGTTCAGAAACTGAGAAAAGAGGATTTTGGGATTGTCACAACATGGATACATTAAGAAGATTCTTGAATGATTCCGTATGGATAGTTCCAAGAAAGTATTCCTACCCTTAAGACAAGGTATCCACATGTCTAAAGGAATGGCTCCTCAAACTGTTGAGGAAAAGAAAGCCATGGCTGGATGTCCTTATGCATCAGCCCTAGGAAGCTTAATGTATGCCATGATGTGTACTAGGCCAGATATCTGCCATGCAGTGGGAGTGGTAATTCGTTACCAATCCTGATATGGAGAACAACACTGGAATGCAGTAAAGAACATATTCAAATATCTAAGACGTACACAAGATTACATCTTGGTCTATGGAGATGGTGATCTCCAAGTCTTGGGATATACAGATTCTGACTTCCAATCAGATGTAGATGATCGAAAGTCGACATCAAGGTTTGTATTTTTATTGAATGGTGGTGCTATGAGCTGGAGAAGCAAGAAGCAGGACACTACTACAGATTCAACAACAGAAGCCGAGTGCATTGCTGCATCGGATGCTGCAAAGGAGGCGGTGTGGTTGCGCAAGTTCGTCCTGGAGCTTGGTGTAGTTTCCTCTGATACTCCCATCCCGTTACTCTGCGATAACACGGGAGCCATTGCCCAGGCAAAGGAACCTAGATGGCATCAGAAGAGCAAGCACGTGGAAAGGAAATACCACATCATTCGGGAGATACAAAAGCGTGGTGACATCATCATCACCAAGGTGTACTCTACCGACAACGTTGCAATCCTCTTACCAAACCTCTGATACAGAAGGTTTTCGACCAGCATGTAATGAGTATGGGTTTAAGGGTTGTACCTGAATGGTTCTGAGGGCTAGTGGGAGATTGTTAGCAATGTGAGCCTAAAGCGAACCATTCTCACAATAAATGTTATTGTAATAAATGATTTATCAATAAAAGTTATTGATTATTTTTTCATTCCCTTTCTGAGATTGAATGAATGAATGCACTATAAGGTCCCTCTGTACAATAAGGGTTATGTACCATGGCCAACTTGATGATCATACAGCTGTTGATTCATTGAATGAATCATAGAGACTGATGCTTGGATGAATATCTAAGGAGTTAGATAGAGGACTTATTAAGAATCGTCAAATGATTATTAAGTGATGATCTCCAATCTGAGTAGGAGATGGCAATCCTTTCTCAAATGGCTGATATCTGACTGACCTCTTGATGCAGGTCCTCTGCATAGGAATAGTGATTCGGAGGTGTCAAATTAGTTGAGTCATTGGGTTGACTTAACGAGATCAAGATAACCAAAGATCTATGTTGAATGCTGTCACAACATAGGCACGCATCCTCTGGCCGGAGACAGATGTATTGCTATATGTCTGAGTATGTACATTTGGCAGACCAATAGGTTGATGACCTAACCAAGGTCTATACACCGGCGAGCTGGTGTGCATGTAAGGACATATGAGTAATACAATCTCTCAAAGGGATCATACAGTTTCATTTATGAATCGGGAGACATGAGCTCACTCATGAGGTATTGGGACTGATCAAATTTCATGCATGGTCGTCATGCTTTGGAAGCATGACATGAATTTGAAGGTAGATATATGCTTTGGGAAAGCATATGATCTATACTAATTCCCAATGACCAAGATTGAGAAACTTAATGGTTAAACCCTGAAGATGAAAGTATAAAAGTGATCTTTATCTTCAGAATGATCATAGGTCTACCAGTATGCAGGAAGTACAGGTATTGGGAATACTTGAGGGTGATGTGATCATAAACGATTGTATAACTATGATGCTTCCATTCTGAGGGAGTGATGAAATAGGTTTGGATTTTAGTGACTCCTCTCATTAGAGAAGTGACATAATCTTAGTCCATGTACTGGATATTGATATGAATGAGATTCATATGCAATGAGAAGATTAGGTCTACGGTCTTGATTTGATCAAGCATCTGTGGGAGGTCCATGGGATCTGGATTTGAGATATGATCTCAACATCTAAGTCACTATATGTGGAACAATACAATCGCCCTATCCTTATCTCCAAGTATCTGCAGAGAAATCGCATTATTCTAGAAAGGGTTCAAGAATAATTCCATAAGATCTAAGAATTGAAGAAATAATGATTAAATGTGATTTAATCATCTTGATGTGTGTAGAAACTATCCAATATAATTAAATGTGATTTAATTGTTATGGATAAGAATAATGTGGATAGAAATATTCAATTATTCATAATATACATTATAAATGTGATTTATAATGTATTAGAGAGAGCTAATTATAATTTATAATTTTTGATTAATTATTATGTGTATTGGATACACATTGTGTAATTAATTGAAAATGTAAATTATATGTTGTTTTGGGTTGTGAATGTGATTCACAATTTTTCAATGGTAAGATTGCAATATTCTCAAAATTAATTGTGAATTATTTTTGAAGAATAAGTCACAACAAAAAGTTGTTGGAAAAAATAACAGAGATTTCCATGGAGATATGCAATCTCATAAGATCTCATCAGATTGCCCTCCCATATGGAATGAAGTGGATGGCACCCAAGTCCTACTTGGAATGGGTGGCCGTCCACCTTGAATATGCATGGGAGATGTAATCTCCATGTATATTCTCTCCTTATTTTGATGATGTAATTTAAGATTGATTTATATTTAATTTTGTCAAATATATTTTATCTAAATTAAATCATAATTTGTTGTCTTTCATCAACTACAATCTTGACCATTGGATTGGACATAAATCAAATCTCATCCATTGTTTTTATATGTCCCATGGATTGAGATCCATGGATCCCAAAATCCTATAAATAGAGAGGCATACCATGCTCTCTAGGGCTATGCAATATTGGAGCCAACTCTCTCTCTCTCTCTCTTTCTTCTCACACACCAACCCTCTGTCCCTCTTCTTGGTGGCCGTCCACCAAACCCTAGAGGAGAGACTCGTCGATGCCTTCGCCACCGCATCACCGCTTAGGCATTCTTCGGTTCTCCATCTTCTTGGAGTGCTACACTCATGAAGAGGATGTTCGATCTCGTATGATGAGATCAGGAGTTCACCGTGCTTGGATTGACTTGTTGGATTGCAAGGTTCACGCGATTCATCCCCGCGCTTGCAAGCGACCATTCCGACGATCGGACTTGAGACAGGAGGTCTCTTTTCTTAGAGACTCAATCAACCACATTTCAAGAGGTATTCCTTTATTCTTGTTGTGGTTATAGATGAAACGTTCTGAGAATCGTTCTTGGGTCATGAGGTTTCATCGCATGAAAATTTTTTAAATTCTGCTGCACAGAACAACTAGTACGACTAGTCATTCTGCGTCGTATCCGATACGACGATCACGCTTCCGTGATGCGCTTGAGGATAATACCATGTCCTTCACTACATACATATTTTTCTCGAGGTATCCATTGAACAATGTAGTCTTGACATTCATATGCCATATGTCGTAGCAAGATATGCGACTATAACTAGCAATGCCCTGATGGACTTGAGCATGGCCATGAGAGAGAATGTTTCATCGTAGCCGATGCCTTCTCTCTGTATGTAGCCCTTATCTACGAGACGTGCCATGAAGGTCTCTATCTTCTCATCAAGTCCCCTTTTTCTCTTTAAGATCCATTTACACCTAATAGATTTTACCCCTTTAGGTGGATCGTCTAGGGTCCATACATTGTTCTTGTACATGGAGTCTATTTCAGACTTCATGGCTAGCATCCATCTATTCGTGTCATGATCCACGAGTGCTTCATCATATGAAGTTAGGTCATTGTCATTCTCAACTGACACATGGAATCCATACCTCTCAGATGGCAAGACCACCCTCGAACTTCTTTGAAATGATATGGGTGCTTCATCTTTATTTATATCTTCAGATTCTGACTTGGGAACTTCAATATCCTCTGGGAATTAAATGAATTCCTTTACTTCATTTTTATCCTAACTTTTAAGTAAATCATTTACTAAGAATTTTACATCTATAAAGATGGAAACCTTTTGAGTATTAGGAACGTAAATCTAATATTCAATACCATCCTTCACATACCCAATGAGGTATCACCCTCTAGTGCAAGATTTCAGCTTACTTGTGTCCACGTTCTTAGCATGGACCAAGCAACCCAAAATCCTAAAGTGTTTAACACCGGGATTGGTTCCAAACTAAAGCCCATGACGGTTTTTGCCTACTGACTTGCTAGGAATCTTATTAAGGATATATATTGCAGTCTCTACTACACATCCCAAAAATTTAAGAGGTAGTTATGCTTTACTCATCATTGATCATATCCATGATGGTCCCATTATGTCTTTCAATAACATCATTTAGCTGGGGAGTTCTAGAAGGATGAGATTGGAAATATTCCTCTCTCTCCTTGAGGCATTCCTTGAACTCATATGAGAGCTACTCGCCACCTCAGTCAGATCCAATCTGTCTAATCTTACTATCAGTTTGGTTCTCAATCAAAACCATGAACTTTTTGAACTTTTCAAAGGTTTCGGATTAGTGATGTAATAGGAAGACAAAACCATGTTGTAAATGGTCACTGATAAAAATCACGTAATATCGACATCCATTTTGAATTGCGGTACTTAATAGACAACACAATAAGTATGTATTTGGTCAAGTATACATCCACATCTAGTGCCCTTATTTCGGAAGGGTGCTCTTGTCATTTTACCTTGAATACAGTATTGCAGCTATGCAATCTTTGGACTTTTTTAAAATTTGAAGGTTCATCTTTTACCAATCTATTGATCCTATCAATAGATAATTGACCTAGCCTTTGATGTCAAATCATGGTAGATTGATTATCCTCTCTAGATCGCTTGAGTTTGTTATTATGATTGGTCGTAGCATTCATGACACATTCCAATGCACAATTCAAAGAGTCCATCAAAAGTTAGAAAACCATCTGCAATATGTTTAACACAACGACTTATGATAAATTTATTACAAAATTGGAACTCATATCTATTTCTAACTAACTTATATACATATAATAATTTTTTTCTAACTTCAAGTACATAGATACACTCTATAAGTAATAGGACTCTCCCACTAGGTAAAGATAGTCTGCAAGTCCCGACGGTGACTATTGCAACAGTTGCATCAGATCCCATCTAGACGACTATCTCTCCATCCTTATGCATTCTCCTTTCCTCAAATAGATACAACATATTTTATACATGAATAGAAGCACCAGAATCAATTACCCACCAATCTTCTTGTCTTATGAGAAAAATGATTTCAACGATGAAAATTGACTTTACACATTCAACAGTATTATCTTTACCCTTCTCTAATATTTTCAGATAATATGGACAATTTCTTATCCAGTTCCCTGACCTTTTTTATTATCGCAAATTCAGCCTCTTAATTATGTCAACTTAGTGCATTGTAGTCGACTGAATTGGATTCATCAAAAACCACTTAAAATTTTGTCAATTAAATCAAAGCAGTCAATTATATTTTACTTGGTCAAGCCCAAGGTCGAACTTGGGGACATGAGTCTCTTAAGTGATTATCTAGACTCGTAATATACATACTAAGTGTTGGATTAAAAACTCATAGGTCAATATGCACACAAAGACATTATGCTGACTCTTGAAGACTTTTTTTATGTTTGATTTTTATAGTGCCATGAAATGTGATTGTAGACAAGTACGAATATGCCCTACCTAGATGCAATCAATGAGCAATAAATTGTAATCAACTTTAGTTTCAAATAACAACGTAAATTCTATTGCTACGCGATTACAAGGCATGAGAAATCATTAAAATACAGATACTATGTTACTAAATTTAATCATCATGAATCAAAGTGTCAAATGAAAAATCAAGTTATTCCATTAGATAGATAATGAAAAAAGCTTCGAAACAAGACCAAAAGCAATTAAAATAGAGCTCGGATACTCAAGATATTCACAAAATAGTCCAAGGGCATAAACGCAAATAAAACACGGAAATAAATATAAAGTACTATAAATAGGTCTCTGGAAGGACTAAGATGCAAATAAAATAAGTCATGAGGGCTTTCTATAATTTACCCACATGTGTAGGGACTAAATCACAACTATTGAAACCCAGCGGGGGTTGATTGCAATTAGTCCCATGTACGCATGGTCATCACATATAGATTGGACCTATTTGTAATTTAAAGAAATTAGTGGGACCCTCCTATAAAATTTCCCATGCTTATGTGACCTGGGCACGTGAGGCGATGTTCAACGGTCGATGCAGGATCAGAGGTAACTCGGGAGGCTCGGGTGCTGGCTCAGACTCGGACTGAGGCTAGGAAGGCTCGGCTGAGGTTCGGGTGATCCGAACCAGTAGGCTCATGTTGATGCTAGGCACTGACATGTGGTCTTTGATGAGATGTCTGATCTTGCCAGTCTAAAGGTGCATGCACGTCGCGTTCATCATCTCTATCGCCTCCTGCAACGGACTTGGTGGAGCTCTGGTGACGATCTCCTTGCTCTGCCCAATTGTGGGAAGATGTATGAAGCTCACTGAAGAATCTTAAGATGATGGCGATGAAGCTCCGATGTCCATGAATCGCCGGGGTCCACCCCGGCTAGAGCTTCGACCAATCAAAGACACGTGCATTGTTAGTCCTTAAGCCGAAGTGTGTGTGTGAGAGGGGGGAGAGCGACGTGAGTGGAATGGGTCCCCAGCAAGAAGATGAATGGGGGACAAAGATCTGTCTCCGACGAGGAAGGAAAAGAGGTGGGTCGGGAATGATCAGGTTATAAAGAAGGGGAGATGACTTTCGAAGGTGTGTGCGAAGACGAGTGATGAGTGAGGAAGCTGATGCGATGGTCGATGGACGGTGATGGTGCGAATAGAGGTCTAAGAAATTACAAGAAATCAAAGGAAAAATAAACAAAGGATCAGAAGGCTTACCTGGAGAGATGGCAGAGCAAGGGCATGTGCTTGATCTCCTAGGCGGAGATCCAGTCTTCGTTGGACTCCCGCGACAACATGGAGCAGCTGATTAATCCCTAATTATCACTTTTTATTCTATTAATTTTGCCATTTGTTTTGGAAAAGCATCATGTAAACAAATGTAAATACAATAAGTTAGCATTATGCATGCATTTGTTAACACTACATAATTAACTTGTATTTGTGCAAAAATGAAAGAATAAAGGAAAATAAAAAGGAATGAGGTATTTAGAATACATATAGAGTGGCCCGAATCCCAAGAGAAGGTCAAGACTTGACCTGATCACACAAATAAAATAAGTAGAGAGAGATAGGGCCTACTATATGTTGTACACCTTACCTATATATGTAAATAAATTATTTTTGATAAAATAAAAGTAAAAATATTATTTCTACCTCTTTATATATAGTCCTAAAAATAAAATAAAAAAAATCAGAAAAATAAAATAAAATTTAAATCCTTCTCACTTATACAAAATACATGTTTATATGTCTTACATCGTATTTATTCTATATATCTAAAAGATCAACAAAATAAAATAAAATAAAATTATTTTATACTGCTAAAAATATGTTGAAAATAAATATAATAAAAAATTAGGGTATTTATATAAAACAATAAATATAAATAATTGTACAAAATACATAGGTATATTATTCATGTACATAACACCATATATTGTATATACACTAATTTATTTTTCGTAATAATAATTAAAAATCATAGAAAAATAGTTTGGAAATTAATAACATTTTTTATTTTATACAATTTTTATTTTGAATTCATTAACTATTTTTTATTTATTTTGTAAATGTTTTGTAAAATCAGATTTTCTGATTGGTCCAGCTTGGTTGTTGACCTTTGGTCAACACCTCCTCCTTCCCGGGTCAGACTCGGATAGCATTCGCCGGAGCTTTTTCTCGACTTTCTCCAGCCCACCTCCGAGCTCTGTTGCCTCGATATTTGGAGCTGATAAACCTCGTACATCAGACATCTTTGTAGGTCCGTAGGCTAACCCAGATCACTCTAGGGTTTCGCGCTTTTCACTAATCCTTCTAGACCCTCGAGCATCCTATATAGTATCTTCTTCCGCCTCCACAACAGTTCAGATCGTGCCTCGCCACTTCTTCCATCCTTGGTGACATCCAGTTGAGTGACATCTATCAGAGACCACCTTCGGATTGGAGTTTGATGGCGTGATCCTTGCAGCTCACTCAAGTGGCCATACCTCCACCGCGTGCAGCCTCCTTGGCCAACCATAGCCCGGTTGAGGCCATAACCTCGACGACCAACATCACTTGGAGCTCTGGAGTTCATCCATATCTTCAGGTATCCATCCCATCCTATGCATATTCGCTTTTGATTCAATCTACCCATTTAGCTCCATCGCACGTTTACCTGCTCTGACCAGCTGGTCGGAGCCTCGGTATCCACACCCATGTGTTCCGATCGAACCTACACATCGCCCTCCATCTCGCACTGCAGCCTGTTCATCCTTAGGCTCGATCAGCAGGTCTAGTTTAAGGCTCGGATCTCATCCTACCATCTTCGCCGGAGATCGACCTCCATATCCCTTCACTTCTCCTATCCTTATTAAGCAATAACCAAATCGGAGCAAAGCCTCCCGAGTCGTTCTACCATCTGCAGGTTCCCTCATGTGCAAGAGACCCATATCGAGCACCAGTAGCTCGGGCAGAGCTCCCCCAGGTGGCAGTGCCTCGCTACAACCATTCGACCATTGCCATCTCCATCAGATCCCCTAGCCCGATGTGCCGCGACTCCACGAAGCTGGTGGACCTCCTTGCTTTTCAATCGGGCATGGAATCTCCTTCCTCGCTCGATCGAAGTCCAGAAGGGAGGTGTTCTTCCAGCATTCTTCTCAGTCATTAGATGGTCCCCATCACTCCAGACATCATCCCAGCCGCCGACCATTGCAGCTTTTTCAGCACTCAGATCTGATGCCCCCTGGTGCATCTGACCGCATATAGCGGTCATTCTTTGGGTTGTCGGAACTAAGGGTGCCAGTGATCAGAACTGTACGTCTGGGCCACCTCTAAAGACCATCGCGCATCCTCACGTGGTCCACACATGCCCTGCAAGGGTATTTTGCTTCTTTTATCCCGTGTTTATGTGTTTTACTATCTAGTCCAGTGAATAAATATTGTAGCGTAGACATTTTGTAGTTTGGATGCTATCTTTTCAATATTTGCAGTTTAGTCCTTCTGATCCTTAAACATGTGTATGTACACGTGAATTATGGGTTATTTGCTTGACTTATCCCTAAGCTTTATTGAGGTTCTATTTTGAATAGAAACTTTCTGATTATTGCATATATACACCCTTGCATGTGTTTTAAGCATGTGCATGAATATATTGGAGAAATTATAAGTTTATCCTAGGCTTTTTATGTTTATTATCTTTTGGCCTAGAAACTTTAAAATAATTACGTTTAGGTCCTTGCTTGATGTGTGTTGTTTTTAGTCAAATAGATACCTAATTAACTCCAAAAAGTCCATAAAAATTACACTTACCTCCTGTTAACATGTAATATTTTTGGTGATTTTTGTGAATTAATTTAGTTTTATTTGATATTTCTAAAAATAAAAAACCAATAAAAATTGTTCTGTCTATTTTATAAAATACATGAAAATTCGAAAATTTGCTTGAAAAATTCATAAAAATTTGTATGTGTGTGTGTTTTATATGCTTTTCCTTTAGTGGCATGTTGCTGTGAAAATTCCTCATAAAACCCCTAAAAATCACAAAAGACTAAAAATCATTAAAAATTTTAGAAAAATAAAAAAATAATTTCAATATCTTTAGTTAGATAATTTTATTTACTTTCTTATAAATATGTTGTCCAGTATATTAGGACAATTTAAATATTTTTAATTTGTAATTTCCTAACTGTGCATTGTTCCATTTTTTAGCTCTTATTTGATTTTTATAAAATCATATAAAAATTGAAAAATCCCATAAAATCACCAAAAACATCTGAATATTTGAAAAACATAAAAATATTTTTATTTCATGTTTTAAGCAGTTTTGACCTTAATAAAAATTAAAAAGTCTTTCTTGTGTGCTTATTGAACTTATTGTCTTGCTCGCCTTTTTTAATTGAAAATTATTAAAAAATTTTGCAAAATTAAAAACCACAAAAATATGACCTTTTTCTCTGTCTAGGACTACTTCGTAGGTTTCACTCGTGCTCCTTGCGTTTGACCCTGGTCGTTATACCAGGTTAAATAAATAACAGAGACCGCTGATATTATTTCGTGCTTGATTATTTAATTTGTGTGGTTCTCTTATTTTGTTGTTGAGAAAATTGATTTTTGGATCTAAAATAATCATAAGATCGAAAAATTCATTAGCAGTTTGTTTGATTATGGAAAATTCTATAAAAATTGAAATCCATAAATTGGGATTGCTAAATAAACTTGATCCTGAAAGACACCTCAATTAAAAATCTGGCTTCAGAGAATAATCCCCTCATTGTTTGGTTTGCTTGCGCGAGAGAGTGACCCGCACACTAAGATAGAGCTACAACTGAACTCTTGTTAGACTACTAGTCTTATGGTTGATCATTCTCCAGTGAGAATCGCTCTGATTTCCGGTAAAGTAGGTCGCGATATCCTTAGCAGAGCAAGTTGATTGGGTAGCCGATAAATGGTTTGTATTTGTACTGGCTGGGAAAGATCTAGCTTTGGGATTGGGCCAGTCTCTTGGGAGCATTGGGTACCTAATAGCTCGCTTAATCACCATGCTAGACTGAATTATCACCTAAAATAAAAATTGACAAGATAAAAGACTGAACCCTTACGGTCATCAGCTCAGCATTGCATAGGTGAATTGGGGGTTTAATTGCTGATCTTGTTTGTTTACAGATCCCATCCTCACTTCTCACAGATCATGATGATGGGTCGGAGGTCCCTTAGGCTGCCCTGGAAGCACCGCTCTCGAGCACTCTGACTCATTCATCTAGGCAGGTTCTGGAGAGCTTGGACCAACTTTCTGAACATGAGTTCGATTCTGACCTTTTCCCCCTCGATCACACTTCTTCCAGTCTCGAGGTGGACGAGCAGAGACCAGCACAGATATTTGTTCATTTGAAAGCACCTGAGTTTGGGTCTTTTGTCTTTGTAGAGACCTAAGAGATTGCCAGCAGTGACGGACGCACCAATGGACAGCCCCAGAGCACCACATATGTTTTAGATCAGGGCACCATCAACAACACCTTGTTAGCCTCCCTAGAGACGATGCAGCGTCAGATCAGAGATCAAGGAGCTTTTATGGTTGTGGTTCGTCAAGAGTTAGAGAAGATGGGATCCAACAGAGAGGAGCAACATCGAGCCACCGATGGAGATATCCCTGTAGGTTAGGTAGGAGCGGGAGACCAACCAGAAGAGCCAGAGGAGCAATTGGAGCCAGCCAGGAAGCCACGACTAATGAGACAGTTTCACAACCTTGGTGAAACTATAACACACCGCTGGATCCAGTTGCCAGCAAATCTGGGCGATTTCAAGCTTCCTCCTCAGACGATTCAGCTCTCGCCCAAGTTCCATGGGCTTGCCACAAAGGAGCCGCACCTGCATCTACAAGAATTAGAGATGATCTGCAGCATTATCCACGATCGAATCGTGGACGAGGACACCATCAAGATGATGGAATTCCCTTTCTCCCTGGTAGACAGAGCAGCCTATTGGCTGAAGCATTTGGGGAGATACATCACTTCGTGGGAGAATCTCCTTACTGAGTACTTGAACAAGTACTATCCACTCGACCGGATGAATGCAACACGAGCTTTGATCAACAAATTTTCCATGATACCCAATGAGCAATGCCATGAGACGTGGGATCAATTCCGAGAGCTCATTGACCGATGTCCACATCACGGCATATCCAAGCCCAACCTAGTATATAGCTTCTTTTGTGGACTGACACTGGAGCTGCAGGAGCTAGTAAACACTTCTTGTAGGGGTTCCTACTTCTCCAAGGACGAAGACCAGGTCTGGGTCATTTATGAGGAGATGGCTGAGAATTACACAGTGATGTCCCAGTCCCGACTCTACACTCAGGGGAAGCACTCACATCTTCAACAGCCATAGCACGAGTTGATGCAGGTCCATCCACGCCTTCAACAACCATAGCACAAACAGAGTCATCGGCCGCTGATATGGGCATTATCAATGAGAAGCTGGACCACGTCGAGATTATTGAGAAGAAGCCGTGCCATGACAAGACTCAAATTGATCAGTTGGCACAGAAGTTGAGTAACCTAAAGACCCATATCATGTATCTCCATGAGGCACAGACGGCTTCTCAACCCCATCTCAGGTCACAGGCTGATCCTAGCAACAACATCTCGTCCCAGCACTCCGTCCCATTTTGTCGAGGTTACCACATTCAGGCGGAGTTGTTCCAGCAGCTACAACACCAGTACTCTCAGCCACTGCCATCTCAGGACACTCAGATGGTGGTCTATCATCAGGATCAGCCATTGGCAGTTCTACCCTCTTACGAGCAGGAGTTGTTAATGGAAGTCAATGGGATTTGGTATGACTGACAGCAGCCCGGGATCTACCGAGATCATCCCGGATTCAGATGGTCGACCAGGGGTACCTCATCCTAGCAGCAACCTCCAACTCAGGATGGGCAGCTTGGCCCGCAGCAACAACAGTCCCAGTTCTCCCACCAGCCACAACAATAACAGTTTCAGTCGGGTCCTCATCCCTACCAACCGGGACAACAGTGGAGGCATCATTAATAGTAGACTCGGCAGTATTCTCAACCTCCCCCTCACCAGTTCCAACAACAACCTCATTATCAGCAAGGCAACCCGTCTAGTTCTCACGGGCCAGCCTATGAGAACCCAGCTCTTGATGATCTTGCCCACCTACTTGCAGACCAACATGCATCTTTTAGGTGGGAGATGGACGAGTTTCTCCAGGAGATGAGGGATATCATCAAAGGAAAGGCCGCCATACCATCTCAGATCGAGCCCAACCCAAATAACCTTAAAAGAAAATCTGAGCAGGTACAGTTTCAGAGACCACCACTCCTAGTAAGTTATTGGGTAGCATTGCTTCGTACTCATTTGATGTTTATTTTGTGTCACTTAGGAGCGGTAGGATGCCAGCCAGTGGTGCCTTGTCTGAGCAACGACATCATGAGGATTCAGGAGCGCCAGATGAGGAGGATAGCGGTGCTGATGCTGCTAAGGATAATGATGATGATGATGATGATGATGATGATGATGATGATGATGATGATGATGATAGTTGTGCTGAAGCCACGAAGGACGTTGATCCAGCCGAAGGTAATGATGCCATCACTTATCCAGATGTAGAGGGTGGTACTGACGCCACCAGATTCCCATATGTTGAGCCAAAGTGCGGTGATGATGCTGCGACACCAGATGTCGTGGGTGGTACTGATGCCACCACTTTTATTCATGTTGTGTCACCTCCAACTCTTTTATCTTGGGACATTAGGAAAAATACCCAAAAAATTAATAAAGGAAAGGTTTCTTCATCTTCGAGTCCATATATGATGATTGATGATATTTGTATGGATTCCATGCCTTCTCAACAACAAGAACCTCTTCCTAGCCCTCTATCTAAGGAGGATCCAGCCATCCACTTTCCTCAAGCACTCCTCTTGGAAAAGGGGAATAAAAAAGAAAATCCAAAAAAAATAAGCATTTAGATTTCAGCTAGTAGATGATTGATAGATTCCATATCCAGTTGACTCTACAGGAGGCAAGACTACTATCCGCAGGAAGAAGAGGAACCATCAAGCACAAATCCATGTGGTGACCCATGCCATATGCTTTGCTATTCAGAACCGTCTGCCAGCCAAGAGGGCAGATGCAGGAGCTCCCTATGTCAGATGCCACATTCATGAGCAGAGATTCGATCGTACTCTATTGGACAACGATTCTTCTATCAACCTCCTGCCGGTACCCTTACTCGAGCAGTTCGAGTTTGCTCCTCTTCGACAGAGCAGAACAATCCTTAAGTTTGCTGATAGATATGTTAATAGGCCAAAGGGGTTGTTAAAGGATGTAGACGTCACAATTCAGGGCTGAAATTCCCCATGGACTTCGTTGTGTTGGACATGGAGATCTCTGAATCTATGACTGATACCCCCATCATTCTAGGATGTACATTCTTGGACACAGTCAAGGCAGTGTCTGACCATGACAGTGGGAAGATATACTTTCGCGTTGAGGGTAAGAGTATACAAATAGATACGACTGAGGAGACGAGAGCACGAGATTCAGCTTGCTCAGAGCAATTTAGTGATGCAGAGTAGACGATAGAGACAGAGTGAGATGTCCACTAAGATGCAACTTTGTGATCACTTATGATGAAGACGCTTGGTCTGAATCTGTTTCACGAGCCCTTCTCTCACCTTCAGATGTTGTAGATTCACAGTTTCTAGCAGAGGAGAGTTCAGAGAGCACACTTCTGGCTAAGGACGCTTTTGAGGCTGACGATCACGTTCAGGACAACGAAGCAGATTTTGTATCTTATGATTCTGATTCAGATCCCTCAGATTCAGACGTAGACTAGGCAGAGTTTTATTATTTGTTACCTAGTCTAATTCTACAGAGTCATCATTTAAGGTAGAGACCATGCCAGCATCGAGTACAGATGCACCGGTAGAGTTGTCTTCACCAGTTTTGCATGATCAGCGAGAGTTCTCAAATTCAGTTCTAGTTACCTTCACTCAGACCTTTCAGAGGCTAGATTTTCCAGGTCCCAGTTTCCCATAACTGAAACCTTTGCTGCAGTCGTTGAAGTATAGATTCCTTGCGGCTGAACATGAGATGTACCCATTCATTATCTCAGTAGATTTGACTGGAGAACAAGAATCTTGATTGATAGAGGTTCTTGAAAGGAACCAGATGGTGATAGGATGGGGTGTAGCTGATCTCCAGGGGATAAGTTCGGCCTTATGCTCCCACATATCTATCTCGAACAGGATGTTAAGCCATCGCGTGAGTTCCAACGACAGCTGAACTCAAATCTTCGAGAGGTGGTCATGAAGGAAATATCGAAATGGTGGAGCATCGATTTTATCTACCCCGTCTCCAACTCCAAGTGGGTTAGTCCATTACATGTGGTGCCCAAGAAGACGGGCATCACTACAGTCGTGAATGAGTCTGAAGAGGAGATAACTACCTGGGTACCCACTTCTTGGAGGGTCTGTGTGGACTACAGACGATTGAATCATGCCACCAAGAAGGATCACTTCCCTCTGCCTTTTATTGATCATATTATAGAGAGGCTAGATGGAAAGAGTCACTACTGCTTTCTTAACGGGTACTCCGGTTACAATCAAGTGGCCATAACACCCGAAGACCGGGACAAGATGACATTAACCTGTCCTTTTGGGACTTATGCTTTCAGACTGATGCTCTTTGTCTATGTAACTCCCCGACGATATTCCAAAGGTGCATATTGTCCATTTTATCGGATATGGTGGGTGACCATTTAGAGGTCTTCGTGGATGACTTTTCGATCTATGGCGACAATTTTGATGCTTGTCTTGATTTCCTAGACCATGTTCTTCAGCACTACATTGAGGTCCATCTTGGTTTATCTTGGGAGAAGAGTCACTTCATGGTGACTCAGGGGATGGTGCTTGGTCATATCATCTCCAACAGGGGCATGGAGGTTGATCCGGCCAAAGTGGATATCATCAGGAAACTCAATCCACCGTCCAATTTGCGACAATTACGATATTTTCTGGGGCATATCAGTTCCTATCGACATTTTATTTATGACTTCAACACGATCTCCCAATCATTGATTGATCTGATGATAAAAGACACCAAGTTCATTACAGCTGATAAGTGTCTTACGTCATTTGAGACTCTCAAGAGCTTAGTTGTTGAGGCTCATGTCCTTCAGCCACCTGATTGGTCTCTCCCATTTCAGATCATGAGAGATGGCTCTGATTTTATTGTAGGGGCCGTGCCAGAACAGAGGAGGGATGGAGTACCATTTTCCATTCAGTATGCTAGTCGTACATTGGATTGTCTTGGTGTTTTTTTGGTCATCAGAATGGCGTCGTTCCCGGCATCCTACCGCTCCTAAGTGTGACAAAATCAGTATCAAACAAATATCCAGTCATATCACCAAATACATCACTAGGAGTGGTATACTCAGTACAAGCTACCTGCTCAGATTTCCGCTTCAGGCTGTTGGCGTTCGGCTCAATCTGGGCAGGGATGGCGGCCTTCCCTCTCACGATGTCCAGCATCTCCTGGCGGAACTCGTCCATCTCTTGTCGAAAAGTAGTCTGCTGGTCTGTGAGAATGCAGGCTATATCATCTAAGACGGGGCTCTCATGGGAGCCCGACGGGTAGCCTCTCTGGTAGTGAGGCTGCCGGATCTGCTGTTGTGGTTGAGAGGGGTATGGGTGATGCTGCTGCTGCTGCTGGTGAGGCTGCTCACGCCTCCACGACTGTCCCTACTGATAGGGACGAGGACCATAGGACGATTGTTGTTGCTGCTGTGATGGGTACACTGGGGGCTGCTGCTGCGGCTGGTGCTCTCTTTGATGGCTGTACTGGCCACCCTGTCCTGACGGCTGCTGCTGGGGTTGGGTACCTCCGGTCCCCCACCGGAATCCGGGATGGTCTCATCGGATACCGGGCTGAGGGTGGTCATACCAAATCCCGTTGACATCCATCAACGGCTCTGCATCGTACTGGGCTGGCGGGAGTACTGCCAGAGGCTGATCCGGTTGGTATACCACCATCTGCAAGTCTGGAGATGGTGGTGACTGGTAGGTGGGCTGCGGCTACTGGTACGGCTCCGTCTGTACAAGGTGAACCTGTCTAGGCTGCTGGTGTGAGCTGGAGCGCTGGGACGAGCTGCTGCTGCTGCCGTGATCGCCTCGCAACTGAAGACGGGGCTGGGAAGCCGTCTGTACCTCCTGGAGACACAAGAGCTGGGTCTTCATGTCGCTCAGAGTCTGTGCCATCTGCTCCATCTGAATGATGCCCTGGCACTGCTTCTTCTCAATCAGCTCCATCCGATCCAACTTCTCGCTAATGATGCCCATGTCCGCAGCTGATGACTCTGCCTGTGCTGCTGCTACTGCGGACGAACTGGAAGGACCGGCGTCGACCCGTGCTATCCTCTGGTACTGCACAGGTCCTGGCTGCTGGGGTCTGCCCTGAGTGTACAACCGGGTCTGGGACATCACCATGTAGTTCTCGGCCATCTCCTCGTAGATGGCCCAGACATGGTCGTGATCCTTAGCGAAGTAAGACCCGCCACAAGAAGCGTTCACAAAGCCCTGAAGCTCAGGTATCAGCTCGCTGAAAAAGCTCTGAACAAGGTTCGACTTGGAAATGTTGTGGTGCGGGCATCTATCAGTCAGCTCTCTGAACCTCTCCCATGCCTCATGGAACTGCTCGTTGGGGAGCATGGAGAAGTTGCTGATCAGGGCTCTCGCGGCATTGGTCCGCCCGAGTGGATAGTACTTGTGCAAGTACTCGGCACGAAGCTGCTCCCAAGTGTAGATGAACTTCCCTAGATGTTTCAGCCAGGTGGCTGCTCTGGCTGCCAAAAAGAAGGGGAAGGCAATCATCCTGATAGTATCCTGATCCACCTGACGATCGTGGACAGTACCGCAAATCATCTCAAACTCCTGAAGGTGGAGATGAGGCTCCTCAGTGGCCAACCCATGGAACCGAGGTAGAAGCTGCAAAGTGTTCGGGGGGAACTTTAAGTCCCCCACGATCGCTGGTATCACCACCCAACGGTGTGTCAGAGTCAATCCGGGATTGTGGTCCTGCTCCTGCTGCTGCGGCTGCGGCCGCGGCTGCGGCTGTTGCGGCAGCTGCCGCATCGTCGGGTCCTCCTCCGCGGTTCTTGCGGTCGGCTCTCAATTGCTCAAGCTCTCGTCTCATCTCTATCATGAAAGCTCCCTGATCCCTCAACTGCTGCTGCACTGACTCGAGGGAGGCGATCAGGGTGGAGTTGATCGAACCCTGGTCCAGAGTAAAATGCTCCTCCTGCGGGCCTCGGGTACGATCATCACTAGCACCGGCCATGGTCTCTGAAAAATCAAAACAACTGAACTCAGGTGCCGATAAATGATCTGTCTGTTTCTCCTCTGGCACTGGTATCTCGATATCAGAAGAAGAAGGATGGTTGAGGGGGAACAGGGCGGAATCATACTCGGGTTCGGAGAGCGGGTCTGAGCTCCCACGAACCGACCTAGATGAATGGGCCAGAGTGCTAAAAAGCGGTGCAGCCAGAGGCTGCCTAAGAGACCTCCTGCCCATCATCGTGATCTGGCGAGTAAGGCGGATGAGATATGGAAAAACTATGATCACAAGCAAACCCCCAGTTCACCAACGCAACGTGAGCTGAAGACCGTAAAGGTTCGGTCAATTTATCTTGTCAATTTTATTTTGGTGAACAATCAAGATATCAGAGCGATTACGTGACCTGTTGGGATACCCGATACTCTCTCAACCGACTGTCCCACACAGAAGAGTCGGTAATCAGTCGAGAATAGTACCGGAGGGCTCTACCTAATGTTCGGGTCACTCTCTCGCACAATCAAACCAAGCAATGAGGGGGTTGCTCTCCCCAAGACAAATTTTTAAGTCAGGTGTCTTTTAGGGTCAATAGTCTTAGCAGTCCCAATTTTATTGTTTTTTCTTTTTTAGATATTTTTAATACAAGCAAAAACGCCTAACGAATTTTTCGGTTCTCCTGGTTATTAAGTTCAAAACAGGGGGGAGAAAATAAAAAAGCCGATGCGTGAAAAATCAATGATGCATGCAAAGTCAGAAAAGTAAACTACCTATATGGTGCAGCGGGAAAAGCCGAGTCCTAAGCAGGTAACTTTTATACGACAGAACCGTCTAGCTGGTCACCAGCCTTCGATCCAGAGAGTCCGGTTTAGACCCACCCCTCCTCTTCTCGACAGGTCGAGTTCAGGAGTAGCGCTTGACGGGGCAGGCTCGCAGCGCGTAGGCTCGAAGGTGGTGAATCAGCTATTTTTATTAATCTTTTATTAGTAGGTCCAATTAACGATCTATAGGAGCAGACAATCTATTAAGTGTGTAGATCCTACTAATTACGGCATAGTCAAATAGAAAGTCCTAAAGTTAGGGGCTCGAGAAAAACCGCGTAAAACTGTAAAAGGCAGCAAAAAAACAAAAACCGCGAAGAAAAGCCGCGAAAAACCTAAGGGTCCCCTGAGCACACCGGTGCTCGGCGAAACAGACCCCGAAAGTCCAAGTCTCTATCTGAGTGTATCTGTATTATTACAATAATCAAATGTACTAAAATAAACCTAAACTACTCCTCTCTCACTCAGCTACTCTCTCGCTCTCTCCTGCGGCTCCGTGCAGAAGGGAGCCGCCTCCGAATCCCGTGGTTGTGCCGGCTCCTCGAAAGTCGCCTCCTCGGTCCTCGGGCCTTCGCAAGAAAGAAGACAAGTATCACAGACCAGGTTATTTTATAAACAATGTCAGAAAAATATATCTACAAAAATCTATACAGAAAACCGCGAAAAAGAAAACCGCGGAAAAAGATGACTACTAAGCCATGCTCCCCGACAACGGCGCCATTCTTGATGACCGAAAAACCACCAAGACACGGGTGAAAGAAAATAGATCAAGGGTCGTTGCGACCCGGATCTCGGAAGTCAGTCGGTCGATCAAGAAAATAAGGTTCAGACCACCAAAATCAAATGAAAATCAAATCAACACTATAGCGGTCCTGGCTATTAGATTAGCCTGGTATAGCGACCAGGGTCGGACTCAGGGAGCATGTGATGGCCTTGCGCCTACGAAGTAGTCTAAAAAAAGAATAAAATAAAAGACAAGTGTTTTTGCTGGATTTTAAATTTTTATAATTTTTTTTGGATTTTTAATTAATTAAGAAAATAAGAGAACAAATGAATAAGCCAAATACAAACAATTATTAAAGCACTCAAAAATCAACCAAAAATTCAGATAAAAATGTTTTTATGTTTTTTATGTTTTTTACTGTTTTTGGGTAATTGTTGGTATTTTTCTGATTTTTATTTAATTTTCTAAAAATAAAACAATGCAAAAAGACAACAACAATGTCCAGCCAAGCTTGGGGGACTTAGATAAAATATCTAAAAGTCACTTAAAAAGCCTGGAGGTAATTTTCCTGTATAGTAAAAACTACAAAGAAAATTTGGCCACTGGAATTATTATTTTTGGGTTTTTTAATTATTTATTAGAATTTTTATAGGTTTTATGGGGTTTTGTAATTTTTATGAGTTTTATATGATGAAAAATGACCAAAATTGGTCAGAAAATCAAACAAGGCAAAATACACACTAGCTATTTTTTATAATTTTTAGAGGTATTTTAATATTTTTTTATAACTTTCAAGTCAGACATTAAAGAAAATGTGTGTTTTTGAATTTTTAAAAATAGTAAATAAAATAAAAAATGTCTCCAAAAATTCTAAAAAATTTTACAACAAATCAGGAGCCATGTGTCCAATTTTCATTGAATTTGGAGTTAGTTTGATATTTTATTAAAAATCAAAATCAAGGTACAGTGCACAGGGACCTGTACGCAAATAGTAGAAGTTCCAGGGGGTCCGGTGCAAAAATTCCAAGAAAGCACGTGCAAGGCGCGTGACTTGGGCACTCAGAGACCTAATTGCAAAGAAACAAAGTTCCTGGACTAATTAATAACAAGTATTAAAAGTCCAGGGGCTTCGATGTAAAGAACCCACTAATAAAACGCACGTGCGCATAAAAAACATTCACAGGGGCATATATGCAATTAATAAAAAGGTTTCATTCATTCATTAACATCCTAAAACTACAAGGCTAAACATGCAAATAACCCAAAGAAACACGTGTGGACGCACGTGATATACCACACACAGGGGCATACATGTAAACAGCAGAAAAGACAAGGTCCAAAGTGCAATTTACCTAACGTAAATAAAATACGAAAAATATTTACAGGACTAAAACTAAACTACTCAGAAACTAAGGGCCCAAGGGAATATTTACCCTTTATTAAGTAGACCGTCAGATGGGCGCCACATGTGTTGATCGACGACTGGGAAAGGGTGGCGCTCAACGCTGAGGTCCTCGTCCTGATCGAGCGGTTGGGGTCTCGCCACGTGGAGGATCGGTCGGCTGGGAAGCGACGTGGGACGCCCTCGCTGATCGAACGGTCCCGATCAACCCTCCAAGGATCGATGGTGGTGGCTGCTCCTCAAATGGACGGTGGAGATCAGAACTGGAGCTGGAGGTGCATCGGACAACAGGGAAGGATGGAGGATGAAATGGGTTCCGACAAACTTCGTCGGGCTCGTGCAGGCGCTGGACTCCTCCTCGAAGGCCTCGGATGATCGGAGAAGGAGCGTGGAGGCCTTCCGCGTCTACTGGTGTCCTCCGATGGCTCGACGGAGCTCTGGGGAGCTCAGGCGAGTCCGGCGGAGGTCGAGCTCGTGCACCTGGATGTCGAAGCCCTCAGATGGTCTTCCTGGGACCTGCAAAGGTGTGCAACAAACTCGCGGGTCGAGGGCAAAATGCCTCGACCCCATTAACGATGGTGGAGATGATCGGTGCGGCGGGGCGGTCGAGCTCCGGCGAGGTGTCGGCGGTGGAACTCGAAACCCCAGCTCCTGTGCGAGCTGGGTTGAATGGAGGGGTGGAGAACGTGCGTGGGGAGAAGGCGAACGTGATAGGATAGCCCGATGATCAAATCGAATGCGGAGGTGGACGGAATCGAAGGTTGAAGGCGACTGGGCGATTTGGGGCAAAATGAAAATCGAAGAAAAGGGGAAAGAACTAAGGCTACCTGGGTGGACGAATCGACTGGGCATGAGCTCTGGGAGCTCTGGGTCCTTGCCTCGCGGGTCGTCGAGGCCCGAGGCTCGAGCTCCTCCTTCAGGCGGAGCACGGCGGCGCAAGCTCGCTGGATCTGAGGTCCGGGCACCCTCTCCTCTCTGCAACACAACCAGCGGCGAGCTGTCACCTCGAGGATGGCAGTGGAGGTCCTGGGAAGGTAAGGTGGGGAGCCAAAGATAGGGAAATGGGTGGTGGAGGTCGGCTTTTATATGGTGGAAGGTCCGGGAAGAAAGGATCGGGTCCGGCTCGATGGAGCACGAACCCCTAGGCACGATGTCGGGCGAGGTTCCCGGATGATTGGGGTGTAATTAGGACCCTGGGTTTGGTTGTCTGGAGGTCGGGTCGTGACGCGATAAATCGAGGATGTCGGGTCGGGCGTCACGACCCGTGGGAAGTGGTCCACAGGGGGGAGTTGACCAGGCGGTCAACATCCCCCGTGGACCAATGGGGATTGGCCACGTGGAAAATATTTGTAAATTCATTTAAAAATAGCAAATGGCCGATTTAATAAAAACTTAAAACATAAAAAATATTTGTTTTAATTTTTTCTATTTTTTGTGATTTTTAATTATTTTTTTGAAATAAAAGTAGGGTATTTACATTATAGAGCTATATATAGGTATATGTACAATATACGTTTTTGATTTTTAATTAGTTATTTTTTTACATTTTTATTCCCATTTTATATTTTATTTATTTATAGCATAAAATTAGGAATAAAAGAGTATTTTTATTTTATTTTTATTATTTATAAACAATGGTTAAATAAATAGATATATACATTTATGTATTCATGGTATATTTACAAATTTATTTTTGGTTTTTAATTTTATTCTTTTTATTTTGTTTTTGTTGTAATGGTTTTTATTTTGTTTATTTACACCATAAAATATAGAATATATACAAATTTTATGGAAATGAATTTATTTATTTACAAGGCTAAATAAACATAGATAAGGTGACTATGTACATGAAGAATATGTACAAGGTAGGTGATTTTTATCTTCTTTTTAATTTTTCCATTTTTATCTTGATTTTGTATTTATAAATATATACAAATATATATAAGCACATTTTATTCCATTTTTGGAGGAAAATATATTTATTGTATTTACAGGTATATTTACACACATGAGCCCATATCTCCCTCTACTTTGGCTTTTATGCGGTCAGGCCCATGCTGAGCCCTCCCTTGGGATTAGTTTGCTCAATATTTATTCTAAATATTTTCCTCTTTTTCTTTTGTCTCTTTATTCTTTTATTTTTGCACAAAAATAGTCTAATTATTAAACTTTATACAATGCATGCTTTTGGTAATTATTTGTATTTACATGAATATACATGTATTTGCAAAGGTTTTTGTAGCTAAAATATAAGAATAAAAAGTGATGAATGGGTATTCATCAGTCGCTCAGCAGAATTAAAGAGATCCTAGCCATAGTTTTTTCCTTGGACAAACTCAGATCATATGTTCTTGGATCCAAAGTGACTATTTTTATTGATCATACCCCCATCAAGTACCTTATGGCTAAGAATGATGCCAAAGCTCGATTGATCAGATTGATCCTTCTACTCTAGGAGTTTGATATTGAGATTAAGGATAGATCTGGAGTCAAGAATGTGGTGGCGGATCATCTCTCCCATTTGGAAAATCTTGAGGAATCTGAGAAGACTGATCCCATTACAGAGACTTTCCCAGATGAGGCGATCCTTGCTATTGCCTCTCTCCTATGGTATGCCGACATTGTGAACTATCTTGTTGCCAAGAAAGTTCCACAAGATTGTCCCAGACAAAGATTTGAGACCTTCCTTTCAAAGGTCAAGTCCTACCATAGGGAGGATCCCATCTTTTATCATGAAGGAGGGGATAGCATCTGGCGTCGATGCATTCCCTAGGAGGAGCACCACATCATCCTCACTTACTGCCACAAGCTTGAGGCAGGAGGACATCACTCTAGGAGGATAACAGCACAAAAATTGCTCCAATTCGACCTATGGTGACCTACCCTCTTTTAGGATTGTGATGAATTCGTGAAGAGGTGTACTGACTGTCAAAGGATGGGCACTTGTGGACAGCGTGACATGATGCGGATGCAACCCATTTACTTATGTAAGGTTTTGATGCATGGGGTATTTATTTCATGGGTCCAATCCCTAAGATTCAGGGATTTGAGTACATTCTGTTGGTTGTTGATTATGTGAGTTGTTGGGTTAAGGCCATACCCGCCCAAATCGTAGATGCTAAGACTGTTTGCAAATTTTTGAGGAAGAATATCATTTCACGGTTCGGGGTGCCAATAGTATTGATATCTGATGGGGGGTCTCACTTTATCAATGACAAGGTAAAGGCCCTTGCTAATGAGTTCAGCATAGACCATAGACTAGCCACTCCATATCATCCTCAGACCAATGGTCTTGCTGAAGTATCGAACAGGGAGATAAAGACGATATTGCAGAAGGTAGTCTGCCCAGATTGAAAGTATTGGTCACAGCTTTTGGACTCAGTTTTATGGGCATATCGAACTTCCTTCAAGACTCTTTTGGGTACATCTCCCTTTCGTCTTGTTTATGGCAAGCCCTGCCATTTACCTGTTGAGATTAAGCATAAGGCACTGTGGGTTGTCACTCAGATATTATTGGATTCAGAGAGTATAGGAGATCAAAGAAAGGCAGAATTGGTAGCCTCGGAGGAGAATAGAGATACAACATTTTTCAAAGAGCCTACAATATAAGGAACGAGTAAAGAAATGACATGATTCTCATATCATCCATAAGCAGTTTAGCCAAATCAGAGAGTATGGTTGTTTGATGCCAGGCTTAGATTATTTCCTGGGAAATTACAGTAAGTGAAAAGGACCATACCTGGTCCAAAAGGTGCATAACAATGATAGTATCAACATATCTTAGATGTCATCTGAGTCCACCTTTCGCATCAATGGTCAGCACCTCAAGCCATATCTAGATCATGATATGTTGATTGTTGACGTCGCCCCGATTCATTTTGCAAGAGATGTGGTCTTTGACTCACATCTGTTGCATCTCGTGCATGATTATCACCGTCTTCTGCCTTGTATAGATCCGGATGTCCTATCATCTCATTCTTTAGGCTAACAACCCATCTGCCTCTTCTGATTATGCTATACTTAGGGTATACTTTATCCTAAGTATAGGAGGTGTCATATTTTTGAGTATTCTCTTGATTCTTTTTACCTCTATTTAGTTGCCTATACTTAGGGATGTTCTACCCTAAATATAGGGGAGGTAGACCCTATACATCCTAACCCTCGGTTTCCCCCTTTTGTGTATAGTCTGCTATACTTAGGATTACTTTATCCTAAGTATAGGAGGATCAACGACTCATATTCATTCTATTTTTGATTCATCGTTGTTGTATAGCCTTTCTTTTCACTTCCCTACTCTAAGCACGAGTCATGTCTTATTCATCGCTCTTTGATCACTCTGAGGACATCATTCGAGCTAAATATAGGAGGTGTTGCATATATTACATATATACTTTATCCATAACTCGTACTTCGAATGAGTGTGTTAATAAATAAAATGGCTAAAATCCTTTATCTAAAAATCACAAAAATTTAAAATTTTTTTCTTGTACATAAAATTCTTTCATGCACACACATAGCTATTTATAAAAAATATTTGTGTACAAATGTTTGTAAAAATGTTTTGTTTGTAAAGTGTTTGTAAATATTTTTGTATCAAAATTATGTATTCAGTACAAAATTTTTGTAAAAATGTTTGAAACATAAAAGTTTGTAAAAAAACCCTTGTGCAAATATTTGAAAATAGCTTGCAAAACTTCTGCACTCATGCATGCATTCAAACATTTTCAAAAAAATTGCACATTTTCAAAAACTTTACATAAAAAGATTTTTGTAAATCTTTTTATATTTTTTTGAATCATAGTTGACATTTAAACTAGTCTGGAATTAAATTGGAAAATAGAGCTTGGTTAAGACCTTAATCCACCTAATTCTCAGTGGAACCTTATCGGATTAGGTGTTAAGACTTTTCAGATCCTTTGGTGACTTAATTCTTTGATTCCACTAGGTTATGTTCACATGTCATCCTTATTAGCCTAAGTAGAACACTTAACAACGCACACATGACTCTTACAGACAATGGCTTTATTTGCACCAGTACCTTACACATAGCTCTCTACGGATGAGGTGATGAGGAGGCAGTTCTCCTTGGCTTGGGGTAGCATACGAGGGTACTACTTTTAGGCAGAACCTCTCATCTTTCTTTAGGAAGGAAGTGTGCCTTAACTTGGTTTGGCGGTGTTGAGGTCTAAAGACAGGAGTTGTGGGTTGCAATAATGCATCAAAAGAGTGATAGTCTACTGGCTCAAGAAGAAAAAGTCCTTATGTATATATGTTGCACCATGTAGATATGTTGTACATATGCATATCAAAAAAATGGACAGGCTTGATTGAAAGTAAAATACCTGCCGAAGTGTGTATAGCCAAATAAAGCAAATATTATGTTACACTTTCTCATCTCATGAAGTTTGCAGTGGGATTCCTAGCTACATGGGTTGGGCTCCCAGGGATACGCGGCTACACTGGGCATGGTCCATTCTCTTCTTACCCCCTCTTCTTAAGCCAGTTGAAGAAGAACTTAGAAGGGAATACCCTGCTCCTCGATGAAAAAGTTGTTGGACTAGAAAATTAGAGTTACCTTGTTAAGGGGGGTTGTTTCTCTGTCATTTCTGAGGTGGGGAGCTACATATAACTTACAAGTACAAGGAAAGATTCATGGTCATTAGAGTTTGTTTATGTAGACTTGTTCTGATCTGGATTATTGAGGAGTCTTGACCTTAGATTGGTGGAACTTAGAGGCTGTTGAGTTTCAAACTTAAGTCCAAGTAAGGTTCCGATAAAATAATAATCCAAAGGTCTGACTGAGCTCCATACTTCAATTTAATGAAGAAAAGTTTAATACTCAATCATGATTCTCCTTCTTTTTCTTTTCTTCCCTTTTTCACTTCTTTTTCAAATAAGTGTTTGCTAAGGGATTAACAAAGGTAAAGTATAGAGGGTGCTAATCCCTGATTCTCACTCTTTATTCTTTTATTTTAGCTATTTATCTTAGCAAAACATCATGTAAATAGGTGTAAATACAATAAGTTAGCATTATGCATGCATCTGTTAACACTACATAATTAGCTTGTATTTGTGCAAAAATAAAAGAATAAAGGATAAGAAAAGGGAAGGAGGTATTTAGAATACATACAGAGTGACCCGAACCCCAAGAGAAGGCCAAGATTTGACCTGATCGCCAAAATAAAATAAGTAGAGAGAGATAGGGCCTACTATATGTTGTACACCTTACCTATATATGTAAATAATTATTTTTGATAAAACAAAAAATATTATTTTTACCTCCTTATATATATTCCTAAAAATAAAACAAAATAAAAATCAGAAAAATAAAATAAAATAAAATTTAAATCCTTTCTCAAATGTACAAAATACATGTTTATATGTCTTACTTCCTATTTATTCTATATATGTAAATAGATCATAAAAATAAAATAAAAATTATTTTGTACTCCTAAAAATATGTTGAAAAAAATAAAATACAAAATTGGCGTATTTGTATAAAAACAACAAATGAAAATAATTATACAAAATACATAGGTATATTATACATGTACATAACACCATATCCATTATATACACTAACTTATTTTTCATAAAAATAATTGAAAATTATAGAAAAATAGTTCAGAAATTAATAAACACTTTTTTATTGAATACACTTTTTATTTTGAATTCATTTACGTTTTTTATTTATTTTGTAAAATCGAATTTTCTGATTGGTCCAGCTCGGTTGTTGACCTTCGGTCAACGCCTCCTCTTTCCCGGGTTAGACCCAGATAGCATTCGCCGGAGCTTTTTCTCGATTTCTCCAGCCCGCCTCCGAGCTCTATTTGCCTCGAGATTTGGACCCAATAAACCTTGTACATTCGACATCTTCGCGGGTTCCTTGACTGATCTGGATCACTATGGGATTTTACGCTTTTCGCTGATCCTTGTAGACCCTCGAGAATCATATATAGTATCTTCTTCCACCTCCACTACATCTCAACTCGTGCCTCTCCCCTTCTTCCATCCCTAATGACCTCTAGTTGAGTGACGGCTACCGGAGACCACCTTCGGATTGGAGTTCGGTGGCGTGGTCCTTGCAGCTTACTCACATGGCCAGACCTCCGCCATCCGCCTTGGCCAGCCATAGCCCGGTTGAGGCTATAACCTTGACGACCATCATTGCCTGGAGCTCAGGAGTTCATCCAGAATTTCAGGTATCCATCCCATCCTCTGCAAGTTCGCTTTTGATTCAATCTACCCATTTAGCTCTGTCGCAAGTTCACCTGCTCCGACTAGCTGGTCGGAGCCTTGGTATCCACACCCATTTGTTCCGATCGAACCTACACATCACCCTCCATCTCGCACCACAGCCTGATCATCCTTAGGCTCGACAAGCAGGTCGAGATTAATGCCTGGATCTCCTCCTATCATCTTTGTTGGAGATCGAACTCCATCTCCATTCGCTTCTCCTATCCTTATTAAGCAATAACCAGACCGGAGTAAATCCCCCGAGTCGTTCTATCCTATTTAGGTTCCCTCGCATGCAAGATACCCATTTCGAGCACCAGTAGCTCAGGTGGAGCTCCCCAGGTGGTCGAGCCTTTCCACAATCATCCGGCCATTGCCATTTCCATCAAATCCTCTAACCCGATGCGCCACGACTCCACGAAGCTGGAGGACCTCCTCGCTCTTCAATCGGGCATGTGGATCTCCTCCTTCGCTCGATCGAAGTTCGGCGAGGAGGTATTATTCCAGCATTCTTCTCAGTCGTTGGATGGTCCCCATCGCTCCAGACATCATCATAGTCGCTGACCATTGCAGCATTTTCAGCCCTTAGATCTGACACTTCTAGCGCATCTGACCATACATAGCGAACATTCTTTGGGCCATCAGATCTGAGGGTGCTAATGATCAGAACTGTACTTCTGCACCACCTCCATAGACTGCCACACGTCCTCTCGTGATCTGCGTATGCCCTGCAAGGGTATTTTGCTTCTTTTATCCCACGTTTATGTGTTTTACTATCTAGTCCCGTGAATAAATATTGTAGTGTAGATATTTTGCAGTTTCGACCCTATGTTTTCAGTATTTGCAGTTTAGTCCTTCCAAACCTTAAACATGTACATGTACACGTGAGTTGTGGGTTATTTACATGACTTATCCCTGAGATTTATAGAGGTTCTGTTTTGAAAACAAACTTTCTCATTATTGCATATATACCCATGTGCGTGTGTTTGAGGCATGTACATAAATATATTAGAGAAATTTCAAGTTTAGCCCTAGGCTTTTTACGTATGTTATCTTTTGGCCCAAAAAGTTTAAAATAATTGTGTTTAGGTCCTTGCTTGATGTGTGTGGTGTTATTAATCGAATAAATACCTAATTAATTCCAAAAATTCCATAAAAATTATAATTAGCTCCAGCTAACATGCAATATTTTTGGTGATTTTTATGAATTAATTTGGTTTTATTTGATTTTTTCTAAAAATCAAAAACCCATAAAAATTGTTCTCTCTATTTTATTAAATACATATAGATTCAAAAATTGCTTGAAAAATTCCATAAAATTTTGTATGTGTGTATTTTATATGCTTTACCTTCAATAGCATTTTGGTATGAAAATTCCTCATAAAACCCCTAAAAATAACAAAATACTAAAAATCTGATAACAATCATTAAAAATTCTAGAAAAAACAAAAAAATAAAATTCCAGTTGCTGTAGTTAGATAATTTTATTTAGTTTCTCATGAACTTATTGTCCAAGATACTAGGACAATTCAAATATTTTTATTTATAGTTTTGTCCTGACTGGGCATTGTTCCATTGTTTAGCTCTTGTTTGATTTTTATAAAATCAGATAAAAATTGGAAAAATCCCATAAAATCACCAAAAACATTTGAATATTTGAAAAACATAAAAATATTTTTATTTCTTTTTTTTAGCAGTTTTGACCTTAAAAATTAAAAAGGCTTGCTTGTGTGCTTATTGACCGTATTGTCTTGCTCATATTCATTAAATGAAAGATATAAAAAAATACAAAATTAAAAACCACAAAAATATGACCTTTTATATCTGTTTAGGATTACTTCATAGGTTTCACTCGTACTCCTTGTGTTCGACCCTGGTCTCTATACCAGGTTAAATAAATAACGGAGATCGCTGACATTATTTTGTGCTTGATTGCTTAATTTGTGTGGTTCTCTTATTTTCTTGTTGAGCAAATTGATTGGCTAGGAATAAGGACACTTGCTTATTTTTCCATCTTAGCTAATCTTAATTTTCCTCTCATCAGCAGCTCGGCATAGCCTACCATGGCTATAGGTCTCACCGGAGGTTTCACCATCGTCGCGTCGTCGATCTGTCCTCCACCTATCACGGAGAGGCAGAGAAGAGTTGGGCAAAGCCCTACGTACAAGTGGACACCTTGAATGTGCAGTGGTGAGGGTATATTTGACGGAAGAAGTTCGAGGTCCCGGTGGTGGTTGTCGTGGTTGTGAGGAGCGTGTGGAGCAAAAGAGAGGGAGATATGGGTAGTTGAGCAGCTCGTGAGGAAGAAGGAAGCGATGGCTTGACCGTGGAGTAGTTAGGAAGATAAGGGGAAGGTTGAGGAGGTGGCGAAAATGGAAAGGGTGTGTTGGGTTCGCGAGGTGGAGAACGTGGGAGAGAAGGGAGGCCGGAGGAAGAAGAAAGGGTCTCGGTCGTTGTATCTCGTGATCCAACGACTGAGAGGAGGGTGTGAAGATGCGGTCCTGATCTAATAGATCAGGGTACGATCGAAGGCTATGGGTGTGACACTTGGCGAGAGGATACATGGCCAAAAGCAGGCGGTTGAGATGCATTATGGCAGGTGAATCAGAGGGTTGGGATCGAAGTACAACCATGCAGTGGAGATTGAAGCTGGTGAAGGAGATCGAGCGGTGCTGGAGGTTGACGCATGGCTAGAAGAGATGCCGGTGGAGGCAGACAGTAGAGGTGCGGTTGGGAGTAGGATCAGATGGTGGAGAATGGCTATGGAAACCAATGATGGAGATGGAAACTCCCTGAGAGGATCGAGCGGTTGGGAAAAGAGGAGGAACCTATAGTTGGGATTGAGGCGCCCAAAAAGGGCGGATGCAACGGCTGGAAAGGGTGTAGGTGGTGCAATGTGAGCAGACCACGTGGCGCAACTAGAAAGTACCACGTGACCCAATCAGGTTATTTAGACAAATAAGCATGAAAAAGAAGAAAAGGAAGACAAATTTGGGAAAACTCAAAACATGAAAGTTGTAGATCTTAATGAGATCTACAATTATCATGTTGACCAAAAACGCAAATGAGTTCAAATAAAGGTAGGAATATTTTTTGGAGCATTTTTAAGGGTATAAAAACACTGGGATTTTTAATTTTGTTATTTTTTTGTATTTTAATTTATTAAAAGACTCAGATATATACAATACTTTATCTATTTTTTTATTGACACTAACTTAAACTAGGCCTTTAATATTTATAAATTAATATGATGAAACTGAGGTTCATCATCCCCTTATACTTAAACTATGCTCGTCCCCGAGCATCTCAAAATTGAATGAGTTGGATTAACCTCCGACTGTGCATGTCAATATATGATCTGATCCATTCAAGAACTCTCGATTTCGGAGATCCAAAATTTCAAAGCTCAACCTAGCCATAATCAAGAGGTATCCAATTTATCTAATATTTTCAGAGTCTTTCTGTATACGTATAAAGTAAGGATATGACATTAAGTGTTGATCGTGGTTATGAGACACTTTTAAAAGGTTGGGAGCGCTCGCCTTTGGTGGAAGCTCTTTGATATTTGACTTGTAGGATGAGAGTTTTTTTCAATATTTGTATTTCTTTGCTTTGGTTTTGACTAACTCCACTGGTTTTACCAAGAGTTAGCACACATTGATCAACATTTTTATTTTATCACACCCTGGAACTTAGGTAAATATCAAGAGATTATTACAAGAACCAAGTTCTCATACTGGCTAAAAATGTTGGCACTCAGGTTTCATGAAGCCTTAAATGATTTTATCCCATCCTCGAGCATCATTAAATCGAGTCTAGACTTGAATCCCACATCCCAGACCCTCAAGTGAAATTTCAACTCCTCTCATCATAACTGCAGTCGTATATGTGAAGTGTTGATCATATTCTTAAGGTTTAGAGACTAAGCATGCAATATAGCATGCAAATCTAACAAACTAGGGAAATTTGGATAATTAAGTCGAAGACCCTGATGGCTAAGGCTGATTAACTTAAAATCTCAAGATCTCTCAAATCAAGTGTTCTTGAACATCACTAACCATGTGTGAAAGTGAAAATGTCAGGGACTAAACCAACTCCTTCATTCATTTTTTTCATTTTTTTATGAAGACTTTAAAAGGTTGACTATCTAAACTCAAACGAGTAGTTGCATCTACTTTCATCAAGGAGAGGTGTAAGTACATGTTGTAGAGCGGTACCCGTTGCTTGATGACGAAGCTTACACGATGTCCTCTACCCTCACTGAAAGCGGCTACTTACTTAAGTTTAGTAGTTAGTTTGTATTTTAAAGGATTTTTTATTTTTTCTCATTTTTATGGACTTTTTTAGTAAAGTTAGACCACAAGTTAAATTCATTTTCCCTTATTGAAATCAAGTTCTGAAAATATTTTCCAAACCATGTCACATGTATGTAGAGTTTTACAAATATTTTTCAAATAATTTTTTAAAACAAGTAAAAACCCATTTTTCGAAATATTTTCCTCAAAAATAATGTAACATAGTAGAAAATTCTTCAAAGCTTTGAAAATATTTTATCCAACCTATATCTGAAAATTTATACTCTAAATTTTTCAAAATTTTCAAAAATAGAGTTATGGATAAAGTATATATACTGTATATACGGTATACCCCCGTATACTTAAATTTTGCTATGTCCTCATAGCACTAAGTGACACGAAACCATAGCTCAATTTAAGGTATAGGAAAATATACGAGCTAAGGAGGACACCTCCTATACTTAGGTTAAAAATGACCTAAGTATCAAGAAGAAGGACAAACGAGTAAGAGATTTATGGGGACTCGCCCCCCCCCCCATACTTAGGCTGAGGATAGCTTAAGTACAGAGATAGATAAATGATGTTGGGGAAACCTGAGGGGAACAAATAAGTTAAGATGGATTTACATGTGAGGGATTGAATCTATGGAGAAGAATGGAGCACCTAGGGTCTAGGGGAGAGCGCTGAAACAATCAAGGCTCAATCAAGCAAACAATACCCTTTGATTCACCAACTCTCACGTGAAACCAACAAGTATTGGTTATTTATCTTGTCATTTTTATTGGTGATAAAATCATTCTATTTATGCAAGGATTAATGATATGCCAAATCCTAACATCTTATGCAAAAAGGGTGTTGGTCTCCCAAAACATCATTTTTAGTCCATTTTTTGATCAACTTGCATTATAATTCCCAATTTAAGCTTTAAGGTTATCACTATTTTAATGTGAGCATAAATCAATCGATCAACATCTACCGCTCATTCCTAATTTTCATTAATCCTATGTGATCAAGCCAGAAAGGGAGGTTGAGGAAAAGCCAATGCATACGATAAAATCATGATCTATGCTAAGAGAAAACTCACAGTGCCTTGAGCTAAATTTGTGAAAAATAAGATAGAATTAAAACTGAAAATCAAATGTATGCAAGTAGATGAAAACTGCACCTAACATGCTTCTATTAGCAGGAAAGAACATATTTAATTTCTGACTATGTGAAGCGATGTCTACATGCGTCTCAATTTAATATGTATCCTACAAATGATCAAACACACAATATATAAAAATGTGAAATAGCTCGAAGAACCGTGTGCATGATCCTAGGGCGATCCCCACATAACCACAGACTCCATTGTTCATTTACATTCACGAGTCTTCAAACGAAGAATACTGTAAAGACGATTATTTACATGAAATGCATGAAATAAAATACAAGACAATAATTCTCTTCAATTTTCTCCAAGAATTGCTTTTACGGCTCCTCGCAGTGGGAGCTCCTACTCCTTGATCGTCAAGGGATCCTTCCACATACAGCAATCATTAGATAAATATTTGAAGAATCAACAATGCAAGAAAACAACAACAATACCTATAACTTAGAAAATCATCACTTAATCCAAAAATCTAAATAAAACGAAAGATGAACCGTGTCCCTGGCGATGGCGCCATTTGTTTAATTGCAAATTCAACTTCTTAAATATGTCAAACTAGTACATTGTAGTCAGTTGAATTGGATTCATCAAAAATCGCTTAAAATTTATAAATTAAATCAAAGCGGTCGATTTTATTTTACTTGAGCAAGCCCAAGGTCGAACTCAGCGACACGAGTCTCTTAAGTGATTATCTAGACTCCTAATATCTAGATTAGGTGTTGGATTAAAAACTCATAGGTAAATATGCACACAAGCACATTATACAGACTCTTGAAGACTTTTTTTGTTTAATTTTTATAGTGCCACGAAATGTGAGTGTAGAAAAGTATGAATATGCCCTACCTAGATGCAATCAATGAGCAATAAATTGCAATCAACTTTAGTTTCAAATAACGAAGCAAATTTTATTGGTACATGATTACAAGGCAAGAGAAATCATTAAATAGCAGACACTGTGTCAAATCAGAAATCAATTCATGCCATTAGATAGACAATGAAACAAGCTTTGAAACGAGACCAAAATCAATTAAAACGGAGCTCCTATGCTCAAGATATTCATAAAATTATCTAATGGCATTGACACAAAGAAAATACGTAAATAAATATATAAAGTACTACAAACAGGTCCCTAGAAGGACTGAAATGCAAAAAAAATAAGTTGTGAGGTCTTCCCTTTAATTTACCTGCACGTGTGGGGACTAAATCGCAATTATTGAAACCCGGAGGGGGTTGGTTGCAATTAGTCCCGGACACGTGTGGTCACCAGATGCAGATTGGACCTATTTGTAATTTGAAGAAAGTAGCAGGGCCCTTCTGCAAAATTCCCCGCACTCACGTGACCTGGGTACGTGAGGTGAGGTGGTGGGTGCAGGCTCGGAGGTGACTCAGGAGGCTTGGAGAAGGCTCGGGAGGCTCGAGTGCTGGCTCAGACTTGGAGCAAGGCTAGGGAGGCTCGGTTGAGGTTCGGGTGCTCCGAACCAGTAGGCTCGTGCTGATGCTAGGCGTTGACACTTGGTCTCTGATTAGCCGTCCAATCTTGCTGCACTTGGATGGTCGTTCCACCTCTGGAACCACGGGCTGAAGGTGCTTTTGAAAGACGCCCTTTGCTTATGGATCAATCGGAAATTGCAAACAGATGCTTAGAGAATCGTGATAGACAATAGCATATCATTGATATTTCACGGGTGGGTACTGCACCTGCAGTCCCTCTCGGATATAACCATAATGATCAAAGTGAGTTAATCATGACAATGTGCCGTAAACAAGCTCTCAAGCTCCCATTGTTCGGCCTCCTCCATCTTCAACTGCTCCTAACTCAGAAATACTGTTTTTACTAGAAGAGATATGCATATAATCGGTGCCATAGAAGTCCACTAAATTATGGCTTGTGGATTTCTTTTAAGCTTGTTATCAACATGAGCTAGATAGTGGGTGCTATTGTCATCTTGCGATTTTCGAAACATGATAAACAACAAACTCCTCCTTTGGAATGGATCATTGGCTATACAGTAGGACGTGTTGCCACATTGCCTCATTTATATTGGTGATACATCCATCGCAATAGTCAGGGAACTGATCAAGAATCAGCACAAGCACATTCTGGTTCTTCTACTACACTCCCTGAGGTTGGGTATTCTTCTTCAATCATTCAAGCACCAAGCTCCCAAAGCCAGCATAACATTGCAACAGACTCTCAGACTTCAGAAAGGACAAGTGGTACCATCCCAAGGATTAATTCTATTATGGGGCATCTTAAGATGGCATACCATGCCGAAGAAAGACATGTAGAATTTGTACCTAGAAATCCCATAATGCAATACGGGTTGATACAGATACAAGCTCTATGGAAATGCATCATTGCTTCAAAGCCGTGGTTGAAACCTTAAAATATATTACTTAAATATCAAAGATGATGTCTCAAAGATAATCATCAGTTTGCACTAAGAATTGTATGATTATTACTCAACAAGGGACACACCTACGTTGGGATTCTGGTTGGAATACCTTGCGGGTGTTCCATTAGGTTAAAATTTACATGGGATCCGAATATAGTCAGGGTTGTCCAGAATTCAAAGTAATTAAGAGCATTTTCCCATAAAATTTTATATTTTGAATTGGGGAGATCAGATATTATGTGTGTGGCAGTGGAGTAGTACCGCCAAGGGAGGGACATGCACCCTTGGGTCCCCGGGTAGAAGCCTAGATGATCGCGATCTCAACTGCTATTGTAGCTGCGATGGTTGGGGGATATGTTGCTTGGCACACCGAGGTGCTAATCTAACGATGTTGGCTTCGGCACTTGCATGCTTTAGCCCAGTGCTCGAGCGCGGGTCAAGTATTCATGGTTGGTTAGCTAGTGTTTCGCTTGTCACTTAGAGTTAACACTCGTGTACGGGCCAATGTAGCTCACCTTGGTCGGTATTCCGAGTGGGAGCGCTAAGAGGGGCGTTTCGGGAAATGTGGTTAATGAAGATGGGAATGGGATATCAGTCTCCCGTGCATAAGGAGGATTGGGGTAGTCGCGAAGAATCGCGGGTTAGAATCTAGATTGTGAATCGGAAGTAATAATTGTGAAGTGGAGCTAAGTGGACGTGTTGGGAACTTAGTTAGGATGCATTGTAGCCCACCGCATGCCTATAGAGGCACCCCAACCCTTTTTTTGCCTTAGAGTCATAGTGTGAGGTCTCACCCAGACCAAGATCATAGACTATCCACAAAGCTTGGTTACTCATATCCATATCTAATAACCATAATAAAAATGTGATTCTTGTGAGATCAGGTTACCTAGTTTCTTTCTTTTTTGTACACATTTAAATTATATCATGCTTGTTGTTGTATAGTTTTGTTTAATTTGTATTGGGCAACTTTGCTCATAATGTACCTACGTATGGATCCGCGGGTCCTCAGCATGAGCAGTTTGGAGACATCACTTTTAGTGCAGCTTCACTAAACTTCTTGTAGCACAGTTGGTAGTAGTTTTTACTGTCTTCTTTACTTGTAGTTCATTTCTGAGATATATGGCATGTAATGTATAATTGTGGACATCTATATTTATGCTTACATGTATTTTTTTTGTGGACATGGAAATGGATAATAGAATGCAATGGAATTGGTGAATGTAAATACACGTGCTTGTGAACAGATTGAATGCAATGTGAAGAAAATATATTTCCTTTGCATGTTGCTATTTTCTCCTGCTTTTGTGAATGTCAAATATTCGAATATGGAATGTATGTGCGTGGATTGGTTTGCCGAGTACCCGGATCCTAGAGGCGTCACATTCGGCCTCTTAATAAATCCATCAACAAATTGAGCTGTCATCCTGATTTTCTTGAGAGACCCAAGATGAAGAGACTGTACTATAGAGAAGGGTATTATATTTATTGAAGCACCGTCAGCAAGGAGAGTGTTGTCACAAGAATGGTCAGAGATGGAGCAACTCACAAGAGGTATGGTAGTGTTCCCTTTCTTAAATTGTGGACGATGAGAGATAACGTAGGAAGTGGCCATGGTCAAGATGTGATGCTCAAATTTGCTCCTCTGCTTTCTCTTCTTGGGTTGAGGAGCAGATAAATGGGTCATGGACTGTTGAAGTAGGGCTTTAATGATCTCGTAAAGGGTGGCCAACAATTCAGGTTCAATAAATATTTTTTGAATTTTTGGACCTCCTTCATACAAGGGGGGAGATCAAAATCAGCATATACACGAGGATTACCAAGAGCAGCATGTACAGTGACATCCTCAGGGTCAAGGTTGGGACATGTGCTGAATGACTGTGTGGGAAAATGGTTTGGCATGGGTGGTCTCTCTTCACAAAATGAATCATCAATGTGTCTCCTGAAATTTTTTTGGATTTTAAAATTTTCCCATTTTTTGTATTTTGAGCGATTGCAAGCTCTCATGAATATCCTCAAGTGAATACATATCCTCAAATAGTGGAACGTTATTCTGGATCTTATTTATGATAAATAGATCGGTAATCCTCGAATTCATATGCTCCATCATCTGGTTCAAGGTCTCAAGTGTGGACAGCATGAAAGATGACTCCAAAATTCCAGGATCAAGTGAGTGGGATGAGGGTGGGTGAAAATGAAAATCCTCCAGCTCCTAAATAATGAGTTAAGAGGATATGCACAAAAATCAGGAGGAAAGTCCTCCTAGAAAAGGAAGGTGGATCAACTGGGGGTATGAGGGATCCGCAAAGATCGGATTAAAATAACTCCAGTCGGCCATCTCCGAAATAAGAGAAAATGATTGGGAGAGAATGATGGTCAAGTCAAAAGGTTTGAAGAAAAAGGCGCAAATGCATAGAAGGATCTAGTATGCATACAAGTAATCAAACAAAATATAAACCCCCAATTCACCAACTCAACTCATTGAATATCGTGAAAGCTCGGTTTCTCATCTTGTCAATTTTAGAGTTAGGTGATCAAACACAAAGTTGTGCAAACACTTTGTTGGCACAAAAATCTCGAGGATTGGTTGATAATGATACGAAGTCGTCCTTATCCCCAAAATTCTTGGATCAAACAAAAAATAAAATTTTTCTTGTCAAGCTACAAAATTAATTACAAGAGAATAATTAAGTGAGAGAATATTTTTTCTACTTATTTACATGTATAGTGGACAAGATCGAACTAAGGGAGGCTACAATTCCCGAGGGTTATTCAAATAATCGACGAAAAATCAATTAAGAGAAAGATCAAGAATCTCAAATGTAAACTATCCTGGGTTTTTGTGGAAATTTTCTCTTTTTAATTTTTTAATTTCTATTTTTTTTATTTTCTGATTTTTAAATTTTTAGTGTTTTTTAAATTTTCAAATAAGGAACACAAGGTAAGAAATACGCATCCCACACTAATTTTATATTTTTCAATTATATCTAAAATGCTCAGAAAAATCCAGAAAAAATATTTTTGAGTTTTAAAAGCTTATAAATATTTTTGGAAATTTTTGTAGAATTTTCATATGTTTTTGTATTTTTCGGAAAATCAAACAGTGGAAAAAATGATAAACAATGTACAACATGGAGTAATTTGCAACTTAAAAATATTTTAAGTGCTCAAAAACAACTAGAATCTATTTTTATGCTAAATTATTAAAAAAATATCTATACAAAGAAACTGAAATCACTATTTTTGGATTTTTCTATAGTTTTTTATTATTTTTTAAAGATTTTGAGTGATTTACAAATCTTCAGATTTTATAAAATATTTAATGCACAAAATTTGGGCAGGAAATAAAATGCAACAAAATATAATTAATCTATTTTTTTTGAATTTTTAGAGCAATATTCAATTTTTTATGAGTTTTTGAATTCCAGGAAGAGAAAATGACATTGTTTTTTATTTTTTATTAATATAAAATAAAATTAAAATGCAATGTAATTTTTACACAATGAAGATGCACATAACACGAGTCTAAGTTAAATTTTTGAGAATTTTTTAGGCAAAAAATACATTTATTTCATTATAAACGCATGTTGCACACATGATGCTCTGGCTGGTAGGGATCCTTGCACAATTTTAAAGAATTCCGAGGACTTTTATGCAATTTACCCAAATCGTTTTATTTTTAAAACTAGGGTGACTGTGCTCTGTTTCGTTTCTTCTTCCTCAAGCCAAAGTGGACACCGCTGGCACAAGGGGCACCACCGGCAGTTCCGTTCTTCTCATCAAGGGAGGGAGCGGTGCTCCGTGGGTGATCGACGCGACGCTTCTGGTTCGCGTTGATGGATTTGCCCGAGGGGTAGGTATACACGCCTGCAGACGACACGTGGATGACAGTGAGGAGGAGTGCGTTGAACAGGGGGCTCGCGCAGGCTTCGATGATCTGTGGCGTGCTTTGGGTCGACGGCAGACGGGAGCGGCGTCGTAGTGGTTGATCGGGGGCACGACCACTCGGGGTTGCGAGGTGACAGGAGGGGTTGCCTGAATCCACACAAGGGTGGCGGAGATGGTGCAGCTTCAGCTGCGATGGCGTGGTGAGGGGTGGTAAAGGAGAAGGAGTGGCGATCTCGTGGCGGTGAAGACGGCGGCTAAGCAGAGAGGCGAAGGTCGATGGAGAAGATGGCTTGGTGGGGGCACTTGTGGCGATGGATGCGCCTGGCGGTGGCTAGGCAGCGGGCGGAGGGCGACGCAGTTGCGGTGGACTCTGGTCATGGCGGCAGCGAGCGGAGGGCCGCCGAGCGGTGATTGCAAGCGCCGCATACGGATGGAGGGGGGCACCTACTACCTGCGGATGTTTTTTAAAATTTTATTACTATTTTTGTAAATAGAAACAGAATGTTAAAAATGTTATTTTATTTTGTTTTTTTGTGAAAATAGAATGACAGAAATTTTTTTAGATGATCCTGCAAAAGAAATGTTAGAAAGAAAGGTTAGATATAATTTTTTGTTTTTTTTAATTTTTTTATTTATAAATAAATGAGGATATGAGCACGACGAATTGATCCCAAAATAAAAACGGAATTTGTGAATGAGGATCCCACGAAATGGAAGAATCGAATCCGAGTCTCCGGCCACCGTGTTTGGCCAGAGTTGAGAGATCGCGGGGGATAGAAGGTGATTGATGGGATCGAGAAAATGAGATGAAAACTCGAGATATATGGTGAATCAAATCGTGATGGATTTTAAGAATTTGATAAAAAATGACAACTACGGAAAAATGTGAGAAAATAAAACTATGATTAACCTAGGATAAAAATAAGAGAAGAAAATTGTGGATCTCTCCTTAGGAGCGGAAAAGACCTTAATCGCCTCAACAAAGACTGGTTCGTTGTCACCGGACGGCTCGGAGGCTAGGAACCCTTCTGCGACAAGAAGATTCTCGAAAATCGGGCTCCTCTAACTGAAGATTGATCCGGATGAAATGAGAGTGGAGGAGTCATTTTAATAGATAAAGAAAGAAGTTTAAATTTTTAAAATTTTGAATGAAGATAAGAGATAAGAGAAAATTTTGAAATGAGATAAAGTTAAATTTATTTATAAAAAATTAACTATTTTTTGTATTTTCGTCACTTTATTAAATTGAAAAATAAATGTTAATTTTTTATTTTTTGTGGTGGTTATTTAAGAAATTTAACTATATACATATACTATATACATATGGTACATTATATACATAGTTAAATAAGAAAATTAGTTTCTTTGTTTTAAAAAATTTATTTATTTTAATTATTTTTATTTTAAATAATTAGTAAAATATTTACAAATATTTACAAATAAAATGTGTATAAATAAATGGTAAAATTGCACAAATCACCCCAGAAAACAGACTTTTCAACCGTAACTCTAAAAATTATGAAATCACTGTTATTTTAAAGATAATTTTATTTAGAATACAATAAAAGTAAGTTTGGTTCAATTTGAGTTCATATGGAGCTGGAATTAATCTTCCAATTATCGCTTAATGGTTTTTTCCGAACGTGGTTACTTTTATGATATACACGATTTTATTTGGCAAACACTTTTATTACATAGAAAACATTTTTATTTACAACTTTGTTTTGAAAATTATTTTGTTTGAGTTCAAATTATGTACAAATAAAATAGTATTAGTTTTATACAGAAATACACAAAATAAGTGAGAAGTATTTACAACACAATTTTTTTGGATTTTCTGATTAAGGTCACTATTTCCCCCTACTTTATTCCCGGTCATTCAGGTCAAGTCTTCACCTTCTATCGAGGTTTGGGTCATTCTGTATCTATTACACATATATAGTCTTTTTCTTTTCTTTGTTTTTCCTTTATTTATTTATTTTAGGTTAAAATAATATACAAATACACAATATTTACACACAAATGCAAATTAGTAAGAATATGGAATTAGTATTAAATACATGTGTTTTATAAGGGATTTTAAGCTAAAATAAATGAATAAAGATGATGAAATGCAGATTCATCAAGTACACCGAATTAGAGTTCATCGGATCACATATTCATTCGAATTCTTCCAAGCCACTTCCCTACCATCTGATCATATCAACGCTCCAGATCTAATCTAGAGTAGACACTTCGAGCGAAGCGTTACACCACCTCAGCCGTAGGATCATCCATGTGTCATGCGAAGAAAGGTCGGATCCCTCGTTTACTAAGTGGTGATACTTACAAGGACCTATTCCTCCTTTTTGTTACTTATAAATGGTCCTATAAATTTTTAAGTCAAGTACGAAACTTTGTGGACTTTTTGCATGTATGCGCTTGGTACTTTTTGAATGTGCAAATTAGTTCAATGTTAGGTCACCTCACGTGGACCCCCATGTGAGGAGGCATTTTGTAGGCATACCCTTCGGTTATTGTATTTACTATTTAGTCTGTTAAAATCAATTTCTAGTTCGAACTTTTGTGTTATTTTGCACATGTACCCTTGAGATATATTTTATTTGCAAATATATCCGTGCTAGCTTGATTAAATTTTATTTATGCATTCGTTTTTATTAAAAATAGCTCCTGTGCTCTAAAAGTTGTGCAAAAATAATCGTATGTGTATGATTGGCTGTTGATCTACACTTAAATATTTATTAAAAATTACGATTGATAGTTAAATAAAAAATAAAATTGACCAAATCCTTTTCTTAGGGTCGACGTCCATGGTGATGTATCACCATGGTTGACGTCCACCTTAAGTTAGTTAGTGCTTCTTTTTATTTTTAATCATTCATTAACTAGATAATGTTTGAACTAATTAAAAGAGATAATTTGGATATTGTTTTTCAAATTATTATTTTATATTTATTTTTGTTTTTTTAAGAATATAAATGAATCTAAATCATTAATCTTAAGAGCACATGGATTAGGATCCACGTACTTCCAAAATCCTATAAAAAGAGGGCCAACCCTAGACCTCCAAATACACACAAGTCATATGCAAATGTTGCACAGATGAAACTCTCTCTCTCTCTCTCATGTATCCATATACACATCCAACCTCTACCTCTCTACAACCCTATGTTTCCCACTGCCCAAGGTTGATGGAGATCACGATCATTATTGTGCTAATGTCGTGTTACTAGATCAATCTTTTAAGGAACTTTGTCTTTTTTGTGCTATGTGCTCGTGAAGGAGACAAGTGATTTCATCGGACGAAATCAGGAGATTGCTTGTTTGGATTGTTTTGCAAGATTGCAGGAACCACATGATTAATCATCATGCTCGTAAGTGCACTATCATCTGATCTGACTTGAGTCAGGAGGCATGTTCCTTTATAATCATCAAGGATTACAACCACTCTCAAGAGATAATATTAGTATCCATTGGTCTCGATGAAAAGGCATGGGAAAGGTTCACATACCATGTGTTTTCATCTTAACAAAAAAAATTTGTTTTCCGATGCCATGCCAACTAGTAAAACAAGTTGAACTATATCACATATGATGCAATTTTCATGCTTCCGTGATGCGTGAGGCTAATCACCTTACCTTCAAAGTGGTATCAAATCCTTTTCTAAAGGTCTTGGATATGATCCAAACCCTAGGTAACAAGTCTTTGGATATCAGGATGCGCGGGAACACATTATTTTTCACATTATTGAAATCTTCGAATCAATTTTTGCATATGTGATATATCACGTGATTTTCCCTAATTTGAATGAATTTTGGGATACTTTATCATGTCTATATGATCTTTATATGTTCGCAAAAGTTTGCCAAAGTTTGGCATTCATTGATCATTATTTTGGATTCGAATAATTCCCGCGGTTTGTTGTTTTTGCATATAACCCGAATATGTAAATCAATGATTTTTTGTTAATATTTTTCTACCATTAAACCATATTATAACATATAATTATACCATAAATCAAACTATCAAATAGTACAAATTTATTTCATGTGATTTCGAGTCCATATGCTCTAGATATGTGATATTTAGTGCATAAGGGTTAGAAGATGATTAGATCATAATGTTGACTTTTTTATTGCATTAATCATTCATAAATAATCATGAAAATATGGAATTTACCATGATTAATAATTGTTTCATTTATTTATAGAAATGTATGATTTGGAACAATCTTGAATGACAGGTTCATGGCATGAAAATCCTAGTTTATCACATAATAGTAGTGGGACAACTTTTACATGCAAAATTAAACTTGTTTGCTTAATATTATTAAAAATTTAGGTTCTTTAGAAATGTTTTAAGATGAATAAATCTAGGAGTATATATTATATAATATAATACCGGTCATCAAAGTTGACTGATAAAACCGTAAGTACATTGATCCAATCTATTGTTTTGAATCGGTATGGTAAAGGTGCATAGATCTGGTTATGCTGGTCTGGTTACCTAATTAATATCTTGCATGTCAAGGAAATGCTACCTCCCGACATATACTCGAGCATCTAGCCGGATCAATTTCTGATGAGGGATAATATGAGTAAGTCAAGTTGTACTCTCATTACTAAAATCTCAGAATAATACGTACTTATGAGAGATAATACTATATAGTAACATCAAGAAAACCTAACTGCTTGTTGGTTGCATTGTATTAACTAATTTAATGTGATTAAATTAATTTAATCCAATTAAAATAATACGTCTATTATTAATAAGACTTTAATTACCTTGGAAGAATTAATCACAAGAATATGATTTTAACTAATTAATTAAAATTTGAAGATATGGAGGATCATAAGATGTCGATGACATCCATGATCTCATGTCAAGGCATAGGGTTCTGTCGCCATAGATTGTATATTGGAGAATTAAAGATTCTTATGCGATAACTCCAGTATACAAGCGCACATGGATTGAGACTCTTTGCTTCTTGAAAGAGTAAGACCGTATGCGTAGTGACCCCAATGTCGTTCCCAATACAAATAAGTTTCCACGGGATTGCGTAGAGTGTAGTCTGAAGCATGGGTTTTGGAAGTGTATGGCTAGATAGGTGAAGAAAAGGAGTCAAAGTGTTGACTCATACTTGTTGAAGTGGATTTTGCAGAGGTTGTGTTCATTCACAAGGTAAATCAACTGTCGTCGAGTTGACCTCGCACGAAACCCAACTTCAAACAACAATCAACCCACAACAGATGATCAAACAATGAAAAGCAATGTAGAGTTAAAATTTATTATAACTCTATAAAATATGTGTATATTGCAAGCAGTGTAGAGTGTCTAACACAAGAACCAAGTAGATAGATCAGGTCAACAATGCACAAAAGAGAATGTGATGTATTTGTCTATATAAGTGTGCCATTTTTTATGAGTTTTAATTTTATATCTTTTATTTGATTTTTTTTCTTTTTATATAATTTTTTTAATTTACTGATTTTGTATTTTCTTTTTATATTTTATATATTTTTTTAAATTTTCGTTTTCTTTTCAATAGAAATATAAAGCTATATAGGGTATATATACAATATAGGTAAGAGAGATAAAAATTAGGTAAAAATATACAAAATATAGGAAATAAAATATTTTTAGTTTTTAGATATTTTACTATTTTTGTGATTTTTATAGAATTTTTGCTAATTTCTATAGATTTTTAAAGTAAAAAAACTCAAAATAGGGAATAAAATAGCCGAATTAAAAATGGAGGTGAAAAATATTACACGGAGTCAAAAATAATCCAAATTATTTTTATATAAAGATAATAATATAAAGAAAATATGGAACATATAATACAATATTTAGATTTTTAAGAGTTTTTAATTTTTTTATAAAGGTCTTAGACATTTTTCAATTTTTATGAGTTTTCTTTTATATTTTTTTGGGATTTTTTATTAGGAAGTTAAACATACATAAATAAGCAAAATATATTTTTGGGGGAATTTTTCAAAGAGTTTTTATTTTTTATAGATTTTCTTTTGTAAAATGGGATAAAAAGTGATTTTTGATTTTTTATAAATATTAAAATTCTTCTAAAATGTAAAATAAAAATATGGCGTTAAAATGAAATACAATAGGAACATAATGCTATTTGTTTGTATTTTTTCGAGTTAAAATGATGCATGAAATAAATAGAGACAACAAAGAGAAATTATACTCCTAACATGGGTATTTTTGTAAATATCATAAAGAAGAGGGGCCAAAGTGTTAATTTCCATAAAACTTTATAACGCTGACAAAAAGTTACATCGCCTAATAGAACTAAACAAAGCTCCGAGGGCCCTCCTATAAATGCACCAAAAACTCACTTGTGTGAACACGTACGCCCCTAGCGAGGGATTAAACGTAATTTCCAAAAACCTGGGGGCTCATTTGCAATTTTATAAAATTTTGTAACATCATAATAAGTTTTCTGGATTATATCAAAATACACAAAACTAAGTGGGCCTAGCTGCAAAATGTCCACCTCATGTGGTCACCCATGTAAGGTGACGTGGCTAGGACTGACTTGTAATTAGAAAAGTGTAGGGGGGGATCATAAATATTATAAAAATTATAAAATGATCAAAGAAAGTTCAAGTACTAACTAAATACAAAAGTAGCGTGGGCAAGATTGCAAAATACCTACGGTATGGCTCGATCAGACGGTTGGGATTTAATCACTTGAAAATGTGTCACGATCACGAACGTCGATGACTCTTCACTACCGACGGCTGAGATTAGATCCTAACATTGGGTCTGATGGCTGTAGCGGACGGGATAGGACGACAGATGGAAGGCTTGGAAGAATTAGAGCAGATCGAACGATGCTCGTCGATGGTGGAAGAACAACTGATGAACTCGTCGGTGGCAAGTTTGAAATCGAGGCAACTCCTGCCTCCGACCACCTCGAGCTTCACTAATGGAAGCATTGTGCTCCTGCACCTTCGGTGAGTCTCATGGTGCCTCAAAGTGCATTGGGGACCAATGATAGGTCCCTGGAGGTTGCAATGGCTCCAGCGAACCTGGAAGGTGCTTTCTTGGCAGAATCGGGGCTCAGATGCCCCCTTCTCGGCCTGCATAAAAACTAGAAGGAATGGCAAAGCTCTGGCAAGAAGGACGAGGCTATTATTGGCGGCAATAGGGTGTAGTGATGAAAAAGGAAGGTGGCCAGAGCTCAAGAGCTCCGACGAAGGATTAGGATCTAATCTAAGCTAAAGTCTCCGATAAAACACGTAATAAAAACCATAGAATTAAAGATAAGTCCTACAGCTAGCTAAAGAAAGAAGAAAAATGAATAGAAATGACCTCGACTGGCCGGGAAACTAGGAGATGGACCATCATGTCGTCATGTGATGGTGGTGGCGGAGATCACTTAAGACTGCTTCCCTAGATCACCCTAGATGAAAGGTGTAAATGATGTCACCATACACGTCTGTTTAAGCACTAGAGGCGAGAGGAAAGGTAGCCAAAAGAGAGTAAAAAAATCAGAGAAAGTCGAGACGCAGGTTATGTACAATGGTTGGGATGAACAAGGGTCTCCAAAGATCTATGAAGACTGAGCGGATCGATGATGGTCTCCCCAAGATAATACTAGGGTGTGAGTCCTCGATGAACGGGGACAAAAGGTTAAGAAGTCTATGGCATAAAAAGGTGAAAGACACAGCCTCAAAAAATGGTCGAAAATGACCAAAAAAATCAGTTCTAACAAGGGCCAGACCTCGATCTAAGAGTTGACCGAGGTCAACCAATGGACGATGACCAACCAGAAAAGTCCTTGGCAAAAAGATTTGTAAATTTGATTTAAACTAATAAATGAATTTATTAATTTTAGGTTAGGAATAAAAAATTTATTATTGAATGAAGTATTTTATGATGATTTTTATTTATTTTTTCGAGGTTTAGAATTACAAGTTACCTTTATGAGGGCTATATATAGGTATGTTCATATATATATTAGTATTTTAATTTTATTTTGTATTTTTAATTTTTTTCTCATTTTTTTTGTATTTTAGGTGATTGCAAGCTTTCATGATAATCCTCAAATGAATCCATATCCTCAAATAGTGGAGCGGCATTATGATTCTTATTTAAACTAGTAAGATCATCAATCCTCAAATTCATTTGCTCCATCACTTGGTTCAAGGTCTCAATTAGGGAAATCATGAAAGGTGATTCCAACAGATCAGTCTTGTGTGGATATGAAGGGAAATGTGAAGGTGGAGGTGGGTAAAAATCTGAGGTCTGAATCTGTGGTTGAGGAGGATATGTACAAAAGTCATGAGTAAAGTCCTCCTAGAAAAAAGGAGGTAGACCGACTGGAGAGAACGAGGGATGACGACCATCTTGAGACAAGAGAAAATGATCGGGAGAACACGATGATTAAATCAAGAGAAGTGAGAAAAAGAAGCAAATGTACAGAAGCGATCTAGAATGCACACAAACAATCACAAACAAACTCACACAATGCAAACACTTAATTCACCTGCACAACTCGGTAGAGACCGAAAAGATCGGTCTTTTAATCTTGTATGATTTAAAGTTAGGTGAGAATTCCAAAAGTTGTACAAACACTTAGGAGGCTTGATAGGATTTGGGCACTAATCCTTAGTGTGCACGTAAGAAATGTAAAACAAAGACAATGAGGGGATAACTCATCCCAAGACAATATTTTTCTTTTTAGTCAATTTAGGGTCAAGTAATGTTAACAGTCCCAATTTTATTGGTTATCATTTTTTTGGATTTTTAATAAGAATGCACGAGCCTATCGAGGAGTCAATTCCTTTAAGAACCTAGGTTAGCAAAATCAGAGGGATAGTCAGAAAAGAAATGCAAGCGGCAAACCAATGATGTATGCTAAAGCGTAAATGCTCGCCTTGCCTCCAGCACTCTACATACAAGGATGCTCAACAAAATTGAAACCTATCTACATGCAAAAGCAAGCCAATGAAATCTCCCTAAGTTTCAGAAATTGTTATTATCGTGAAGAATCAATGCTAATGACTTAGAATAAAACCGAAGTGTCTGGTCTTGGAGTCTCCTCGGTGCTCACAACAATGGGTCTTACAAGTGTTGTATGGAGAACTCTCGTGGCATGGTGGTTCAGAGACTAAGTGAGAAGTAGTTTGACATTTGACTAAGTCTAAATGTATCTATAGGTACATGCGATGGTTATTAGGTGTTTGGACCTACTCTATCGTTAAGCAACCCTAAATCTAAGGGCTCAATCATACAAAATAAAGAAAACCAAAACTGGGAAACAAATGAAAAAAGTCCATGAAAACCGTGAAAAAACCCAACGAGGCCCCGAAGTGAACAAACACTTGGAAATTGGGCCCGAGAGTCCAAAGTCCTGAGTAGTTGTATTATTACAATAATAGAGTCTCTCTCTCACTTAAATTACAAATAAATAAATACAAAAATGCTCAAAAATATGACTGTCTTCTCAAGTCCTCCAAGCCTCCTTTGATGCTAGGTCAGCAATCTCCTGCCGCTTCATGTGGGTGCGTAGGCGCCTTGGGTAGTGCGCCTCCCTCGATTCACGGTACCTTGCACAAAATCAACAAGAGAGGGTCATTAGACAAGTAAAATAATTATATCAAATAAATGAGAAATAAATAGGACAAAAATATAGACAAATAATCACATTAAAAAATGAATCCTAATCTAAGTGGTGTTGCTCCCCAACAACAGTGCCATTTGTTGAAGCAGATTTTGCGGAGGTCATGCTAATTCAGAAGACGAATCAACAATCGTCGAGTTGACCTTGCATGAAACCCAGCTTAAAACAACAATTAACCCACAACAGATGATCAAACAATGAAAATCAATGCGGAGTTACTATTTATTATAACTCTGCAAAAGAAGTGTATAGTGCAGGTAGTGTAGAGTGTCGAACACAGGGAACAAGTAGATAGATAGGGGCAGCAATGCGCAAAAGTGAATATAATGTATTTGTCTATATAAGTGTGCTATTTTTTGTGGATTTAATTATATATCTTTTATTTTATTTTTTATTTTTATATTTTTATATTTTGATTTTTAATTTTCTAATTTTGTATATATATATATATATTAAATATTTTTATATTTCCTTTTTCTTTTAAATAGAGATATAAAGCTATATAGTGTATATATACAATATAGATAAGAGAGAGATAAAAAGTAGGAAAAATTATCCAAAATATAGGAAGTAAAATATTTTTGGTTTTTAGAAAATTTTTTACTGTTTTTGTGATTTTTCAAATTTTTTGCTAATTTTTATAGATTTTTAAAGTAAAAATACTCAAATTAGGGAATAAAATAGCGGAATTTAAAATGGATATGAAAAACAGTAAATAGAGTCAAGAATTTTCCAAATTTAATTTTATATAAAAAAATAATATAGGAAAAATATAGAATAGAAAATACAAGTTTAGGATTTTTCATGAGTTTTTAATATTTTTATAAAAGTTTTAGGGGTTTTTCAATTTTTAAGAGTTTTCTTTTATATTTTTTAGGGATATTTGACCTGGAAGTTAAATGTACATAAATAAGAAAAATATATTTTTTTGGGATTTTTTCAAAGAGTATTTATAATTTTTATGGATTTTCTTTTGCCAACAAGGACAAAAAGTAATGCTTTTTATTTTTTATAAATATTGAAATGTTTTAAAAATTTAAAATAAAATAATGGCTTTAAAGTGCAATACAACAGGAACACAATGCTATTTTTTGTATTTTTCTGAGTTAAAATGATGCATGAAATAAATAGAGACAACAAATAAAATCTACACTCCTAGTAGAGTTTTTTGTAAAGGAGAGGGACCAAAGTGCAATTATCACAAAACTTTATAACACTGGAAAAAAAGTTACAGGGCCTAATAGAAATAAACAAAGCTACGAGGGCCCTCCTGCAAATGCACCAAAAACTCACATGCATGAACACATGAACCCTTAGCGGGGGCTTAAACGTAATTTCAAAAAACGTGGGGGCTCATTTGCAATTTTTACAAAAAGTTATAATAACATAAAAATGTTTCTAGATTAGATCGAAATACACAAAACTAAGGGGGGCTAGCTGCAAAATTTCCACCTCACGTGAGGTGACGTGGCTAGGACTGACTTGTAATTAGCAAAAGTGTAGGGGGCGGATATGAAATATTATAAAAAATATAAAATGGCCGAAGAAATTTGAAGTACTACTTATCAAATACAAAAAATAGTGTGGGTGACATTGCAAAATACCCACATCGCGGATCGATCGGATGTCTAGGATTGATCACTTGAACTTGTTTCATGATCGTGAACGCGATGATGCTTTTCTCCCGATGGTTGGGATTAGATCACTGGTGCTCGTCGATTGTGGAAGAACAGCTGATGAACTCACCGGTGGCGAGTTTGAAATCGAGGCAACTCCTGCCTCCGACCACCTCGAGCATCACTGATGACTGCATTGTGCTCACGCACCTTCGGTGAGTCTCCATGTGGCTAAAAGTGCACTGGGGACCAATGATAGATTCCTGGAGGTCGCAATGGCTCAGGCGAACCTGGAAGGTGCTTTCTTGGCAGAATCAGGGCTTAGTTGCCCCTTCTCTACCTGCATAAAAACTAGAAGGCACGGCAAATCTCTGGCAAGCAGGACGAGGCTATTATTGGCGGTGATAGGGTGGGGTGATGAAAAAGGAAGGTGGCCGGAGCTCAAGAGCTCCGGCAAAGGATTAGGATCTAATCTAAGCTAAAGTCTCCGATAAAACACGCAATAAAAACCATAGAATTAAAGCTAAGTCCTACAGCTAGCTAAAGAATGAAGAAAAACGAATAGAAGTGACCTCGATTGGCTGGGAAACCAGGAGATGGACCATCACGTCAGTGTGCGGCGGTGGTGGCAGAGATCACTCAAGACGCTTCCCTAGATTTCCCTATATGCAGGGCGTGAATGCTATCACCATCCACGTCTGTTGAGCACAAGAGGCGAGAGGAAAGGCGACCAAAAGAGACTCGAAAAGAATCAAAGAAAGTTGAGCGCAGGTTATGTACAGTGGATGGGATGAATGAGGGTCTACAAAGATCGATGAAGACTGAGCAAATCGATGATGCTTGACCCAAGATAACACTAGGGCGTGAATCCTCGATGAACGGGGGAAAAAGTCAAGAAGGTCATGACATGAAATGGTGAAAGATGTAGTATCGAAAAATGGTCGAAGACGGCCAAAAAATCAGTTCTGACAGGTGCCAAACCTTGGTCAGAGAGTTGACTGAGGTCAACTAGTGGACGAATCTGGTTGGTCCACATGGACCAACCAAAAAAGTCCTTGGCAAAAAGATTTGTAAATTCGACTTAAAATAATAAACTAATTTATTAATTTTAGGTTATAAATAAAAAAATTATTATTTTATGAAGTATTTTATGATAATTTTTATTTATTTTTTTAGGTTTGGAATTACAAGTTACCTTTTTACGGTTATATATAGGTATATTCATCTATATATTTTTAGTATTTTATTTTTAATTTATATTTTATTAATTTAGTTTATTATTTATAAATTTATAACTTAATTTTATACACTTAAATACATTTTTTTTGAAGTATTTTATACAATTAAATAAATAGAGGTGTTATTTGTATAGGTATACTTATAGGTGTTTAATCTATGTGTTTTATACAAGTATTTTATTTTAATGATTTATTGATGTTTTTATTCCTGTTTTAATATGTACATATATTATAAATAATATTTACAAAATTATAAAAATATAAAATTATAAAAATAATAAATAATAAACAAAATGATTATTTTAATCGGTACAAGTATACAATAGAGGTCCAAAACCTAACTTTCAAACCGTAACTCCAAAAAATATGAAATCATCCTTCATTGATATTAAAAGTAATATATAATTAGAGGTGATTTTGATATATTTTGAGTTTTTATTTGAGAGATATGGGTCTGGGAAGTTGGGATTTTGTAATCTTATTTAGATTGTATTTCGTACATTGTATATTATTTCTGTATTAAATAAAATTTGTATTTTTCTATGTTCAATAATCTACAACTTTCATGTTCAAAGTTTCTTTTTTTGAAGTATAAAAAGTAGAACTAAAAATATGTTCGAAAAAATTAATAAAAATGAATAGAAAAAAGGATATTTTTATTGGTTCTTGGCCCTTATCTCCCCCTACTTTATTCCTTGTTGACCTAGTCATCGAGATGCCTAGGTCTCAGGGTTTCGGATAATAAAATATTATCATATTTTATTATTTTTCTTTTCTTTTCTTTTTTCTATAATTTTGGCTTTAAAAATCGTATTTTTTACATTATTTACACAATGATGCATGAATGCTAAAATGCCTAAATTAAGCCTATTTACACGCATTTACTAATGTTTTGAGGCCAACATGACAAAATAAAGATGATGAAATGGAGATTCATCAATACTCTAAAGCTTCTAATTACCATCCAATAAAATGTATGTTTAGCATCATTGTAAAAGTGATGAACCTCAGTTTCGTTATATTAGTTTGGAGATATTAACCCCCTAGCTTAAATTAGTGTCAATAAAAACCAGATAAAGTATTGTATATATATCTAAGTCTTGGAATACATTAAAATACAAAAAAATAACAAAATTACAAATCGTAGTGTTTTAATACCCTTAAAAACGCTCATAAAAATATTCCTCCCTTTATTAACCTCATTAGAGTTTTTGGTCAACATGAAACTTGTAGATCTCATCATGATCTACAACTTTCATATTTTGAATTTTTCCAAATTTGGAATCCTTTTCCTTCTTTTTCGTTCTTATTTGTTTGAATAACCTGATTGGGCCACATGGAGCTTTCTGGTTGCGTCACGTGGTCCGCTCACTTTACGCCAAACACACCCCTTTTTAGCTGTTGGATCTACCCTTTTTGGCACCTCAATCCCAACCGTAGGTTCCCACTCTTTTCCCAACCGCTCGATCCTCTCAGGGAGCTTCCATCTCCACTGTTGCTTCCCGCAGCCATTCCCCATCATCTGATCCTACTCCCAACTGCACCTCAGTCATCCGCCTCCGCCAGCATCACTTCTAGCCACATGTCAACCTCCAGCACCACTCGATCTCCTTCACCAGCTTCAATCTCCACTGCATGGTAGCGCTTAGATCCCAACCCTCTAATTCACTACCATAATACATCTCAATATTACGCTTCCGCCCATGTATACTCTCGCCACGTATCACATACATAGCCTTCGATCGATCCCTGATCGATTAGATCAGGGCCGCATCTTCACACCCTCCTCTCAGCCATCGGATCGTGAGATCCAACGGTCGATACTCTTTATTCTTCCTCCAACCCCCCTTCTCTCCCATGTTCTCCACGTCAGTAACCCAACGTGCCCTTCACATTTTTGCCACCTCCTCAACCTTCCCCTCATCTTTCTAACCACTCCACGGTCAAGCCATCACTTCCTTCTTCCTCGCGAGATGCTCAACAGCCCACGTCTCCCTTTCTTTTGCTCCATACGCCCCTCTCAACCCACGATGACCACCACCAGGACCTTGAACTTCTTCCTTCAAATATACCCTCGCCGCCACACATTCAAGGTGCTCACTTGTACATGGGACTTCTCCCAACTCTTCTCCGTCTCCCTGTGATAGGGGGAGGCTGGATTGATGGCACGACGACAACAAAACCTTCAGTAAGACCTATAGCCATGGTAGGTTATGCCTCTAGTCAATCAATGCCAGCAAGCTGCTCCCTATGGTCATGGGAGTCCAGCGAAGATCGGAGCTCCGCCTAGTAGCTCAAGCATAGGCCCTTGCTCTGCCATCTCTCCAGGTAAGCCTTCTTATCCTTTGTTGATTTTTCCTTTGATTTCTCGTAATTTCTTAGACCTCTATTCGTACTGTCACCATCCATCGACCATCACATCGGCTTCCTCACTCATCACTCATCTTTGCGCATACCTCCGACAACCATCTCCCCTTCTCCATATTCTGATCATCCCTGACCCACCTCTTTTCTTGCCTCGCTAGAGATAGAGCTCTATTCCCCACTCCTCCACTCGTATGGGGCCCATTGTATATATACTTTAGACATAACTCGTAGTTCTAATATGATTATTTTGGGGATACGTATATAATTTCGTAAAATCCACATATGTATAAAAAAACTAAAAAAACTAAAAAATCAAAAAATAAAACAAAAACAAAAAAACTTAAAAAATCCTTCTTGTATATAATTGTATATAATTTACTAACCCTTTTTCCTTTTAAAAAACCCCTAAAAATTACAAAACCAAAATTCTATAAAAATTTGCATAATTCAAAAAAAATATTTCTTTTCACAAATGCATTTTAAAAAATCCATAAAAATTTCAAAATTAGAAAATTACTTCAAAAAATCGCTCTTTTCTCATGTGCATCATTTTAAAAAAATCCATAAAAATTTCAAATTTGGAAAATTATTTCAAAAAAATGCTTTCTTTGCATTTATATATATTTTCTTGCATTTGCATGTGCATTCTTCAAGATACTATTGACATTTAAACTATGTCTCGAATAAAATTGAAGATTGGATCTTAGTTGGACCTTAATCCACTTAATTTCAGAGGAACCTTATAAGAACTGGAGCTAAGACTTTTCAGGTCCTAGTGACTTAATTCTTTGAGTCCATAAGACTATGTTCACATGCTGTCTTGAAGTAACACATGCATGATTCTTTCAGACCGTGACTTATCTTGAACAAGCACTCTACACGTAGCTCTTCATGGAGGAGGTAGTGAGGAGGCGGAATCTTTTGTCTTGGGGTAGCATACGAGGATAGTACATCTAGGAAGAACCTCTCGTCTTCCTCTAGGGAGGGAAGTGTGTCTCAACCTGGTCTAGCGATGTTGAGGTCTAAAGACAGGATGTTGTGGGGTTACAATAATGCTTCAAAAGAGGGATAGTATACTGGCTCAAGAGGAAAAACTCATTATGTACATACCGCACCTTGTATATATTTTCAAAAGAAAGATAAAAAATGCAGAATCTACAAAAGTGGACATGTCTGATTGAAAAGTAAAATGCATGCCAGAGTGTATATACAAGGATAAAACAATAATAATAATAAGAGCTTTAAACTTAAATTTTTGTAAGCTTACAGCGGATGACTTGGCTACACTGGTCGTGCATCCAAGGATAGGTAGCTATTTCTCCATCCCCTCTTCTTGAGTTGGTTGTACTTAAACTTAGAAGGGAATATCCCCGCTCCTTGAGGAAAGAGGTGCGAAATCGGGGAACTAGAGTTACCTTGTTGAGGGAGGTTGTTTCTTTGATACTTTTGAGATGGGGAGCTATAATTCACTTACACCTTATAACATTTACAGTCACAAGAATTTGTATATGTACACTTGTTTTGACCTGTCTGTTGAGGCGACCTGAATAGGAACCTTATAGAACTTAGAGTCTATTAGGTTTTAAATCCATTTCCCAATAAGGTTCCGCTACACTAATAATAAAGGTCCGACAGAGCTCCATACTATAGTTTTATGAAGATAAGTTTAATACTCAATATTATCCTAATTTCTTTATTTTTCCTTTCTTTTTCTTCTATTCATTTATTCTTTCAAATAAGTGTTTGCAAAGGGACTAGGAAAGGTAAAGCATAAGGGATGATGAATCTGCATTTCATCATCTTTATTCATTTATTTTAACTTAAAATCCCTTATAAAATACATGTATGTAATACTAACTCCATACTCGTACTGATTTGCATCTGTGTGTAAATATTGTTTATTTGTATATTATTTTAACCTAAAATAAATAAATAAATAAAGGAAAAATAAAGAAAAGAAAAGAAAAAGATTGTATATATGTAATAGATATAGGCTGACCCGAACCCTGAGAGAAGGTCAAGACTTGACTTGATTGACCAGGAATAAAGTAGGGGGAGATAAGGTCCTTAACCAGAACATCCAAAAAAATGTGTTGTAAATACTTCTCACTTATTTTGTGTATTTATGTATAAAACTTAAACTATTTTTTTGTACATAAATTGACCTCAAATAAAATAATTTTCAAAACAAAAGTTGTAAATAAAAATGTTTTCTAAATAATAAAAATATTTACCAAATAAAATAATTATATATTAAAAGTAATCACATCCGAAAAAGGTCATTAAGCGATAATTAAAAGATTAATTCAGGCTCCATATAAACTCAAATTGAACCAAACTCACTTCCATTATATTCTAAATAAAATTATCTTTAAAATGGTTGGTGATTTTATAATTACCCCTAGACTCTGCCTCTCCTACTGAACCAAGCTTGCTTAGAGTTGGTTTTGACCTGTCCTATTCAAAAGTAGTAGGAGAGAGCTCTCTCTTAGTCACCTGTGAGGAACTGCTTCCTTCGACCTATGGACACGTATAAGTAGTACGAAAAGCTTAGGATGGACTACCAAAGACGCTGTAGCTTCCATGGTTGAAGTTATGATTGAAAAGTCGATTTTCTGGGGTGGTTTGTGCAATTTTACCATTTATTTGTACAAAACAAAAAAATTAATTTACTTATTTAACTATGTATATAATGTACCATATGTATATAGTATAGGTATATAGTTAAATTTCTTAAATAACCACCACAAAAAAAATAAAAAAAGCTAACATTTATTTTATAATTCAATAGAGTGACGAAAATACAAAAAAATAGTTAGTTTTTTATAAATAATTTTAACTTTATCTCACTTCCAATTTTTTTCTTCTCTTTTATCTTCATTCAAAATTTTAAAAATTCAAACTCCTTTTTTATCTATTAATATGGCTCCTCCTCTCTCATTTCAACTGGATCAATCTTTCGTGATAGGAGCTCGATCTACGAGAGTCTTCTTGTTGGAGAAGGTTGCCTAGCCTCCGAGCCATCCGGTGATAATGAGTTGGCCTTCGTCGAGGCGATTAAGGTTTTTTCTGTTCCTAAGGTGAGATTCACATTTTTTCTCTTATATTTATCTTAGACTAATCGTGGTTTTATTTTTTCGCATTTTTCCATCGTTGTCATTTTTTATCTAGATCTTAAAATTCATCACGATTTAGTTCGTCATCGATCTTGAGTTTTCATCTCATTTTCTCGATCCCATCATTCACATTCTATCCCCTACGCTCTCTTAACTCCGGCCACGCACAGTGGCCTGAGACTCGGATTCGATTCTTCCATTTTGTTGGATCCTCATTCACGAATTCTATTTTGATTTTGGGACTGAGTCATCGTGCTTGCGTCCTCATTTATTTATAAATAAAAAAATAAAAATATATATCTAGCCTTTCTTTCTAACATTTGTTTTGCATGATCATCTAATAAACTAAAAAAATTCTGTCATTATATTTTTCACAAAAAATAAAATAAAAATATTTTTTAATCTTCTATTTCTCTTTACAAAAATAATAATAATAAAATTTAAAAAGAAACATCCTCAGGCAGCAGGAACCACCCCCTCCATCCGCAGGCGGCGCCCGCTGCCGCCATCACCGAAGTCCACCGCAATCGCGGTGCCCTCCGCCCACTGCCCAGCCACCGTCGGGCGCATCCATCACCACAGGCGCCCCCACCAAGCCACCTTCTCCATCGGCCTTCGCCTCTCCGCTCAGTCACCGTCTTCACCTCTAGGAAATCACTGCTCCTTTCTCTCCTTTACCGCCCCTCGTCGTGCCATCGTCGTTGAAGCTGCGGCATCTCCACCGCCCTTGTGCAGACTCACGCAACCCTGCCTGCCTTCTCGCAACCCCAAGCGGTCATGCTCCCGATCGAACATTGCGGTGTCGCTCCCGTCTGCCGCCGACCCAGAGCATGTTGCAGATCATCAAAGCCTACGTGAGCCCCCTACTCACTGCGCCCCTCCTCACCGCCATCCATGTGCTGCCCACGCATGTGTCCATCGACCCCTCGAGCAAATCCATCTACGTGAACTATAAGCATCGTGCCGATCATCCGTGGAGCACCGACGTCCTCCGCTATGAGAAGAACGAAACTGTTAGTGGCGCCCCTTGTACATGCGACGTCCACTTTCGCTTGAGTAAGAAGAAATGAAATAGAGCACAATAACCCTTGTTTTAAAAATAAAAAATTGTGTAAATTGCATAAAAGTGCTCGGAATTCTTCAAAAATGCACAAGGATCCCTGCTAGCCAGAGCATCACGTGCGCAACATACATTTACTATGTAAATTTCACTTGTTGCCTTCTCTTTATTTCCTATTAATTATTTAATGCAAAAACATTAACTATTTACATTTCAGACTCTTCGAGTCCATACTATTTATTGCTTATCTTTTATATTGAAATAAATGTGTTTTATACCCCAACAATTCTCAAAAAATTAGCTTAGACTCCTACTATGTGCATCTTCATTGTGTAAAAATTACATTGCATTTTAATTTTATTTGTTATTATAAAAACAAAAAGCAGTGTCATTTTCTCTTCCTAAAATTAAAAAATTCATAAAAAATTGAATATTATTCTAAAAATTCCAAAAAAATAAATTAGTTTTTTTATGCATTTTATTTCTTGTCCAGTTTTTGCACATTAATTATTTATAAAATCCAAAAAAATTATAAATTACTCAAAATCTTATAAAAATCATAAAAAAATTATAGAAAAATATAAAAATAGTGATTTCAGTTCTTGTGTGTAGATATTTGTCTATATTTTAGCATAAAAATAGATGCCAGAGTTTTAAGTTTAAATTATTTTTAAGTTGCAAATTACTCCATATTGTACACTATTTATCATTTTTACCACTGTTTGATTTTCAGAAAAATATAAAACATCTGAAAATTTTACAAAAATTTCCAAAAACATTTCAAAGTTTTTAAACCCCAAAAATATTTTTTCATGGATTTTTGTGATCATTTTTTATATAATTGAAAAATACAAGAAGAGTGTGGGTGCATATGTCTTACCTTGCGTGTATTATTCCTTATTTGAACATTAAAAAATCATGAATATTAAAATCACTAAAAATTTGAGAATCTGACAATAAAAAATAGGAATTAAAATTTTAAAAAAGAGAAAATTCCACAAAAACAAAGAATAGTTTGCATTTGAGATTCATGCTTTTTCTCTTAATTGATTTTTTATCGATTATTTGAATAACCCTCGTGAATTGTAGCCTCTCTGAGTTCGATCATGTCCTCTATACAGGTAAATAAGTAGCAAAAATATTTCTCTCGCTTTATTATTCTCTTGTACTTAATTTTGTAGCTTGATAAGAAAAAATTTATTTTTTGTTTGATCTAGGAATTTTGAGGATAACGACGACTTCATATCAATATTAATCGATCCTCGAGATTTTTCCGTGTCAACAGTACCTCCTTCCTCTGATGATGGATTTCCCTTTTGATAAGCCTAGTAGCTTGCTGGGCTTCCCCCCCGAATGTAAAGATGGTGTCTGGTGATGACTAGGAAGATCGTGGAGATCTAGCAGCTCCAAAGCTACGTGGAGGTGCTCCAGGTATACTTTAAGGATCTAGATGGGTTTCCACGCACCAATACATGCACAAAAATAGCCCTTGGAACGAGGGCTATGTCCTCGACCCAAAAATTAAACAAAAAGGAATCGGATGTGAGGTGACGATGGAGCTCCGACAAATGGCGACAAAGGGAGCTTCGACTCATGGATCCACGATGGATCGGGAGGGGGAAAATGAAGTGATCGATGTAGAATGCGATGAGAAGAGAATGAGATGAAAATTAAGATGAGGACTTTTGAATGGTTAGATGATGATGAATTTCCCTGGATCTCGAGTTTCAGGGATTTGAGGACTTTTGATTTTACGACTAAAGATAAGATAAAACATAAAATTAAGATGAGAAAATGAAATAGAATAGAAAATATGCCTAGGAACGAACGGGTTGGTCTCGACCTGACCGGATTCAAGGAAGCTAGACATGTCGGCGGAGCTCCTCCGGCAGTGGTCGTAGATCGCTGCTCCATACCTCCTTCTCATTGCAAAACCTCCAGTTTTTAAGTTGTCACCAAGAGGAATGGGATGGATAGGCTCTGAGGGCCTAAGAGTCACAAAAGAAGGATCAAACTCGACAAGGAAGCGGAGGAGGCTTATTTAAAGGCTGAGAATTGGGGATCTTTGATTGAGGATTCTGGATAAATTGAGGAAGATCGATGTGAACTTTGCCCACAACGGGAATTAGGGAGGTCCAATCTATAGAAATCAACTGGTGCGTCATGATAAATTATGATGGATTCGAGCAAAATATAGGGTGAAAAGTTGGGTTCTGACAGGTTGATTCTTGAGGAAGAAAGAAAATGGGTGTTGACCGGAGGTCATTGCGGGCTGGTTCCTGGTTGGTCCACGTGGTCCAACTAGAAAAATACCAAGAAGAAAATCCTTGAAAAATCAATAAAATTTACCAAATTATTAAATTAAATTTTTATTAAAACATGAAAAATGTTTTTAATGTAAAATTTTATACTTATTATTTATTTTTATGAGGCTTTTTATTGCAAGTTAATATTTACATGTAAAATATAGGTATAAATATACGTATTTGGGTATTTTTATTTTGCAATTTATATTTTATTATTTTATATAGGTATTTTATATATTGATTTATTTTTATATACATTTAGGTATTTTCATTGTATTTTTTCTGAGTTTGTATATGTACTTAATTAATTAGGTATATATATACATTATGGAAAAATTGGGACTACCCCTTTGGGGCAGCCAACATGGTTGCCCCTACCCCTATTTCTCACAAATTATTTTATTTTTTTCAAAAATATCAACATGTATATTCATATATATGTCCCCCCTATATGTCATTCTAATTTTGTCAGAAACAGAGACTCTTATGGCCTCCATCTAAAACAGGTTATTTCAATAGTTTAAACATTGATGTAATCGACATGTTCTAAATGGAGGGCATATGAGTCTCTGTTTCTGACAAAATTTGACTGGCATAATGGAGGGATATATGGATGAATATACATGGCGATATTTTGCAAAATATTTTGCGCGAAAATGGGGTGGGGACAACCCCATTGAACCCATGCATTATAAGTATATACATATATATTACCTATGTATTTATATGTATTATTTATTATAATTTTATTTTTGATGTTTTTTTATTGTAATTCTATACATATATTTTAAATAATAGGTACAGTTTTATAACAATAAAAGGATTTGAAAAATACAAATAATAAATATAATGAATAAAATATATATGTATATTGCATAATAGGGACATGAAACCTAAATTTTTCATCTTAGATCCAAATTAAATGAAACCACCTTCATTAAATAGCTTATCAAAAGTTATATACAATTAAAGATGATTTTGATATATTTTGATAGAGTACGAAGAAGATACAGGTATGTTATTTTGACTTTCTATTTTGTGTGTCTCGAGCATAATGTGCATTATTTTTCTATGAACTCAGTTTTGTATTTTTCTTTGTATTTTTATCTACAATATTCATGTTCAAAGTTTATTGATTTGAAGTATAAATAATAAAAATAAAATAGGTGTCAAAAAACAATTATATATGAATTAGAAATTAGGTTTTCTATGTCTTTTCTTTACAATTCGCATGTCATATCCCCCCTACTTTATTCCTTGTCGATCAAGTCATCATGATGATTGGATCTATGGTCGCTCTACACCTATGGTGCCTCATTTCTTTTTCTTTTCCTAATTTATTATTTATTTTGGAATTAAATACATTAATTACAATATTTTATACATTATTTTGTACAATTTAAGCAGTATTTATTTTGGCAATTTAATGATATATAAATATACTTAGCTAGATATTTAATGCCAAAATAAAAGAATGAAGGTGACGAAATGGATATTCATCAGTTGTCTAGAGAGATGCACATATTGATCCCTTTTTATATAAAATTTTCCAACATTTAACCCTTTAGATCATAAAATTTTCCCCTTTTGACTCATAAATTCCATAAGCAACTTATAAACTAGAGTAAACTATGTAAAATTCTCCAAATTATATGCACAATTAATCGATCTTTAAGATTCGTTTGAATCAGACATGCAAACAATTGGAATTATTTGTTCTTTTTGTCTTTCTTATAATAAATCTCCGCAATTCGAAACTAATTAGATTTCGTTGGGTCATTCCCTACTTGTGACGCATTGCATCCCCGAATGCAATAAGAAGATGGCAAGGACTGATACATCGCTGCCCAGATGTAGTTTCAAAATTTGCAAGGGTTCTCGCATGAGGAACACATGTGAGTAAATAAGTTAGTTTTGTTGCATCGCTGCACGGATATAGTCTAAAATTTGCAAGGGTTCTCGCAAGATGGATGAATGCATGTAAAGAAGTTAGTCCAAAAGAGGTTGCAAATGAAGTTGTAGATAGGTAGTTGGAATATTGGCACTTTGACTGGTAAATCGATGGAGATAGTTGATGCAATGGAAAGAAGGGAGATTCAGATATTATGTCTACAAGAGATAAAATAAGTTGGAGAGAAAGGAAGGAGATCAAGAAGACATGCTTTAAACTTTGATTTCATGAAAAGATAAGGGCAGAAATGGTATTGGAGTGATTATTCATAAGAACTCGAAGGATTGTGTGGTTGAGGTGTAAAGATCTGGGGATCAGATTATATTACTAAAAGTGGTGCTCGAAGTACAAATTCTTAATATCATCTCAGTTTATGCACCACAAATTGGTTTAGATGATAGAAATAGATATGGTTTTTAGGAGGATTTGGATGAGATTATGCAAGGAATCCTACAAAGAGAGTTGATATGCCTAGTGGAGATCTTAATGGACATGTGGAAAAGGGCTTCAGAGTATGCTAGTGTTCATGGAGGACATGGCTTTGGGGATAGAAATGAAGAGAGAAAAGTCTTTCTGGATTTTGTAACGGCTTATGATCTTTTCATTGCAAATACTCTCTTCAAGAAGATGGAGGGGCATTTAATCACCTATAAGAGTGGCTCGACTAGAACACAGATATATTACTTTGCATTGAGAAGAATAGAACAGTTGTGTTGCAAAGACTGTAAAGTAATCCCATGAGAGAGCCTAACCACCCAACATTGCTGGTGAGTCATGGATGTGCAAATAAAAGGGCTAGTAAAGAAAAAGGAGGGTTTCCAAGATCACTAGAACTAGATGGTGGAATCTTCAATTGAACAATCAAGTTTCAGGGAGAAGGTTTTAGAAGACTTATCTTGGGATTGTAACGGAAGTGCTAATGAGGTGTGGGAGGGGGTAACATCTTGTATCTGAAGGGTAGCCAAAGAGATGCTAAGCGAGTCAAAGGGAGGAGGTCCATGCCAAAAGGAGGCTTGGTGGTGGAGTTGCGGGGTGCAAGGGAAGCTCAAAATTAAAAGAACCTACTTTAAAGCTATGTCTAAGGATAGAACAAATGAAACTATCACAAATTACAAAATAGCTAAGAAGGAAGCAAAGAAGGCAATAAGCGAAGCTAAGTCAAAAGCTTATAAAGTTTTGTATAAAATATCGATTCTAAGAAGGGTCGGAAGTATAAATTAAGGGTGGCTAAAGCAAGAGAAAGAAAGGCCGAAGATCTTTTTCAAGTGGGATGCATTAAGGACGAGGAAGGCCGCGTGCTTGTTACTCAGAAGGATATAGAGACTAGATGGAAGTAATACTTCCATAGGATTTTCATTGGGGAAGGAAATAGAGAGATTACTTTGGAAAATCTATCTAATAGTGAAAGTTACTTGAATCGTAAAAGCTACAGACGAATACAAAGGAAGGAAGTAGAGGAGGCTTTAAGGTTATGAGACATGGGAAAGGTGTAGGACCTGATGACATTCCTATAGAAGTTTGGAGAGTTTTATGTAAGCATGATTTGACTTGGCTTACATATTTATTCAATGTTATTTAGAGAAGTAAGAAAATGCCTACAGAATGGAGGAGAAGCATCGTGGTGCCTCTTTATAAGAACAAATGAGACATCCAAAAATTTCAAATTACAGAGGTATCAATCTGATGAGTCACACTATGAAAATTTGGGAACGTATGATCGAAAGAAGGTTGAGGCAAATATCCAAAGTAAAAGAAAACCAATTCAGATTCATGCCAGATCACTCAACTATTGAAGCCAACCACTTGTTGAGGGGAACAATAGATATTTACAAAGATGAAAGGAAGAATCTCCATATGATTTTTATTGATTTAGAGAAGACTTATAATTCTGTCCCACCGGAGATATTGTAGAGAGTTTTAGAGAAAAGACAAGTACATATCCTATATATTAACCTCGTAAAAGATACATATGATAGAACTTCATCTTGAGTGAGGAACAATTTGGAAGACCTACTATTTTTACATCAACACTGGTGTGCATCAATGTTCAACTTTGAGTCCATTCATTTTTACTTTGATTATGGACAAGTTGACAAGTCACATTCAGGGTGAAATACCTCGATGTATGTTATTTGCCGATGATATTGTTTTGATTGATGAGACTAGAGATGAAATAAATGAGAAGCTTGAGGTCTGGAGACATACTTTCGAGACTAAAGGATTCATATAAGTAGTACTAAGATTGAATATATAGAGTGTACTTCTGATATAAGCAATGGTGAATGAATTGATGTTAAGATTGGTGATGATAACATTCAGACGAGATATTCTTTTGGATACTTGGCATCTATTTTGCAACATGAGGAGAAATTGGTGGAGATGTTACAAATAGAATAAATGTAGGTTGGCTAAAGTGGAGATGAGCCGCTACTGTTCTCTGTGATAAAAAAATTCCTTTGAAAATCAAATGAAAATACAAAACGGTTGTGAGACATGCTATGCTCTATGGATCTGCATATTAGCATGTGAACCATAGACATGTACAGAGAATGGCAGTAGCAGGAATGAAAATGCTAAGGTAAATGTGTGGGAACACACATAAAGATCGGGTTCGGAATGATGCCATCAGAATGAAAGTAGGCGTAGCTCCGATCAAAGATAAGATGCGAGAAAATAGCTCGAGGTGGTTTGGTCGTTTGTAAAGGAGGTCAATTAATGCACCAGTGAGGAGAAGTGAGTTTTGGAATATTCAACCATCTAAAAGAGGGCATAGAAAGCCCAAGAAGTGTTGGAATGAGACTATACGAAGCGATATTAATTTTTTGGATCTATGTCTGAGAATGACCCAGGATAGATCTAAATAGAGGCAAAAAAAAATCCATGTAGCGACCCTACTTAAAGTGGAAAAAGACTTTGTTGTTATTGTTGTTGTTGAATTCAAAACTAATTAGAGATGAATATTTAAGATAGAGTGTTAATTACCTTTTAAAGTTATACAATATTGAAATTGGGTACAAGTTCATGGAATTTTAGTATTAAGATAGATGATGACTAAGATTGTACTGCTTGATAAAACTTGGCATGTACAACATATTATTTTATACTATATCTATATTTATTACTAAAAGTATTCGATGTTGACTTTTTTAGTTTTAGTTTGAACGTTGTCAGTTTCATTAAAAAAAAGGTTAAGGGTAAAAGTAAAGTGGCCCAAATATAACGATAGTTGTCCAAAAAAAGGTATGTCACAATACAGCCAAAACCGACACGGAACAATCACAACCATCCAAGATCATTTGGGCGGCGGAGATGAACCCTACTACTGTACATGAAGGAGATCAAATCAAAGACGGCAACTGGACATGGCTGCACCCCTCACACGGACATCCGAGACGCCGGTCTCACACGGCACCCACTGCCATGAAAGCATCCAACACAGGCCAGAAGCCCCCGTCGTCCACGCCGTCGATCCCAAGATCTGCGGGCAACCCCACGTCCCGTACACCATCATATCCCCCCTTCCATCCTCCCCTGAATCGCAAAGGCCCGTCAATGGCTTCTCCTCATGAAACTGCGTGTCAGCTACGGAGGAGGAGCGGCCTGTGAGCTCCTGGACTCGATCTTGAACTCGCCGAGCGTGGTCGTTATGCGTATCGGATTGGAGAAGTAGACCACCTTGATGGGTTCTTCCACCTCCTTCTTCCTTTTGTTGCGGGTGCTCTGTTTCTTCCTCTTGTTTGCGGGGCTTTCGCTCTGCCTGCGGCTGAGGACGTCCATTGGAATGGATTGAGAAGATGAGGCGGATGGAAAGGGTGAGATGGGAGTATGCGATTGCTGGGATTCCGTTGATAGTTGAGGAGAGAAATAGGCTGTGGTTCAGTTTTCTAGAGATGGGTGACGTAGACGATGACGGGAGCAAAGATCGAGATGGCTTTGTTTTGGTCCAGACCGAAATTGCGACAGGATGATTCCATAGACACGTTATGTTTAGAGTATTAAATTGTTGAATATGATGTAATTGTTGCCGCATTTTTAATGCATAATACATATAGATGGACATAAGAAATATTATTATATTCTTAGAAAATATTAGATATACTAATCCCAAAATACATTATAACTAGGCTTATAAATATAAGATAATTTATCCATAAAATAAATATATTAAATGTATTTATTTGGTAATAAATTATATGGAAGAAGTTATAAAATTTTCCTACATAACTCAGTGAATTAATATACAACTATATTTATATATTAGTTTGGGATACATATAATATATATTTGGCAAATACCAAAGTGATATATATATATCCATATCTTTGTTAAAAGAAGTACAAATATAAATACCCACTACAATAAAATGGATGTATAATGATTTTTTAATTAGTCATTATACATTCTCACTATTTCTTTTTATCGAAGGTGAATTCGATCATTTTAAACATGTGGGCACATGGATAAGTCTTATATGTCTTACATATAACTAAAATTGGAAAATGTGGGAGAGTTGATCCATCTATCAGAGAAGATAAGTACACTGATTTTTCATCCCATCAAATAAGTAGTAAATACATTAAATTTGGACAAAATCTTTTTAAATATAACTAGATATATAATACTCAAAATACTAAAGAACCTAGTAGTATTTTGGCATCGGATAGATTTCATGGTGATAGAACGAGGACTTATTACTGTAATTTTTATAAATTTGAAATCCCAATCAAAGGATCAGAGGCTCTCTCGACTCTGTCATAATAGATCTTGTCGGCTTGGACGCAATCGCATAGATTTAATTGTTCGAGAGGAGAAAGCCTTGGTCTAAGAAGAGAATCTGAGCAGTGAATTAATAAATCGAAAAAAGTTCTAGAACAAAGATGATTTCTTCCCCATGTGCTAGAAAAATTAATCCGATTATACAATGATGACGATGGATTCTCAATAAAAGAGGAGTGACGGTTGTCCCCTCCATATCGTCTATATCCCACAAGTGAATAAAAATTTAGATCCACACTGAATCTCACCTTAGTCGCCCGCTTCTTCTAGTAAAGTTATCATAATTATTTGTAATAAAATACTGACTACAATTGAACAGATCTTGAAACATATTAAAAATTGGCTTAATAAATACATAAAATATAAAATATTTTTACTTAATATTTCTTAAGCACCAATACTCTTATCAAATAGGATCTACCTTATTGTAGCAAAAGTGTTGGCTAACATGTTCAAGGAGGTCTTGGATTCTACTGTGACAGAGGCTCAGTCGGCGTTCGTTCCAGGAAGGCAAATGGCTGGTGGGCTAGTGTTAGCATCAGAGATCTGTCCTAGATTTGAGAAGAAGGGGAGCAAATGGTGTGTTACGAAAGATTGATTTGCAAAAACTTATGATTGTGTGTACTAAAGATTCCTTTGGCTATCATTGAGGAGAAGATGATTGCCGACTTACTGCATTGTGTGGATGAAGAAGTGTATTACTACATCTTCCCATTTGGTTTTAGCGAATGGGAGGCCAGAAGAGGGCTATTTCCAACTGCAGAGAGGCATTCGGCAAGGATGCCCGTTGGCACCCATGCTCTTTGTGTTGGTGGCAGATACGTTGGTGGTAATGTTCAGGCAAGCAGTTGATGGCAGATGGAGTGAAGGTTTTCGGCTGGACGATATATATGAGCCCTTGATGCAGTATGTTGAAGACACAGTGCTATTGTTAAATGGAACCTGTGTTCACGAAAGCGGCCCGTGAGACCGCATATGTGTATGTGGTGCCCTCAATGCACCACTGTCAAGAAGCCCCTCATTATGCGTCCTGTGCACTTATGCGGGTCGCATATGCGTTCTTTTCAACCGAGGTAGGTGTGTACTAAGAAACTCTACGAGTTGCAAGTGAATGGATGCTGGAGAACAAAACAAGTCATTTTCTTCTTCCGAGGCAATTGCTTCGCACTTGATAACCCCTTATCTTATGTTCACTTCGTCAAGCGTGGCTGCGATCTCGTCGTCGCGGAAGCCCTTTTCCCGATGCGTGGAGCCCCACCCAAACGAGGAAGGTGTTAGTGTTTGCTTTCTCATGGAGTGTAGGCGGAGACCTTTTTTTGTGTCGGGAAGAAGAAAAAGTCTTGATTTCAGCTTCTGAAGGCTGCCCTCTCTCGGCTGGATGTTGCTCCAGCCTACTACGAGGATCGTGCAGCCCGGATACACAATTTTTTATTTATTTTTTAAGTCAC